>JAJEJO010000662.1:370930-569963 GCA_020662805.1 Glaucomys volans
AAAAAAAAAAAAATTAACAAAAAGGATTTCTGCAGTTGCTGGCTCTTCAGTGAATGATTACTATTCTTTCATTGTTTCCTTACCTTTCTTTTCTCTTTGCTGATTTCTAATAATCTTTAAAGCTCCCATAAGCTCAGTCCAAAGAAACAAGAATTCCCTGCTGATGAGTCTACGTCCACATTTAAGCAGAATGGTTCATGTGCTTCTGCCTCTGGGGCATCCTGAACTCAGTTTTCTTCCCCCTCTCATATCTAAGTGATGCCCAATCCAGTCCCTGCTTCTGCTTCTCGTATCCATCACTTCTCTGCTTAGCTTCTAGAGAAACAAAACAATCCTCTTCCTGAGAACTTTTCAGCTTCAACCCTCTTTTAGCTCAATGCTTTGAAACTCTGTTTATTGCTGTTTGTCACTGTATAAAATGCTCCTGCCAAGATCTTCTGTGATCTCTTTGTAGGTTTTATTACTGTCTCCACAGTCCCCTTGATGCCCCTACCATTGCAGCCAAGGCTCACCTCTCCACATGGCCATGCTGTGCCTGAGCCTCCCTGTGCCCCCACCAGCCTCCCACCATTCTGCAGTGACTATCACTGTGTGCCTCACTCCTACCCACTGTCGGCCTGTTGTCCCTCTGCCCCAGCCTCTGTTATCATGACTTCGTGCTCTTTCTTGCATCTTCTACAGCTGCATCCATCAAGCCATCTCTTGCTCCAGATCCTCCTTATCCTTCTAGTGAGGGAAGCACTTTCTGATGCCCCTTTGTTGTACTGGATATGGACGTGTTGAGGTGAATCAAAAGGTTTTTGTCCTTTGATCCATGTTACTAGTAAACTAACAACCTCAATATTAAAGCATAATTGCCTCCTCATCTCACTCCATCTCCCCCGAAAACAATATGTACAGATGCACAAAGAACCCCTCTTGTATTTAATGCTCAGATTTTCATCACTTTATTCATAGATTGGTCATAAAATTCTGTGGTGAAGATTGCTATCTGATTCCCAGTATCCAATCTCCCCTTCCTCCTTTTCAGTAACAGAACCCTCACTCTGAATTATAGCAGAGACTACATTTCCCAGCCTGCAGCAAGACATGGTCCTGTGAAATAAATAGTTCAGATTACGTAGAGGGAAATGAGAGGAAGGAGGGAGCGGGGTATGGAAAATGGTGGAATGAGACAGACATCATTACCCTACATACGTGTATGATTAACATGAATGATATGAATGTACATCATGCACAACCATAGAAATGACAATTTGTACCCCATTTGTGTACAATGAATCAAAAGGAAGTCTGTAAAAATTAAGAAAATTTTTAAAAAGTGATCTGTGCAATTTCTAAGTCCTATTTTTTTTTGTTTTGATTCACTGTACACAAATGGAGTACAACTATCATTTTTCTGGTTGTGCACAAAGTAGAATCATACAATTTGTGTATTCATACATATACATAGGGTAATGATGTTTCTCTCATTCTATTATGTTTCTTTCCCCGCCCCCACCCCACCCCTCATTTCCTCTATACAATCCATCCTTTCTCCATTCTTCCCTTATCTTCCCCAACCCCCGCTATGTGTCAACCACTTATCAGAGAAATCTTTCGGCCTTTAGTTTTTGGGGTTTGGCTTATTTCACTTAACATGATATTCTCCAACTCCATCCATTTACCTGCAAATGTCATAATTTTATTCTTCTTTATGGCTGAATAATATTCCATTGTGTATATATACCACAGTTTCTTTATCCATTCATCTATTGAAGGGCATCTAGGTTGGTTCCACAATTGTGAATTAGGCCACTATAAGCATTGATATGGCTGCATCACTGTAGCATGCTGAATTTAAGTCATTTGGGTAAAGACCAAGGAGTAGGATAGCTGGGTCAAAAGGTGGTTCCATTCTGAGTTTTCGAAGGAATCTCCATACTGCTTTCCAGAGTGGCTGCACCAATTTGCAACCCCACCAGCAGTGTATGAGAGTGTATGTTTTTTCGCCACATCCTTGCCAACACCTATTGTTGCTTGTATTCTTGATAATAGAGATTCTAATTGGGATGAGAAAATGTACCACATCTCTAGTAATAAGAGAAATGCAAGTCCTATCTATTTTAAAGGGAACTGCTCCTCCTTACCCACACAGCCTAAAGAATGTTTAACTCATTAATAGAAACCACAGGGAATGACAGGCAGAGCTGACATCCAAGCCTAGGTTCCTGCACTCAGCAAATGGTGCTGCCTTGCTGCCCTGCTCACCTACCTCTGAACTGTTGGTGATAAATAACTTTTAGCATATTTAAACCACTTTCTCTTGAACTCTCTGGGTTACAGCACCTTAGCTACTACCCCAGCTAATACACTAACCTTACCAGCCTCTTTGTCTAATGTCACCCCTCCAACTGGGTTGTTTTAATCCAGTGCAGCCAACCTCTCTGACAGCCTTCTATGTGCTGAGGTATGACTAGGATCCCCAGAGCAGTAGCACAGGAGTAGCAAAGGGGGAATTTGTTAGATATGCATATCCAAACTCCACCCAACACCAACTGAGTGAGGAAACCTGGGAGTGGGCTTAGTAATGGGCTCAAGCCTTCAGGTAGACAGACTGTACAGGGGTTTGAGAACTGCTGCACTGGGAATAAGGCATAGAAAAAAATGAGCCACAACCAGTCTCTATCCTCAAGGAGTTTATTTGGACAGAGAGATATAAATACATAATCAGGCATACGAGCATAATCATGACCTTCACTTTCTGCTATTTTCTGTCTGCTTTTTTTCCATCAGATGAACCCAAAATAATTTAGCTCGGGTTGTTTTTGTTTATGTATATGATTATTTATAAAGACCTTAAAATGTGAGTCATTTGGGTCTATGCAAATTATAGAAGGCGAAGCAATTCATTTGTAGCTAAATGAACAGGAATTTGATCACCAATATGAGAATTAATAAGGATTTCCTGAATCCAAGAGAGACAAACAAGAAGGGGGAGCTGTTTTACACAGTGGGTACTTATTACCCTGTAAAGGGTCATATGGCCTAGAAATAAAATAGCTGAGCATGGATTAAATTCATGAGTGAGAAAGTCATAAAATTGCATTAAACACACGTTAGGAATGTTCAAATCATTTCTGAAAGTGTCTGACACCCATGTCATAGAAGGAAACTGCTGTCTTCGCTGTTGCCACCCTTGCTATCATCACCTTCAGTGCTCGGAACACTGGAACAGACCAGGTTAGACTAAAGTGGTACTGGTGATAAGTTGGCAAGTAGATTTATGAGAATGAAGACTCTGTTCTTAGTGTGTTTTGTGTAAGATCTGTGCACATTTCATATTAAATGGATAATAAAGACAGAAGAAATAGGGAGACAATGGATGTGATTCATTAAAAAATTATAATTTGAAGTTATAATTAAAGTGCATTATTCTTATTAATGAGAGATAATTCAGATAATTGAAATCTGTACATAAGTCTGCCATAGTCTGGATAAGTGGTGCCTCACACGACTTAAAGGCTTTGTCTCCAGCCATGAAGATATTAGGAGATGGTGGAAGACGTGGAGCCTACTGGGAGACCTTCTGATCATTAGGAGCATGCTCTTGGAGTGGATGTTGGTACCTTAGTCCTTTCTCCTTTCTCTCTTTCATGTCTCAGCCATGAGTTAAACAGTTTGCCACATGTCTCCTCCATGATGTGCTGCATTGCCACATGCCCAAAAGCAACAGAGCCAATCAACCATGGACTGAAACCCCCAAAACTGTGAGCCAAAAGAAACCTTTCTTCTTTATGAGTTTATTATCTCAGGTATTTTGTTACAGTAATGGAAAGCTCAGTAACACAAATCCAAAATGTAATAAAATATTATTACTACATACAGCAAAATGATCTTATATCTTTGGCATAGGAGCTGAATGCTTTGAAAAATTGACATATAGAATTGTCTAGCACATCCAAAAACTAGTAAACTTGGGACTTCAGTGAATGTAGACTCTGGTCTACATTCTGGTAATGAAGAAGTTGCTGTTAGTACCACCCAGCTTTCCCCAAAGTTTTCTGAAATTTAGAATAAAAGGTTTAATTCTGCCATCCACTGTTAGGAACACAAGAGTCATTCTATACATCTGCCATTTGCTGCTAAAAAATATTTTTGCCGTGGCACATATGTTTTAAAAATCTTGCAGTCTTTAAACTATAATCCAGTTTGGTAAAATATAGCTACTTTGCCTCCTTCCCATTCCTCTTTTTTTTCTTTTTAGAGATCCTTCATCCAACTTCTTCCAAAAACATTGTCAGTCAGGATTTCTATTCCAAATCATTTGTAATAAAAAGTATTCAACATTCTGGAGGCAAGTGAGATTTTTATTGCATTTTTATAGAGAGTAAATTGAACTGCTTGGGCAGGCTAGAGAGGGCTCCTCTGTAAGACTCCAGCACACCCCCTGTTGCACCCCAGCAAGGACTCATGTTACAAGAATCACATCTCTGATCTTCTTCTATTGGCTGCCAAGGTTCACCAAGCCCCTGGGCACTACCAGGCATGTTAACTCCTTCTTGATCCTCAGGAACCTTCCCTCAGAGGGCTTATGTGGCTCCCAGAGGTCTCTGTCTTTCTTGTTATAATTTTTAAATATTTTCCTAATATGAAGAAGTATTTAGCAAGTTAGAACTGTATTTCATCTTCACAAATTTGTTTAATGTATCAGTAGTATTATCCCTATTTTACAAATAAGTTTTCCCTGAGTACTTTGTTACCAACAAGTCTATTTACTGCTATTGAAGATTTTGCCATAAATTACATAATATTCTCTCTCTCTCTCTCTCTCTCTCTCTCTCTCTCTCTTTCTCTCTCTCTGTCCCCCATATGTTGTGTATACACACACACTTGTTTGGCTTGTTTGTAAGTACTTTGAGCAAAAAATTTTTGCAAAAATGATTTGGATTTTTAATTACTTTTTTTTAAAAAATTACTCCAGTATGAAGCACAATACTGGGCAGAGAGTATATGCAAAAGTAATGTTTTTTGATTGAAAACCACACTGAGAAGAGAGATTAGAGGTTACAAACTCAAATCAGGAAAAGAGATAAGTATGTAAATCCATTAAATCCTTTTATAAATATTTATTCAAGACTTACTATGTTCAGGGCTTTGGACACAAGCTGTGAACAAAAGAGAAAAAGATCCTTGCCCTCTTCTAATTGACATGGTAAAGGAGAGATAAAGATATGAAATAAACAGAAAAGTGCATGGTAGGTCACCAGATAACCAGTGATATGTAGAAATATCAAGAAAATGGGATTGAGTGTTCTGAGCTGAATTGTGTTCTGCCAAAATTTACATATTGAAAACTATACCCCCAGGATCTCAGACTAGGACTCTTTTGGGGGGATAGGCCCTTTAAAGAGGTAATTAAATTAAAATGACGCTTTTAGGGTGCCCCCTAACCCAATCCATATGATGTCTTTATAAGAAGAGAAGATTGGGAGACACAGTCCCAAAGGAGAAAGGCCTCAGAGGAAACCTGACCAGCAGAACCATCATGTCACACTTGGCAGCTCCCACAACACTGAGAAAATAAATGTCTGTTGTTTAAGCCACAGTTGTGGTATTTTGTTATGGTAACCCCAGCAAACTAATTCAAGCACTTGTTAATAGAGTTGTAAAGGGTGGTTTCATTGTGGTTAAATTTAAGCAAAAAGCTGAATGAAGTGAGGAAGATAGCAGTGTAATATCTGAGGGGGAAGAAAACAGTCCAGACAGAGGGGACGGTTAATACAAAGGCATTGACACAGAGCATGCTTGACTCATTTAAAGAGTAGAAAGGAGACAAGTATAACTGAAGTGGGAAGGACATGGTAGGACAGTAGTGGGGGCAAAGCTTTTCAGGCCATTGTAGGGAGAGGGGAGCCATTGCAGGCGTAAGTTAGGAAAGGTTAATATGGACTATTTAGTTGGGGAAATAGACAACAGTGGTTAGAAATGGAAGTGGGGAAGCCAGGTAGGAGGTTATTTAGTCTCCCATGGAAAAGGGAAGGCTTGGAGTAGGGTAAGAGTGATGGAAGTGTTCAGGCAGGATCAGGTAAGCGAAACATCTATGAAGGTAGAGCTGACAGGATTTGCAATAGATTGGTATCTGAGGAAGAGAGGGAAAAAAGAAATTAAGGTTAATTTAAAAGTTTGTGACCAGAAGTATTATAAGGATAAAGCTGCTCTTTAGTGAGATGGGAAATAATGTAGAGGGAACAGATCTGGGAAGGAGAGGAGTTTGGCTTGGGATGTTTGGAGATGTTAAGTGGACAACAGGATATTCAAAACTAGAAACCTGGGAGTGGTCCAGGCTAGAGATATTAATTTGGGAGTCATAAATTTATAGATAGCATTTCATAGAGCCAGAAGTTTTAATGAAATCTCTAAATGAGTGAGTATGGACCGAGAAAGAGGAGGTCCAAAAACTAATCCTATTCAGAAGTAGAGGGAAATGAGAAAATACACAGCAAAGACACTGAGATAGAAAGCCATGTGACAGAGGAAAAACCAGGGAGAAAAAAACTGCAAGCCAAGGGGAAAAGCTGTTATTAGAAAAGAAGAGTGGTCTATGTCATGGAAGTAAAAAAAAAAAAAAAAAAAAAAATGTGTGGGTCATTGCTGACCTTGATCAAAGCACACTGGGTACGTGGTAGGTCAAAAATCTAATAGAATATATTTAAAGGGGAGTGGAAAGAAACTAGAGACATTGTCCTTGATAACTCTTTCAAGGAGTACTGCTGTAAAGGTAAACAGAGAAATGGAAAAATATGACAGTCCTAATGGGAGGGAATGGGATCCTTGTGAACAGGTCGAATTTATATGGGAAACTAGAGAAGAGAAAAGGAACAATATAGGGACACAGAGGCAGATGAATTTCTACACATCTTAGAAAAGCAAGAAGTTCTCTTCCTTGCTTTGGTTTTCTTAGTGAAACAAGAATCAAGGTCCTTAGCAGAGATTTAAGAAGAGGGAGAACATGTCAGAGGTTCCAGGGGAAAGGAGGAGGAGGTGTGAAATAGTCAACTAGGGAAAGGGAGCAAATGGGCCAGGGAAATGCAGAACTGCCAGGCAGCATTTAAGGACTCTCTTGAGGGTAGGGAACATGAATTTACAATGTGAGCGGTCGGCAAAGTTGACTGTTTTGCTCCAGCCACATTCTGCTGCGTAGGTGTAGGAATAGCATAGGCAAAGTTGGACTTAAATCTAGAGCTGGATTTTGCCAGGCGATTGCAATAAAGGACAAAGAGGTGAAGAACCTGAATATGCCAGGGTGTAATGAGTCATGGCAACCAAACGGAGCAAGTGGGGCAAGTTAGGCCGTGAGGAGTGTGGAGATGGTGGGAAGATGGTTAAATCAATGGATCAGCAGTCTTGCTGGTGTCCAAAAATAATTGAGGAAGTAAACTAAACTGGAAAACAAGTTATATTGGTCAGAACTGGAAATCAAGATTATGGGCTTGCAATTCTTGGTAATGACAAAGTTTGGGGAACAGCCCAAGGAATGATTGTTGATATAGGGTGTAAAACATGATCTCTGGAGGACAGGAAAAAATGACCTTGTCAAGATGATTTACTTCAATTTAAAACTACAAAATCTATACTAAGAGTAGCTCTGGAGACAGGAGAGTGAGGCAGGAGTAAAATCTTCAAGAAGTAAGGAGGTGAAACCTGCAGGCTGATAGGCGTTGCAAAACCAGAATAGAAAGAGGGAGATAATGATCTGGAAGCATCAATGATGTGCAAAGAAACAATTCCCCTACCTCCAACTGCCAATAGCATCGTCTAGGCAGTGGAGTTTTTCCTTGGTCTGCACTTTGTCTTCAGGTCATTCAGAAACCTGTGGTTGGCCATTGGGCAACTATTTATTAAACTATAGCTAGTTTGTCCTCATTTAAATCATCACCAAACTTTTATAATTCTACCGTTTGCACCTACTAGCGTGACTCCTGGTCTAACACATTTGTTATTGATTTGTTTATCTTTGGAAGGTGTTGGGAAAGGAAGGAACTTAAAACTAACTTGTTTCAATTATTCTGGGACCTTTCTTAGAATCCCAGAAACTTACATGCAGGGATACTGTCCTGGAATAAGCAATCTCTGGAATAAGGTGACCCAGAATATCTGGGGTTCTCTGGGCAGAAGCAAAACCCCTCGGAATCTGCTCTGATTTCCTGGGGCTGCTTTGTTCCCAAGGTCTGGCTCCCTAGATATGGTTGGGACCAGTCCACAGTTGCTTAAAGCCACTACATTGTTTGCTGTGCATTCTGTCACAGGGCCCTACTGAAATGACACCTTTTCTTTAGGTGAAAATGCTACTCTGCAGTCGATACTCCTAGCTTTTAGAGTTCATTCCTCAGCATGGGCAGCAAACCCATATTGGCAGGCAGAAGGAAAAAAAATTGGAGTAAGTGATGATTCAGAGATTCTCCTGTGGCTGGTAAACAGTCCATGAAGTCATTTCCAAAAGTGGCATTCCAAAAATGTTTTGAGTGGGCTGGGATACAGCTCAGTGGTAGAGTGCTTGTCTAGCATGCACAAGGCTCTGGGTTTAATCCCCAGCACCGCACAAAACAAAACAAAAGTGTTTTGAATAATCATTTGGATAAGTTACAGAATCCCAGGGTAACTTTTTATTTGAATAAATAAATTCTAGTACGTAAAAACAATCTGTAGATTAGTCCCATTACTTTCTACTCAGTTTTTCAGCCTTTATCCTTTAAAATTTCTTTTTTTAGTCAAGTTAAAGGTAGTCTAGTAAAGAAAAGAGAATGGCAGGAGTATAAGGAGGGTGGGAGGAAAGAAGGGGGATCGTGAACTGAAATCAAATTCCATGCATGTGTGAGTTTGTTGGGATGAACCCAACTACTACGCATAACCATAAAGCTCTTATAAAAATAAAATTTGGGGTATTTTCAGTAGTTTTTTTAGTTTGCATTAATTTTGACAATGAACACAGACCTAAATCAGAGCCACAAATTTTAAGGTTAAATGGAAACTTGGAAATAGTCTAATCTCACCCATTATTTTTCTTTATCAAACATTTATTTTTAAAGATTTTATTAGTTTATTATAATTATATATAATAGTGGATTGATTCTGACACTTTTCTTTCTTTTGGGTCAGGCATATGCTGGAGATTGAACCCAAGGCCTTGCACATGCTAGGCGAATACCACTGAGCTACATCCCAGTCCATTATGACATATTCATATGTTCACTTAACATAATTAGTTCCATTTCAATCCCAGTACTCTCCCTTTCCCTCCCCTCTTTCCTCCTCAAAACTCCTTCCTCTACCTGATGGGTCTTCCTTCTATTTATTTATTTTTTTAAATGGTGCATTATACTTTTACATGAAATTGGGATTCACTGTGATATAGTCTTACATTCACTCAGCATATTTTGATCAGTTTTATTTTGTAATTCTTCCCCTTTCCCTTCCTCTTGATCCCCTTCCTCTATTGTTCTTTCTTCTATTTGGGGGAGATCCTCTTTTTAAAATTTCTTATTCCTCTCTAGCTTCCACATATGAAAGAAAACATTCAAACTGTGACTCTCTGATTCCAGCTTATTTTACCTAGCAAGATGTTCTCCAGTTCCATTTACTAGCAAATGACATAATTTCTTTCTTCCCAAAGACTGAGTAGAACTTCATTGCGTATATATGTCAGATTTTCTTTATGCATTAACCTGTTGGTGGACACATAGCATGGTTCCATAATTTTGCTATTGTGAATTATGCTGCTCTAAACATTTAAGGTATTGCTTTGGTATGCTGATTTCAATTCTTTTGGGTAAATACCAAGGTATGAAATAGCTCCATTATATGGTGGTTCCATTCCTCATCTTTTGAGGAATCTTCATATCTTTCCAAAGAGGTTATACTAATTTGCAGTCCCACTAACAACGTAAGTGTTCCTTTCTCCACATAACCTCACCAACATTTATTATTAGTTATATTTTTGATAATTGCCATTCTAACTGGGGCAGGATGAAATATCAGTGAAATTTTGATTTGCATTTCCCTGAGGATGTTCTGGGATATGAAGCACTTTGAACATTTTTCCATGTTTGTTGGTCATTTGTATTTTGTCTTTTGTATTTCTTCTTTAGTTAATTTGCCCATTTATTGATTGCCTTATTTGTGTGGGATTTGGGTGCTAGGTTTGTGGAGTTCTTTGTATATTCTGAATATTAATCCTCTGTCAGAAGAGTAGCTGGCAAAGATTTTCTCCCATTCTGTAGGCTCTCTCTTCATGCTCTCAATTGTTTCCTTTGCTGGCCTGAAACTTTTTAATTTGATGCCATCCCCTAAAGCTCAAAAAATAAATTTTTTTAACTGATTAAAAGAAAGAGTCCTGCCTTACTGGCAATTGCTAATCACCATTATAAGATAATGGGCAGGATGTGTGTCTGAGAGAGAAGATAGTTCTGATTTGTTAGATTTAAGATCAAACCCAGCACTGTCTGCCTTCTAATTTAGCTAACATTAAATTGGACTATTTGAGACTTTTTTATGTGTTAAATCACACAAGTAATGAGGAATTAAAGAATTAACCATTCATTGCTAAAAAAGTCCAACACTTTAAATGTTGGCATATTGTGTTTATATCTATGTGCAGGGTGCTAATAAGGTGGTAATTCAAAAAAGCAGAAATCTTTCTGCTGGGAAAGCCACAACTTAATCTCTAGTGCCTATGTTTACCATGGGGGAAATAATTAAAAAGTAGAAGAGATGGGGTAGAGAAAGAAAGTTCCCTGAAGTCACATCCTATGTCATGTTTATTTCAGTCTGACGCAGGCACATAAGCCCAC
Source organism: Glaucomys volans (assembly GCA_020662805.1). Classification (NCBI taxonomy): domain Eukaryota; kingdom Metazoa; phylum Chordata; class Mammalia; order Rodentia; family Sciuridae; genus Glaucomys; species Glaucomys volans. The sequence goes on from JAJEJO010000662.1 coordinate 381,760, forward strand.
AGTATGCCAGGTTCCTCTGGGAAAACCCATTGATTTGCATAGCTTTTTTTTTTTTTTTCCCAATCTTCTGTTTCCTGGAAAGTTTACATATTCTTTATTTTTTTAATTTTAGAAAATCCAACCATCTATGAAGTGACCTAGATTTGGTAATTTTTAGGAATCAGTGCTTGACAATTTTCATTTTTTAGACAATTGTTGATCTAGTATGGTTTTCATTGATTATTTTGGTGTACTTGTCTTTTTTTAGAAATATTAATTTGCTTTAGTTTCTCAAATGTACTATTAAATAAATGACCATTTTGTTTTCAAATTTTATTTACTATATCTGTGGTTATTTATGCCCTTCTGTTTGAAATTTCATTGATTTAAATCAAGAAGGGGGTAGGAAGGATAGTAGAATGGATCAGATATTATTACCCTATGTGCATATGTGATTACATGACCATTGTAACTCACATACAACCAGAAGAATGAGAAGCTATACTCCATTTATGTATGATGTGTCAACATGCATTCTATTGTCATGTATAACTAATTAGAACAAATAAAAAATGTTAAAAGGTTTTTAAAAATCTAGTTCATTGTTTTCAGGTAAACATCATTAAATTCATTTAATTTTGTTCTTTTTAAATTTTGTTTATTTTTATTTTTACAGACTGCATTTTGATTCATTGTACACAAATGGGGTACAACTTCTCATTTCTGTGGTTGTACACAATGTAGATTCACACTATTCATGTAATCATACATGTATATAGGGCAGTGACATTTGTCTCATTCCACTATCTTTCCTTCCTCCACTCCTCCCCTCCTCTCATTTCTCTCTATACAATCCAAAATTCTTCCATTCTTTTCTTACCCCCTGCCCCATCATCAAGTGGGGTTCATCCCAGGGATGGAAGTTTGGCTCAACATTCAGAAATCAATAAATGTAATTCACCACATCAACAGACTTAAAGTTAAGAATCATATGATTATTTCAATAGATGCAGAAAAAGCATTTGATAAAATACAGCACCCCTTCATGCTCAAAACACTAGAAAAAATAGGGATAGTAGGAACAGATCTCAACATTGTAAAGGGCATTTTGCTAAGCCCAAGGCCAACATTATTCTAATGGAGAAAAACTGAAACATTCCCTCCCAAAACTGGAACAACACAGGGATGCCCTCTTTCACCACTTCTATTCAACATCATAGACCAAAGAAATTAAAGAGATACGAATAGGAAAAGAAGAACTCAAGCTATCACTATTTGCCAACATGATTCTATATTTAGAGGATCCAAAAAACTCCACCAGGAAACCTCTAGAACTAATAAATTAATTCAGCAAAGTAGCAGGATATAAAATCAACATGCATAAATCTAATGCATTTCTATTCATAAGTGATGAATTCTCTGAAAGAGAAATTAGAAAAATATTCCACTCACAGTAGCCTCAAAAAATAAAATAAAATACTTAGGAATCAATCTAACAAAAGAGGTGAAAGATCTCTGATGAAAACTACAGAACACTAAAGAAAGATTTAAAGAAAACCTTAGAAGATGGAAAGATCTCCCATGTTCTTGGATAGAAAGAATTAATATTGTCAAAACGGTCATACTACCAAAGGTGTGATACAAATTCAATGCAATTCCAATTAAAATCCCAATGACGGACCTCACAGAAATAGAGAAAGCAATCATGAAATCCATTTGGAGGAATAAGAGACCCAGAACAGCTAAAGCAATCCTTAGCAGGAAGAGCAAAGCAGGGGGTATCACAATACCAGACCTTCAACTATACTACCAAGCAATAATAACAAAAATGGCATGGTATTGGCACCAAAATATACAGGAAGACCAATGATATAGAATACAAGACACAGAGACAAACCCACATAAATAGTTATCTCATACTAGACAAAGGTGCTAAAAACATACAGTGGAGAAAAGGCAACCTCTTCAAAAAGTGGTGCTGGAAAAACTGGAAATCCATATGCAGTAAAATGAAATTAAACCTTTATCTCTCACCCTGCACAAACTAAACTCAAAGTGGCATAGTTTTGTTTTGTTTTGTTTTAAAAATCATCTTCTGTGAGCACACATTAAGGGTTGCTGTTTTACAAGTCTCTTTGGCCAAACATCTTCATTTATGGGAGAGGCTATCAAGAATGTACTTATCACAAGTACATTCTTGGATGATTTCATTAGTATCCACCTAGACCACTGAGTTAACCAATCATCACACCTTACAACAGAGCAGCTAGAAAAGCTGTGCAGAGGACAACATGGAAAAGTCATCCTCAATTCATCCTCTTCTCTATGGTTTCATACCCTAACCAGGAAAGTGGAGAGAAAAACCTGTTAATTCTGAAAGGATTTGGAAAGGAGGACATATGATCCAATTGAGGAAGTCCCTATCTCTAAACCACAATTGCCCATCTACAGGAATACCTTGCATTATCAAAGAGAAAACTGCATGTTAAGTTTCACTTAATATCTTCCAGCTTAGGCAGAGTCGTCTCCTTCACTATTCTCTAGGATGATTGATCAATGTGCAGAGCAATACACAACATATTGTTTATAATGTTTACAAAGTATTTACATTGAATCTCTCACCAGTATGTTATAATTTAGCTAGAGAGACAAAACTTAGAGTCATTAAATGTAGTCTGTCTCTCACAGTCTGGCAGAAATAGTCTTTCTTTGTAGGACACATTAGCTCAAGAAATATATCAGAAAGGAATTTCTTAACTGAATGAAATTACATAATCAATCCTTTTTGTGCTCCTTTGCATTGTATTTCTCATTCAGTCAACAAATATTTGTTGGGTGTCGCCAGTAAAGAGCAGGACACTGTTCCTGGTGCTGGGGAAAACATAGTAAACACGATTACATAGCAAGAATATTAAGACTAATAAGCACACCCTTCCTCCCCCTCCCCCCCCAAAAAAGTCACAATTCAGTTTGGAGCATTCTAAACAAATGATTTTTAAATTTTGGTTGTTATCTTTCCTTTTCCTCCTGGGTTGCCTTTTCAATCCTACTATAAAAACACTGAACGTATTTTGGTGAAGTGAGGTACAAAAAAACCAAGTTTGTGGTGTAAAAGAATAAGTGGAATTGGCACTCTCTTCTGTCCCTAGAAACATGAGGACTTTGCCTGCTCTGGGGGTTCCTGTTCCTTTGGAAGCCTTCAGATGGTCTTTAGCAGCAATGATGACATAAAGGAAAATTACATTCTGATGCAGAATTCTGTCCCTTCATCTTTCTCCTTTCTCTACAGCATGAAGCTAGGGGCCCATAGAGGATCTAATATCAAAAGGAAGAGGGCAATACCACTACATGGAGAGAAAAAAAATAATTACCAAATTTCCTGAATAGTAAACAGCTCAAAAAAAGAAGAAAAAGCTGAACCCTTTGATAGCTTGGCCCCTGGTCTGCCCGTGAATGCCTTAAGGATTATATCATCAGACTGACTCCAGCAGCCCGTGCTATTGTTTCAGAAAGAAAAAAAAAAAAAACTAGGTTAAGGGGAGGGAAAAAGAAGAAAAGGGGATGGGTGAAAGCACGTCTGCCTCTTGGGGAGTGCAAAGTTTGATTCTGAAAGTGCAGTTATCAAATGTTAACAGTAGTGGGGCTACAAAAACAAATTGAACGAATTCTCAAAATCTGTGGGCAGGAGTTTTCTCGGAGCCATTTCTCCTTTTCTTAGGGGATTAACGTAAACGTTTGGATTCAATAACTTTTCTGCCACAGATGACATTAGCTCAAAAAAGATAATGCAACCTAAAATTGCCCAGAAATGTTATTGCCGAAAATCATCACCTGGGGGCAGTCTTGTGACTGTTAAATTTTCTCTGCCTTCCTAGACCTTAGGACTATTTCTTCTCTATGTGATCGGTTTCTTTATCTGAGGTAGAGGGGTGAGAAAACCCAGGAAGTGAGAAGGCGGCTTAGGAACTAAGACTTCCACGCTATTCAATCAGCCAGCCAGGAGCTAGACGATATCACGCAAATGCGTAGGAGATTATTGAACTTTCACAAAAATTATCCTTTGAGTCTTTGCAATGGAAAGCCTCCGAAGCTAAGAGGCTACGGGGTAGGAGGCCACAGTCGCTAACTGGTCCTGGGATACTCCAGACGTCCGCGCGGTTGTATAATGCAGGTTCCACGGTGACCCAGCACCACCACAAGCACACGCCTGGGTCTCCCTGATCCGCCGCCCTGGGCAAACTCCTAAACCCCTGGCCCCGGTCCACGACCCCGCAGAGCCTGTTAGCCAAAAAAGAAGCGAGGCGCGAGCTCTACGAGGACAATCACAAACCCGAGCTTAGGAAACCTCGATTTCGGCCCGGGGCCTGCCGATGCTAAAGATCAGCTCTAGCCGCAGAGTAAGGTTAGAAGCTCTCGTTCACAAGCGAGCACGTTCCTTTGGTTCGCTCCGGGCCGTTTCTCCGCCCGAATCTGGGTACGCTAGCTTCCTGGGCATTCCAGACCTGTCCTCGGACGCAGAACCGTCCCAGGCCACCCGCCTCCTCCCAGGGCCAGGCCCAACCAAAGAGGTCAGGCGATGAGGCGCGAGTGGCGAAGCTGGATGCATCTTACTGACAGCATCCTGCCTTGTCAAAGTCATGACATCATCTGAACTTTTCATGTTGTTTCCTCTTCAAAGGGGGTTAATGTCTTAGCATTAAGAGCCCCTAAGACCTTCATGTGCCAAAGGATGATCTATAAAAGTAGACAGTGGTGTGCGCGGGGGGGGGGGGGGGGGGGCCTGGGGGAGTGCAGGTCGGGGGGCCCGCGGCTGGTGGAGGGTTTTCCCTTTTGTGTGCTTGTGTGTTGCGGAGTCCTAACAACCCGCGGGGAGCTAGTGCAGTCCGGGTCTACGGAGCTGGGACGTGTAAAATAAAACCCGAGAGCAATAAGATCAAATCGCCAGATCCTCGCTCTGAAAACAGGGGTGGAGATTTGGTCCCTGCCCGGGGTTTGTGAGCGGAACTTTCCTTGTGCCTGTCCCTTTTTTCCTCCACAGGTCTACCATGAAAAAGAATGGGGCACCCTCAAGTCAGGAAACCGGGAAGTTTCTTGAGCGACTAAATATCAGGCTGGGAACTCATAACTTTTGGAGGGGCTTGGTCTCAGTCTCAACTCCGAACCGGTCTCTGAGGCCTCCTCTGGCCCCACCTTCCCCCACACAATGTCTGCTCCCAGCATAGTGGGCTCTCCGAGACCCAGGGTTCAGTCTCAAGCTCCAGGCGCCTCCCATTTCTCTAGAACCTGTGCCCTGTGAGGTTAGGCCCTTCTAGGAAAAAGGAGAATTGTCTCTTCTCAAAATCTGAAGAAAAAAAAAATATTTAAGCTCAAAGTGACATTCTCCCCCTCCGTCCCCCAGTAGACAGAGGAAAGTGCAACACCCGGGCAGGATAGACAAGGAAAGTCAACCCTTCTTTATCTCCAAGCCCATAGAAATAAAGCGAGGGCACCGAGCTTGCCTTCGCGGCCCGCTCACATGGAGAAGTTATGCGGCTGGATTAGACTGAGACAAGCCCATGAACGGAAACCTAGAGACAGAGCGCCGGATCGCGGGGCTCCAAAGCCCCCTGAGCATCCCAAAAGAGCTTGAGAGATCAGCGGACGCCTCAGGTTCGCGGATCCAGCGACGCTTTTGCGCTCAGGACAGGCATTTTGGAAGGCCTGGCAGGAGCTCGGCCGGCTGCTCTTCTTCCCACCCCCGGCTTTACTGCCCTTCCCAGCAGCCCACCAGAGCTCCCAGCGGCTGCTGCCCGCCTAGGACAAAGGCAGCTTGGTCTGCGACTGAATATCGAGGACGCGAGGGAGTTGAGTTTAGCGCCCTCCGCCTCTCTGGGTGTGAACTGAGCCAGACGCAGAAGCTGTGGTCTCTCCAGACGAGTAAAATGCGCAGTTGAGAGGTATGCGGCAACAGCAGGCGGCTGGACTCCCTTTCCCGCCTAGCTCAAGCGTGCTGACAGCCTCCCTGCCTCCCCCAATGGCCCGCACCACCACGGCCCCTGATGCTGAACTGTGGCCAGAGAAAGAAGCTCGCAGCCAGGGCGCTCCCTGTGTCTTAGCGTCGCTGATCCGTAATTTAGCTATCCGACGATACAAGGGTATGAACCCATCTCACTTGTACAGGTGTAGTGGGAATAATCGAATGAATTTAAATCTGAGACTACGTTCCCAAAGGCTAGTAGGGAAAATAAGAACTATTCTCTGATAAGGAAAACCCGTTTGCTTTACTAGTAGGGTGAAGTTGAGAATGCTTTCAGCCTGATAAAGCGGGATTGTTTTCTCTGTTCTGCATCTCACTAGACATAGCTAGGACGAATTGACCATCTTGTACAGAGCAGTTTACAACGCCCTCTTAATCCGTAAAAGGAAAGTCTTCCGGTCGCAATGCCAACTCCTTGATGCTTTCCGCATTAGGAGAATTCTGCCTATCGCGATGCTAGCTGGGACGTGCTTTAACTCAGAAGCATCAGGACTAGTTTTGGTGGCACTCAACCTCCACTCTCACTTTGCCCCTATTCCTCCAGTGGCATTATTTCCCATTGCAGTTTCTGTGACTGGCTACCTCTTTTTGTTTGGCCTGGATCGCACAATGCAAATTCACTGCCCAGGAATATGCTTGTACCGGCAGATACCTAAAACCAAAGCTGTTAAATCCCCCCACTAGCTCTGCCAGGCAGAGTCTGAGCATTCTATACCAGGAGTGTGGATTGGATTTTACACACTATTGCTTGGAGCCACAGGCAGCTGGTTCCTATATTTCCCCAACGGTGTCTCTGCTGGCATGGTTATGCTGATGGAACAAATAAGTTTGTAAGGGCACATGAAAATTACTGTTAAAAAGCTAAATGGTTAGTCAAATGACGCAAAACTTCAGTTAGGAGTAATAAGTCGAGATCTATAGCACTACAACGTGACTATAGTTAACCATGTATTTTATTCTTGAAAATTACTTAGAGGTCAGCCTGGGCAACTTTGCAAGACACTGTTTCAAAATTTAAAAATTAAAAGGCCTGGGGATATAGCTCAGTGGTAGGCACCACAGGGTTCAATCCCTGGGGCTCCCCACACACAGAAAGAAAGAAAGAAAGAAGAAAGAACAGAAAAGAAAAAAGGAAGAAAGGTAGGAAAAAAGTTGAGAATATATTTTAAGTATTCTCACCACAAAAATGTATGAGAAGTAATGCTATATTAATTCAGTTTAACTGTATCATAATGTGTACATATTTCAGAATGACATGTATGTATATTTTTGTCAAATAAATTACTTTTTAAGAGCTAAGTGGTATTTTGAACCTGTTGTTGGAGTTTTTGTATTCAGGAAATAGGAAAAGCTGGAATACCTTCTTCCCTTTCTGTTTTTTTTTTTTTTTTTTTTTTTTTTTTTTTTACTAGTCTGATTACACTTCATGAAGTGAATTTGTATAGTGATATGTGTACTTGTGTGTACATGTGCCATTGTGTGTGCATGCTATTGAAGTGTGCACTTGTGGAAATGGCCATAAATCCTTTTTTCTTTCTCTCCATAATATGCATTGAAAAAATATTGATTGCAGGGTCTGTAATTACCAAGTTCTTTAGAAAGCTTCTGGAAGAACAGGCTTTAGAAATGGAAAGCATTATTTTAAAAGGATGTAGCATACTGCTTCTCAACATTACCCCTAAAGATAGTAGGACTGGAACTCAAGCTGTCCACTCTCCACTTCCACAACTGCACAAGAGGAAAAGTGTGAACTCCTAGAGGAAAAGTGCCAACAAACTCGGTGGCACCTCTGACAAATGTGTGTATGTGCTCAAGTCTGAGTCCCATCACTGTGAATGTCTGGAGCTGAAATACCACAAACCTGCAATGAAACCAGATTGGAGTTTGCTGGTTGAATTTGTATTCACACACACACACATGCATTCATATATTGATAAAGGAGAGCAAACTGTGTTTGCAGCTGGGCACAGTGGCACACACCTGTAGTCCCAATCTCAGGGAGGCTGAGGCAGGTGGATGGCAAGTTCAAAGCTAGCCTCAACAACTTAGCAAGGCCCTAAGCATCTTAGTGGGACCCTGTTTCAAAATAAAAAGTAAAAAGAACTGGGGATGTGGCTCAGTGGTTAAGCGCCCCTGGGTTCAATCCCTGGTATCAAAAACAAACAAACAACTGTGTTAGTGGTAGACATTTAATGATTAAGAGTGAATGAATGCATTTATGTGCATATTTATTCTGTTCAAAACAATGTTTTTTAAACTAAGCCTATATATACATAATAAATATGTGACCAGAATTGTGTGCACAGAATATAGATTTTTAAAATATCTGTTCCTTTGTCTCCCCCACCACATTCCAGCCATGTTTCTGCCACCAGTTGATAAATAGATCAGAATACATCCACAAAGCCCGTCAGATAGTCAATAAAAGCAAATGCATTGCTTTGTCATGTCCTTACTTCTTCACAGATCACACTCATGTTTCTAAAACAGTCCTTCAGCTGACTTCAACTTGCACACCCCACATTCCTGTGCACACTTTCCAGGAGGTATATTGCTTGGGTTTCACAGGTCTGCAGGCAGGCAGATCACACCATCAGCCTATTCAGCTTCGTTCAGCATTTTCACAGAGTGGCTGAAGGAAAGCTCGGGGTCTTAATTTGAGAGAAGACTGCCAGATCCAGAAAGGAGAGAAGCCACTGTCTCCACTGCTAGCTGAGACTAGTTCTATACTCCAGGTTTATTTTAGGAAACTGTGTATTTAATAGCAATAGAGTGTGACTTCAGAAATGGGAGGCCAGATCTTAGAGCTCAGTTGATCTTGCCATCCCGAGGATTCCATCCAGTGATTCTCATCTCTCTGAAGAAGGTGAAGGATCCTCCTTTACCCCAGCCAGGTCTGCTGCCACCTAGAGGATGCTGATACCCTCTTCTTCCTGCCTTCTCCAGACCTTTTTTGAGGAATAGCAGGCTAGAAGGAGGAGCCAGTCAGTGCCCCAGTCACCACAGGGGAGGAACAACCTAATTTCTGTCCCTTAGAGCAGAATCAGCCTACTGCAGCCTGCAAGACTCAGGAAAACAAGGATAAAAACTCTTCCCATTCTCTTTCCCCTCTGCTCTCCCTTTATGTGCCGCCTCTCCCTTTAGCATTTGGGAGTCCCAGAGTCCTGTGAAGGTGGTACTATCCAAAGACTTTGCCCCCAGAGTATCTGCCTGTTAAATCAGGAGGGTGATGGGACACAGGAAAAAAAAGTATTTTTTAAATTCCACTTAAAGTGAAAACTGCCCCCCCCAAAAAAAACAGTGTCAGCTGTTGGACTGTATGTATCAAACTCTAAACCCAGCTTTGACTTGGGAAGGCCAGTTTTCCTTTAAAAGAGATGGAGCAGTAGTCAGGACTCAGAGTAGGTAAATAGAGTAGGTAGGGGAGAGGCACTTGGAAGTGAAGGGATGTCTCACTTGTTTTTAATCAAACCTGGTACAAAAATGCAAACTGTAATAGCCACTAGAGCAGCCCTGAGGTGGACACCTTCTTGCCTCCACAGAGCTCACACCTTTAATCCCCAGGACAGGGTATTGAAGGATTCTCACAGAAAACAGGTCTAGACCCAGAGAGTATGGTTCTAGTGAGGTCTTTGATTAGGGGCAGGAAAGCTGGGAGCCTCTGTTTCCTCACCCACCTGCCCCAACCACATCAGAGGGTAAGGCCTAGAGGGGCTTTGTTATTTGCTCCCCCTTTACTGTTTATAAAGAACAAGAGTGGTGACAACCCAAAGGCGTCTAGCTCAGGGACCTCCACAGGCTGCAGACTGCTGCCTTCTTGAAGTTCTCTGGGGGCCACTTTCTGAGTCGCTTTAAAAAACCGAAACCAAACTCCAACTAAAGAGTGTTGAATCAGCTGCTCACTCTACCTGGCCCGCCCCCATGTGATCTACAGCCGTGATCGCTAATGGTCACCTAGGGACAAATTAAGGAATTGAAAATGCTGAGCTTGAGAAGTAGAATTCCTTGCACTATCTGAGGTCGTTAATCACCCAGTAGAAACAGCATGCAAGAAAGTAGCTGTGGGACGGAAAGACAGCTTAAGTCTGGGCGCTGGTGTTAGCAGTGCTCAGGTGGTGGGATCCAAATGTTAGATGTGGACACGTGTCATACGTGCTCAGAATGGGTGCTCGAGTGCACAGCTGGCTGGTCTCAGGAACCAGCCTGTCCCAATCGCCCCAATTTTAAAAATGAGGAAAGGGAACTCGGTAACTGGGAACTGGAGACTTGTGCAAAGTTAGTTTGAGACTCATATAGCCCAATAAGTCAGGTCTACACCCACATGGAGCTGTTTCCCTAGTGAAGGTGACTAGTTTCTCCCCCCAAGGTGGTGACAAGAATAGAAGGTTGACATTCACAGAGTCCTTGATCCTCTCCCAAGCCCACCTCCAAGCGGTGTCTGCGGCAGGAAGTCTTGAACCAGGGAAACTCAACCAGGGAAAGAGATTAGCAGAAATAGAAGGCAAATATTCTCGCGCGCGCGTGCGCGCGTGTATGTGCGTGTATGTGTTTTGTATAGACCAGGAAGTGGGAAGCTTCACCATGGTCCGCCCTCTAGGGTGGGGGTCATGACAAATGCAATCTCCTTGAAACGCTGGGAATCCTGGCGCTTGGGATGGGTAGCCTAACAGGGTTTTCTAAGGTAGACTGCTCTCTTCAGGCACCCACCACTGAGGACTTAAGGGTCTTTTGCCCATTTGGAACTCAAGAGCCCAAGGACAGATCCCTTAACTCCGATGTCTTCGACGCCACGTGCCCACCTTCCTCACCGGGGCGTGGGTAGGCACTAAGACGCTGCGCTTTTCCCTTCTCTCTGTGCGCTAAAGGTGGAGGGCTTCCGGGCACACTTCTCGCCAGACAGGCTCCCGGCAAATGGATCCATCAGAGCTTGCCAGGCCCGCTTTTCGCTTCCCTATAGTTGTAGGGACAATTTGTTTAGTGAAGCTCCTCAGACAATGGAAAGTTCCGAGATTTCCTGGACGATGTGTTCGGGAGGCGGGGCCCGGACCCGCTGACGGCGGTTTCCCCAGCCCAGTTCCCCCCTCCCCTGCCCGCTCAGCCGCCGGGCAGCTGAAGGAGGCGGCCAGCCTACTCCTGCCCCTCGGCCGGACGACTCGCGGCTGCCGCACCCGCCACTTCTGCACCTGCCTGGCTGAGGTGAGATGCCTGGCGCGCACGGTGAGGGCGGTGCGCACAGGCCAGCGCCGAATTGCTCTGCCAGGGTCCACTACCTCAAGCGAAGGTCGGGAGAAGGGTGTGCAAAGCGGGCGGAATCACTCAGGAGGAGCGGGAAGAGCACGAATTTTTAGGAGACCTGGGTAGGGGTCCTAATTTTGGTGTTTAGGAACCTATGGGACCAACGAAGTCGTCGTTCCTAATCCAGAAACGACAATAATAACATCATGTTGCCCACTGCTTCCCTAGGGTTGACAGCTCTCAGAGGTGCAGTCTAGTGGATGGCTGGGGAGATGTGGAACCCAGGGCAGGAGAGATCAGGAGCTCGATTATTGTAATCCATCCTACTTTAGTATAAAACCCTGAAATTTAAAACATCAGAAATGGTCACGCAGGGACATTTTAGATCAAGTGCAACGGAGCTGACATTGAGCACTTGGTCTTTCCAGGAAAGACCACCACGCTTTGGGAGAAGCCGAGTCATCCGGCTGCCTTCTGGCCGGGCCCAAAGGTCTCAAGAAGCTCGGTGGGGACGTGGCGGTCCCCATGCGCGTCTTGATCGAGAGGCAGGTTCCGCAGAACAAGAGAGAAAGAGCCCTCGTCCCTGCAGTTTGGCTCCAAGATAATCTCCCAGGGAAAGCGCAGAGGCAGCCGGCCCCTCTCGGGTCCTCAGCTCAGTCTGCGTTCAGCTTCTTCCGCTGCAAAAACTCCCAAGCCGTGCGAACTCGGCGCGGTGCTCTTGTGGCTTCCGGCGTGGGCGCTCTGGTAGCATTTCGGAGCCTTCTGCGTGGTCCACCTTTACCAGTTCTTGGACTGAGGAAGGGGCATGGGACCCGAGGGAAGTCTGGCCTTGCCGACCAGGCCTGCATAGTCTCCCAGTTGACTGGGTCACACAGAAATAAGTCTACAATCAAGAGCCCGCCAACCTCTTGCTGGGAGTGACCCGGGTCCCCCGAATAATCCGTATCCTAACCTAGTAGTTCTTCCCAGTCCTTCTGGCCGAGCAGCCTGTCTGAGTGCTAGAAAGCAGACAATGAACGTCCAGCAGCTAGATAAGCAGGGACGTGGCAACTCTGGCTTTTCTGCGATTTATTGGGATATTTGGTAACACAGATGGTGTGGGACCAGCACCTCCCTTTCCTATCTTTGCCTCACCACGCCCCCCATCCCTCCGCGAGTCGGTGTCTGTACCGTAGCCTCATAGCCGAGTCTCATGAGTCAAGATAAGGTTCCTTGGAGTGCCCAAACTAGCGCGACGAGTGGTTTTCCTGCTTCGCTTCCCGAGAAGTTGGAAGGGAAGAGAATTTAAAATATAATGTCCAAAACTCACTTTGAAGTTGGGCAACCGTGACTGCGCCACTCTCCCCCTTTCCCTCCGCCCTGTCTCCCCACTCGTCCAGATGCACCAGAAAGCGGCACTTTGATCTTGTAAAGCAGCAATTTATATTTAATTTTTCCTATAAAAAAACGAAGATTGGACCGGGGAGAAAATAATGTAAATCGGCGGGCGCATGGCCGAGGAGTAGCTTTCTGGGCCGGGGCTGGGCACCAACTCTGGCACATCTGTTCTCCCGCGTTTGCCGCGCATTCCTCTTCGCCAGGGTTTTTCTTCCCCTCCCCCTGTGGAGCGGTTGGCGTGATACACTCCAGGCAGGAAGCTGGGCTTTATTTGTCTTTGACCAAGATATGCTGGGGTAGTAGGTGTGGAAAGGTGAGGAGGAATGCTGGAAGAAAAGCTAAGGCGGAGGCTTGGGTTTGGGGAGGTTTGGAAGAGAGGGGAGGATTCGGAAGAGAGAGGAGGATGACCTCACAGAGAAAACCACCTCTTTCCTTGCAGAGAACTCCGTCAGAGGAAGGCTAGGGCAGCAGCAAACCCGGTGGTGGAAGATCTATATTAGCTGGTTCTCGTCGGTCTAATTCGCCACTGAGAACTTGGGATTTATTGAAATAAGACCGACATGCAACTTTTCTCGGCACTTTGCCTAATAACCTAAAATTGGATTAAAATTGGGGAAAATATTAAGAGCGCCAAACACGACCGGGTTTCTACCAACGCCTCCCACCCCTCACATCCATTCTGAGATCCCACCTTCTTCTGCTAGGCCAACCTGGCCAAACATACCTATTTAAGGTCTGTCTCCTCGTCTCCCAGGAACTCTCTGCCCTTTCTCCCCATAGTTGTTTCTCTAATTGGGATCTCTTCTTTCCTCTCTTCCGTGCCAGAGGACTTGTACCCAGGACATCAGTGCTTGAGAAGAGGGTTCAGGAGATCCATCCATACCTGTCCTTCCGCCTGAAACCTAGGCTTGAAACCTAGACTACTCAAGTTTCAGCAAGAGTGAACTTGGTGTTTCGAACTCTGAGCCTTAGCAGAGGACTTTAGACTCTAGGCGGTGGACTAGCTTGGTTCTTTTATACCTGAAATTAGATGCTTGCTCAGAAGACTGTTCCAGGACCCCTAGTCCTCTACCCTGATTCATCTCAAACCTGGAGAGTGCCCATCTGCTTGGGGGAGTTGAGTGAGGGTTGGGGCATTGATTTCATGCTGGTCCCAAGGTTTAGTAGTTGAGAGGCAGCAGTTCTGCTCTCTTTTTATTTTTCTTTCCTTTATTTTATTTTCCTTTTCTTTCCTTATTTCTTTTCCTTTCTCCCCTTTTCTGATTTCTGCTTTCTGTCATTCCCTCTGAGTTTCCCAAGCCTTTCTCAGTCCCCAAAGGCCACAATCCACCTTCCTCAGGCCATAAGGAGCCTGCTAGTGAACCTGTCCACCTGAATGGCTAGATCTAGACAGAACCCGAAGGGGGCATGGTGGGAAATGGAGCAAATCAGTGATAGGAGATGTTAAAGCCCTCAGACACCAGGGGAAGGGCTTGGCCTAGTGGGTGCCCCCTGTATATATCTTTCTATTCCTTTTCCTTCTAACCCAACTTACTCACTTCCCTCTCCAAAGTCTTCCCCACCAAACACATACAAAGTGGGCTTCCAGTGATTTATGCAAAAATTCAGGAAAAATGGACAGAAAGACAGCAAGCAGGAATCCCAGGTTGGTAGGAAAATTGGAGAAGTCAGCAGGTTGGCAGGAAAAAAAATGTATTTGTAGCATGGAGGAACACTCCCTTGAGGGGAAGACATCTGCCAAGGTTACTAGTAGGGTACAAGGGAGATGGAGGAGCAGAAAGGAGCTCACTCCTGGGGCAACACTTTATTACTTTGACAAGAGTTTTACTCTGTTATCTGAATACAGTAAGTTCCTCAGTGAAACTAGATTTGCCATCAAAAGGAGAGGGGGGGAAATAGCCCAACGAGAGAAGTTACTAACATTCCACTGAGAAACCCAAAATGTGGGAAAGGGGGAAAGAAAGAGGGGAGAGCTCTTCTTGAGTTTCACCCTCTTCCCTCTCCTAGATTTCACAGGGAGTGACCCCATTGGGGCCAGGCCCCCAGGCAGTTAGAGGGACTGGTTACCTCTCACCCAAATCTTTTACCACGCCTGGAGCTGGTAAGGCCAGTGTTTGCAGTGGGATGAGGTGGTAGGGTGAGGGAGAGGTAGGATTATGTTCTCTTTGGCTGCAGCCACCCAGAGGACCAAACATCACCAAACTCAGTCCCCAGCTAGAGCCTCCTCAGAGCCCATAGGCTGTGTGGGACTTCCCAGCACTGCTTTGGAGGTGCACCCTTTGAGAAATGGGAACTCCTGAGGGCCAGTCTCTATCTCCTGCCCAGACAGGTGTTCCAGGGTTGGCATATGACTTCATGGGAGCTCTCCTTGGGAGCAGAGACCTCCACTTTTCTTCTCTTTTCCACCAAATTAAACGAAATCTCTTTCTTCCATAACCAAGAGGTTTTTCTTTGGAACTCTGATGTTCCGCTCCCTTATGTTTGTCCCCAAGGATCTGGGAGTTTTCTCTTCTTTTCCCTTTTCCCTAAACAAATCTGATTTCCAAGGCTTCAGCTACTCAGAAATAAATTATCTATACCAATTAGTGCTTGGAGCCTTCAGACTCATTTCTTATGTGTAGGTTAAGTGACTATGAGCTGTAGGGGTGATGATTAAAATATAAGGAGTTCTCCCTTAAGTTCAGGCCTGAGAAAGAGAGAGAGAGAAAGAAAGAGGGAGGGAGAGTGTGTGTGTGGTGGGGCGTGGGCTTGGGGGACTGGAGGGGAACTCAGTTTGAAAACATTTGAAGATCTACTATCTGGGTACGGTCCACCACTGCTCTGACAAATTTCCCTTGATGAACAGGTGGAGTGGAGGCTCCAAAGACTTCCCTTTTGCATTCTAATTGATTGCCCAC
The DNA here is from genome assembly GCA_020662805.1 of Glaucomys volans. Classification (NCBI taxonomy): domain Eukaryota; kingdom Metazoa; phylum Chordata; class Mammalia; order Rodentia; family Sciuridae; genus Glaucomys; species Glaucomys volans. Next base: position 397,264 of record JAJEJO010000662.1, read on the forward strand.
GTGTGTGTGTTGGGTGGGGATCATTAGCCCAGAGATTACTGGAGGATGGGATCAGGAAGCCTTCAGGGAATAGGTGGCTTTGTGGTTGAACCAGGAAAGAATCAGAGCCATGGAAAGGGGACTTTTTTAAAAATGAAGCTGCCCTCATTCACTGGGCACTGGGTCCTCTAGGGAAGGCCAAGGGGGCACCCCAGAGCCCTGAAAGCCCAAGAGAATTTTGAAGCCTGATCTTATGTGATTAAGTCCAGCCTCAGGCGATTGTCCTGGGTTCACTTCCAGGAAGCAGTCACTGATTCTTGTGAAGTGATATCGGTTCAGGAGCACAGGGCTGCACTTCCACCACCAAATCGAAATGTGATGGAAACCCCTGCCCTTTCCCCCCTTGCTCACGGGAAAATTATGCTCAAACTGGGAAGACCTCTCATGTGTATTTTACATCCAGCCAGGCAATTTTCAGCTTGAAGAAGACAATTCCATCATTGCCCCCACACACATACACACTTTGGATCTCTTGCAGCCAGAGAGAACCTAGGTGTGCAAGTTGTGAAAGTAGGTCTGTAGAAAGAAGCCAGGGATGTGTGTGTAAGGGTTAAGAATTCTGGCTCTGGAGCCAGATTACCTGCCCTAAAAGCTGTGAGATCCCTGCCAAGTTACATAACTCCTTTGTACCTCACAGTTTTCCCGTGTGTAAAATGTGGCTGGTAATACTAGTTCTTGGCTCATAGAACTCAAAGTGGGTGGAGTGAGTTAGTGCATGTAAAGCACTTAGTGCAGGCCTGGCACAGAGTAAGAGGCTCAATAAATATTAGCTCTTCAGAAGTGGTGCAGACCAGAAAAAGAGGAGATACAGAATGAGACTTGATGGCAAGAGGGGAAAGCTGTGGAAATAAATACTTCTTATCTTTTCTCTCTCCGCTTTTCCTGGAAGGTGTGGCTCCTGGATAATCTTGCCTTCTAGTGTTTTCTGGGCTGGGTCAATATTGAAAGCAGCCAAGGATAGTGGTATTTGGTGTTGGTGCAGTTTCAGCTCGTCCTTGTGCCACCAGCCTTTGCCTCTCAAAGTCCTCCAACCTTCTTGCCCGCTGCTGTGGAAGACACCATGAGAATAAGAAAACAGTCATGGAATTGTTCCATTCTGGAAATGCCTTCCTTCACCTGAATTTGTAGGCTGTCCTGAAGTCCTTGCAAAGAATGTGAATTAAATGAATTTTTTTTCCTGGTTAGGGGCAGACAACTTTCCTACTCCAGATTTTCTAGGGTACTTGACTGAGCCAGTTTTCAGTGAGTTTTCAATGGAGGGACTGTACCACCCCCATCTCTTCCCCAACAACCTGCCCAGGGGCTCTGGCCATGCCTGCCCCTCCATACATATCCATATGTATATCTGCTCTGAAAGGCCAGTCAGGTTTTAAAAGAACCATTTTTCAGGCTTAGTTGTCCAGGGAAACCAGGTTTCTGGGCTGGTCATCTCTTTACCCCAGCCAGTTTCTGCATCACCAGGGATGCTGTGTATACCATGCAAGAATTCTGTATCCTTTCCCATCCCCTTTGATTTGGTTTTGAGTAGACAAGGTAGACACATGAATTATGGGCTGAAAAGAAGGAAAACTATTCATGGCCTAACTCACATATCTATCAGCTTCTCCATCCCTACCTGAACCCAAGTGCAAAGGAAGTACAAGTCTAGCCACAAACCCTGAATTTGGCACACAGGAAAGATGTAGTTCTCTGATTGGAGCTGCATGGCTATCTTGCATGGAGAGTTGTTTTCTGTTCTCTTGAATAGTTCATTCTCCACTGGTGGAGAGAAGAACACTTTAATAATCCACTAGTCAGGCTTTGTGGGTGATGGCCTTTGAGGTAGGCTCCCATTGTTCCACTGAGGACATTTTGCCCTAGGTGGCCACTCCAAGAAAAAAAAGTCACCACTACATCAAGGCCCTCAAACTCTTATGTTGGTCACCTTTAGTTACTGGTCATTGTGCTCTACTGGGTTTTAGTACTAGGTGACCCTTTCTTCTGCCTCACTTCCATCAGCCCCAGTCTACCCCCACCCTCATATTCTTTATGTCTCAAGGCTGCTGCTGAGTTGCATTGAGGGACTGATACTTCTTCACCTAATAACCTTTAGATATAACTTTTCCTCTTGGGAAAGAAAAAAAAAACAAAGCAAAACAACAACAACAACAAAAACTTGCTTAACTAAGCACCTGCAAAACTAGCAGGAAGGAGAGGATGGGATCACATTTGGGAAGTGAACCTAGAAAAGCACGGATTTCTGGGATCAGAAAGAATTCTCTGCCCAGAAGGTATCTGGACCCTGGATTTGGCTTTCTGGTCCCAGGCTTGCTATCTGAAGGGAGAAGGGACTGCATATGATTAAAAAACAAGACAGAAGCCTGCTGCTCCCATTTGGTTTTACCTTTTCTCCTTGCCCACACAGATGGGGGGTCCTGGGGCTTTGCTAAAACCTCTGACCTCCTTAGGCACTGGGTATCTCTCCAAATGGGTGAGTCCTTGAGGCAGGGTGCTCCTCATTTTCCCCTTCTTATGTAGTTCAGAGACCTTGACCATAAAGGTAATGCTATGTAGATGAAGGAGAGGAGGTTACTGGACAGTCTTATGGTTCAAGTTTTAGGATACCAGGAAAAGCCTGAGATAACTGAGGATTGGGGGCAAGAGATAAAATGGGTGGAACTGCTAGATTTCTTTAGATTTCAGGGGCAATGGAATGTGCAACTAGGATGTTTCCCGACATGCCTGTGTGTGATGCTGGGAACCCAAGGATGTGCTGTTTCTGCGCTCATGTTTTATTCTAGAAAAACTCACGGGTACAGGCATGTGGGTGTACAAGGTTTATATGGCATGTGTGTTGCAGGATAGATATATACATGGTTTTGTAAAGTCAGTCATGATACACGAATGAACCTTGAACTTACAAGTTTCCTATATAAGCATAGGGTAGTGCTCATGACAAACATTTATTTTGAGATTCACAGGGGTGTCCTCAAAACTCGAGGGCTTTCGATGGATTCTCTGGGGTTCCCAAGCAACCTTGAGCTCCTGAGAGCGTGTAAAGTTACCTTCCCCAGCCCAGCCTAAGCAAAGTGAAGGAGAGGATTTGGAAGCCTCCCAGGAAGCCCTTTGTCTCGCTGCCCAGGCCCGCGGTTCACAGCGCTTCGGTATCCAGAGGCAGGTAGCTGTCTTGCACTGGTGGGATCAGCTCAGGCTCCGAAGTTTCGCTTCCTGCGAAGGCTGGCAGGACCAGAGCCCCGCTCACACTGAAGGCGAAGGTTGAGCTGCCGCTTGCGCCAAACGCAGAGGGAAAGAGGAGCTGGGCCTGGGGGAACAGGATTTCCTCGCCTCTTGGGCGCGGCCGCTCCGGGCCTGGCCACACAAGGCTCCCTTTGTGGAGGGGCCCTGCTCCTGCGCAGACCCAAGTCGGCGAACAATAGTGCAATGTTGCCGCCCGCCGGGCCCGGCTCTCCTGGCCACACCGCGGCGGCCGAAGGCGAGGAAACCGGGTGGCGCTTTTTTATAGTCACAAATATAAAATCGGGGCTTTCCCCCCTTTCGCTCGCCTCTTGCCCCAACGCCGATAGAAAGCAGATAAATTTATGAAGGGCGAGCTAAGAGAATAATTACAGGGTGAAGGCCGTTAAATTTTATTTCCAGTCCCAAAGGCAAAACCTGCGATTTTATTGCAAACATCTGGAAGGACCGAGAGGTGGGCACGCTGCTGGTTTAAAATAAAAATAGAAGATTTTATTTCGCGAAAACAAAAAAACATCATTAAAGACCTTTTGCCCCCACGGACTTTTATTTTTTAAAAGTGTGAGGGGGGTGGTTGAATAGTCAACGACGCGCGACGGTCCTGCAGCTCGCGGCGACCTGAAGCAACCTGGGCGACTGGACGTGCGGTCCACCCGAGTGGGCCCACGCCGTCTGGGCGGAACTGGCCTTAGGCAGGCGTTTCCAGAAATCTGCTCCCTCCCACTATGCCTGAGGGTCCCAGATCACTTACCGGGTTCGTGCTCTTTTGTTGTTTGGGGGCGCCAGTTTGGGGAAAGAAGTGAGAAATGGGGATGTTGGCTTCACATTCTAAGAAGTAATAAAGCTTCAAGGCTGACCAGTCCCGGACCAACTCAGGACCCCTTCGCTCTGAGGACCGGGAACGCAGACACTAGTCCGTTAATGGACTTGCCTAAGGTCACACAGTTTCGAGCCAAACCAAGCCTGGTCCTAGGCCCTACCTCACCTTGGAGTCCCAATGGTTTCTTCCCACCCCATAGTCGCCTCATAATGTTTTATACCTGCCGTGATGGCCGAATTCATTACAATTCCCTTGCCCCCACAGGGTGTCCTGCCCACGTGTTTAGGAGCAGTCTAACATGTCCTGCTGGTCAGCTATTTTTAACTTCCTTTTCAATTACTCACTCAGAACTCCAAAATCAAAGCCTGCTGGTGGCTCACCTTGGTATTGAGGCATCAACAGTGTGGAATTTAAGGTGGTATTTTGGTGTGGGGTGATGGGAGGGAAAGACAGATATATGCAGGATGAGTTGTATCAGTGACTCTTGTCCTGATACTACAGAACTGTTTTTCCTTTTAAAAATCAGAATATATGATCATGGTCGGTTTTAGGTGAGCAGTCCCTGTGCCGTCTTTTCTTTCCTGTATTTTTTCCTGCCAGCATTAGGCCTGGGCCTCCATTCCTCATGTCTCTACAGTTGGTCAGTGAGACCCAGTGATCTCAGACTTCCCAGGTGCCTGAACACCTACTCTTCCTCTTTGGCATCCTGCGGGGGCTGGGTTGGGCCCTTATCAATCTGTTCAGGTCTAAAAAAGACTTGAAGTGGACTCATCACCTATAGAAGCCACCCAGGGCACAAGGTTGGTGCTTGTACCTGGGAAACCTGGGGAGTGCCTAGAGTATTAGCTTTATCCAGGGACCTCACTCATCCCCAAAGGTTTAAAGAGACAGAAACTGGGATATTAAGAGGATATTTTGAAAACTTTGTGACTAATCAATATAATACAGAGACCACACTTATATCTTCTTTCATTTAATCCCTGCAATCTTTCTCACACCCCCAACTGCATCATACACCACACATATTGAACCATCTTGCCTAATCCCCTCCAGACCTTACTCCCCATCAGCACAGAGTTACACAATAAGGAGTGTGCATCTGGGGGGGGGGAGATACAACTTAGATTAACCCCTATACAGTGGCAGAATTTCACTGCCCTTCTCCTTTACCTACAGGAAATCCTTTTTTTCATGAATGTTTCAAGCCAGCTTGTCTTCACTTGGGTCACTTTTTGTGGCCTATCCTGAAATTCCAGGATATTTTTGTAGATGTTGTGGGGGTGGAAGCAACCTAAGTTCAACCTAAATAGGGGAATGTAGGAACTCTTCTAGAACTCCGAAGTGCTTATGTTCTAGGTTAGGGTGCTCAGGCAGACCATCGAAAGCACTGCTCTTCTTTGTATGTGTTTGGGACATTATGTCTTATATATAGGTTCAGGCCTCCAACCTTGCTTTTTAGTTGGTGGGTAACCAAAATTTGTGTGTGTGTGTGTGTGTGTGTGTCTCCTTGTTGTGGGCTCAGAGAAGGGTATGTGACCTGTGGTATATCTTTTTCTCAATCCAATTCAGGCCTATGAGAAAGTAGGAAGGGGAAAAGCTGCCAGAGAGAGACAGAGAGATGGGAGGTGGGATTGAAGAAAGACCTAGGAAAGTCTAGAGGGCTGCTCTAGCCATTTCTCACGTGGCCTGGTCCAGGCAGACTGTAATTTGGGCATTTGCCAGGCCAACACTGGGTCAGGAGTCCAGAGCGAGGCCTGAGCCACTGGGGAAGGGAATTGCATATTCCTGGCCTTTCTTTCCAATATTGTTGCTGATGCCAGGTAGTAGCGAAAGCATAGTCACTTTTGGGGACAGCTCATGCAAGCAATGCCAGTGGTGGCTGAGGTTGGAGACTCTGCACCTCTCCCCCCCCTGGGGGGAGGGGGAGTTCTGAGAGTCTGCAGGTAGAGTGGCAGAGTCTGCAAGCAGGGTCACTGAGAGGTTCAGTGTGTGGCTTCCAGATTTCCTGGGTTCTTTCTCCTGGGGTCTTCCAAGATTGAAACTCAGGTTCTTGGGAAGGCCTGGGAGGCCAGGCCTGGCTGGATCTCACTCATCCAGTGCTTTTCTTCTTCCTCCTCCTCCTCCTCCTCCTCTTCCTCCTGCTCCTCCTCCTCCTCCTCCTCCTCTTCCTCCTCCTCCTCCGCAGCCACCACCACCATCACCATCACCATCATCATCATCATCTTACATATGCTGTTCTGCCAGCTTCTTCTCATTAGGGTTGAAGACCAATTTGAGGGAGATCCCAAAGTAGCCCTTTTGCTTTCCTCCAAAGAAGCATATTCAGGACACTCCAGCTTCCAGCATCAGACCACTTATAATAACGGCACATACTACAGTTCCTCGGCCCTTGGACAGTAAGGCGGTGAATATGGAGTTTCAGGTCGGAGGAAATGCAGGAGTTGGTTCTTCAGGTCCTCTCACATGCCATGGATCCCCCACGTGGCCTATGGGTTCAGAACCTGCTCAAGGCCTGGCTGTCGGTGGTACTTATTTGCTTGGCCTCTTAATCCATCACCCGCCCCAAGGACTAGGCTCTTTATGGCTTGAGTGGGGATAGAACGGTGCGTCCCGACTGGAAGAAGAGGCTGTGTCCAGGCCGCCGCCAGTGAAATCGGAGACGGTTTCCCAGCTTGGCAGGACCAATTTCTCGGCCTTGAGCTTGCCCCGCACAAAATTGCTCTCGGGGTCTACTGCCGCCCGCGACCAGTGGCATAACTTGGGTAGGAATGTGGGAAACAGGAGTGTTTGGTAAGGGCCAGGAGGGTTGGATGTTAAATTATTTAGGCATTCCTGAAGAAAGTACCATCCTAAGAGATTAAAAAAAAAAAAAAAAAAAAAAAGGAGGAGGGAAACGATCAGCAGGACGAAGAGCGAGCCAGGCTCTGGAGGTGACCCAATTTGAAGAAAAATTTGGAAAAGTTCCTTCTCCATTATCAAAGTTCCTAGCTGCCCTTGCCCGGCACCCCTCCGTGGGTTCTCTGGAATAAGAGCCCGGAATAGGCGAAGCGCAGCTCAGCGTCTGCGCTGCAAGGAAAGCGTCTGTTTGCTGCGTGAGGGCCCAGCGGAGAGATCCCTTCAGAGCGCGGTAAGCCGAACGCTCCAAGGCCAGTCTCCAGCTCTCAGGGTGCTTGTGTCTCCTCCTCCACCAGGTAGAGCTGGAAAGAGGAAGCAGTGTTTGGATTTTCAGTTACAAGACCCTGGATAGTAAGGGGACTTTTTTGTTTGTTTCGTTTTGCGGTAATCAGAGTCGCTTAGGAAACATTAAATAGGAGCGTAGGAACCTGGGTCGCGAAAACTGGGCAGAACCTGTAGATCCGAAAGCACCTGGGGCGGGCGTGACATTATCAGGATTTTCTAGCGTTTGGGGCAGATTGACATTTTATCAGCGCCACACAATTTCAGATCTGCAACTAAAATGATTCTGGGCTTGGAGTGTCTATGAGACCCAGTAGATTTGAGAGGAAAATGTACGGATTTGGGATTTGCAGGAGTTTGTAACGGCACAGATCAGACCTCAACTTTTAAGTCCCCTCCCCCCTCAAGTAACCTCTACCGGGAAACCAGGGGTTAAAGTCGCCCCAGAAGCATCCAGCCTACGACCCGCGCGCAGCCTTGGCCCGAGCCTCAGTCTCTCCTTTTCTCTCATTGGCTCGCTCTCTCAGGGTTTCTCCTGTTCCCTTCTTGCTATTGGTTGGGGGCTGGCTTTTTTTCCCCTCAGTCTTTTTCTTCCTCCCCCCTCCCTCTCCCTCACCCCTCGGACAGGAGCGCACTGACTGCCCCCTGTTCCTTGGGAAGGGAGGAATTTAGAAAAAAAAAAAAAAAGTTTCCCAGAAGTTTGGATCAGAGGAAGGACGGGAAGACCGAAAGGGGAAGAGGGAGAGGGAGGAGAGCAAGGGAGAGGGAGGAGAAAAAGAGAGGGAGAGAATTAAAAAAAAAAAAAAATGAAGTCCAGTCGGCACAGCCTGTGAGCGCCTGCCCGGGTGGGTGGGAAGCAGGACTCCCGCGCTCATGCAGCTAGCGGGCGGCGCTCCGGGCGCTAGTTCCTAGAGGCTGGGGCAGCTGGGGGCGCGGATCCGATCCGGCCGCGAAGGGCGGGGGAGGACGCAGGGGGAGGGTGCGGAGCCGCCGCTTCAGCCTCCGCCGCCTTGCCGCCGCCTCTCTCCGGCCGGGCCCGGCGGGCGCTCGGAGCGTGAGGGCGCGGGCTGCTCCCTCAGTAAAGGGGGCGAGCAGAGGCCGGGGTACGGGCGGCTAAAATGAGTGAAAGGAGAAGATCTGCAGTAGCCTTGAGCTCTCGAGCACATGCCTTCTCGGTTGAAGCCTTGATCGGCTCAAATAAAAAGCGGAAACTGCGAGACTGGGAGGAGAAGGGGCTGGACCTGTCCATGGAGGCGCTGAGCCCCGCAGGCCCACTCGGAGACTCGGAGGACTCGGCGGCACACGGCCTGGAGCCCCACCCGGGTGAGTGCGTCGGGCCGGACTGCGCCAGGCGGGCAGAAAGGGGACGCCGAACAGCGTCCGCGGGTGTGGACCGAGGCCTCGCCGCTGACGCCCTGCCTGGCTCCAACACGGGTTTCTTTTCCTTGACGCAAATGCTTTGAGCTTCCCTAAATTCGCCCGAACCAATTTGGGGGACTGACCCGAGCCTTACATTTTGCCAACTTCAAGCAAGGAAACCTACTTACTCACATCCCCTTCTAGAGAGGAACTCAGAGTTTGGGGTGCCCTGAGCTGAAGGGCTGCAGGCCCCTGGGTTAGAAAGTGCGAGGTCTAAGGCAATAGCGGGAGCCAGGAGGAGCTGGGGCTTGCTTCTGAGCTCTCTGGAGAACTAGCGCGTCGTTCTCGGTAGATACTTCAGTCTCTCTCTAAATGCCCAGTTCAGCTTTCAAGTCTCAGTCTTCACTCCTCTTCTAACTTTTAGACAGTGGAATGTAATTATATTTCTACCCTGTTGGAGACTGGAACGGATGTTAGACCCTCTGGTCCTGAGCTTGGATCACATTTCACGGCCCCTATCTCTGTGTAATTAGGAGGGGAGCGAGAGATTCGATTAATTTGTTTCTCGATCTGTGCGTATCCTGTGCCTTCAATGCACACAGAACACGCAAAATGCAGAGCGGATGTCGATGTCTGACTTTAGCAGAACCCTAGAAAAGGGAAAAACAACTTAACGTTTTGTGTTAAGTGCCAAGATTTCAACTGTGCAAAACAGCCCCGGGGAACAGCTGTTGTCAGAAGAAACTTGTGCGCACGCAAACAGAACTCGCGGCTTGGTTTAGCGGCTTCAGAAATCTTCCATCCCCAGACTTCTATGGCCATGCTGGAGGTGCTCCTGCCGACCAGCCAAGGCTAGGGAACAGACCCAGGTCCATGCGCTGGCAAGAGCATGTAGCGGGCGGCGGCCCGCACAGTGGTGGGAGAGGCCATGGACTCAGGAGTTTGGGGATCCCAGACGCAACGCTGGCCAAACTCGAGGAGGGACAGCTGTCGCTTACATTTTCTCTTTAGGCAGTGACAGTTCAATTTCCACGCTCCTGAGGCTAATAATAACGCGATTAGCGAGTGACCTGCAGAGACTGGGTTTTATGAATTCTGCGTGTTCTTGCGGCCCGTTACGGAATTTGGGTTTAGTGCTGGGGAATTATTTTTATTAGTCGATGAAAAGAAAATTAAAAGGAGATTTATTCCGTCCGTTCAAGTCTTACTCTGTATTTGGATGCGGGTACAGGTCCACAAGAACTCCTGCGTGAGTGATTCAGGAAGGAACAGCATGGCTAACGTGTTTCCCTTCGATGGCCAGACCCAATTTCCTCACCTAATTTATCTGTTATCATAATCTCACTAGGGCCTTCATACAGTTAGTGGAAGTTTTTGCAGGCCTTATACAATTTGCGATTTGGGAGGTTCTTTTTGATTTTCCCAACAGTGGAAAAAGCAGACGTTATTTAACTGCACACGGCAGCCGCCCTGTCTGGGGAGACTTCACTCTTGAAAGTCTGCAGGTCGCTGAGTCTGTCTACCATCTTATATTCAAAAGGGCCAATATGTGGGGTCATAATAAGGGACTGGGCTCATAGTTTCTCTTTCCCGGGTTGTTCTCAGCTGGAAAGGAGGAAAGTAAGGGGATCTGGGCAAAGAGAGATGATGGAGGGATATGAAAGTTGGGAACTGATTTTCCAAAATTCAGCTCAGTAGCTCCTGCCCATTGGGGGTGGGGTGGGGTAGGGTGGAAGACCTAATATAGAACTAACTTTATGTAACAGAATTCAGTCGGTCAGTTCCCTTACTTTATCACTTTTTTAAAAAAGATGAACATTAGAATCACAGAAAACAAAATATATTTAGGGGCAAGGGTTCAAGAGAAGGAAGAAACCCAAGCCAAGAACACTTGTGAGGGCTTTCCGCAGAGTCTGGCTATTGCCTAGTTAGCTTGGTTGAAGGCGAAGGAGGTCCCCAGTTGGAGCACCGGCAATGGTTAAGGCTTTCTAGCAGTGATCTGGAGGAAATAGAAGTAAGATGAGAAAAGATCTTTCAGAATAAGGGTGCGATGGTGTCCTTAAAATGCGGCTGCTCAGAGGCAGAGCTTCGGGCTCTGGATTCAGACCAGGGATTGGAATCTTTTTCAGATCTTTGCTTTCTCCTCTAAAATAGCACCCTGACAGACACAGGGGGCCACATTTAACTATGTTTGTATGAAGGAGTGGTGTATGCGACCCATCTTGTCCGTGCTGGGCTGGGCCTCACAATTCGGTTCAATCTGTCGTGCAGGGCCAGGGAGGTAGCTGTGAGGTTCACAGGCCTTAGGCCCATAACAAGGCAGAAGCAGGAAAAAACAAAAATAAAACCAAAACGGACACGGGGATAGGGAAGGACCCCTGCCTCCTCAGCACACAAACGACTAAAATGTATTTATCATTCTCATCTCCATACTCTTGACTGGTACTGCCGTTTTCAGTCTTCCCTTCCGGAGCCTGAAAATCTCCAGGATCCTCAGACAACCCGAGGCTTAGATTGTAATGCTTAACTTTAATTCAAAGACGTGGCCTTTTGCTTTTTCACAGCCCCCTTTTCTTTCCGCGTCTGGACAGAGCTGGCTTTAGTTGGCGCCTGAGCACCCGCAGCCTGGGGCGCCAACCTGTAGCAGCGGGGAACCAGCCCGGCCTGCGCGCTGTAGGCACTCACCGGTCAGAGGACGCAGTATGTATTTCAAAATTTTCCACCGAGCCTGGTGGCTCCCCAAATACTGAGGACCTCCAGGCTTGGGAGGGGGCTTATGAGGTACCCTTACTGTCATACCCACACCCACATTCGCTGTCTTTTGGAGAAACCGCTAGGACTCAGTCCCTACTGGCTAGAGAGGGTCTCAAGACCGATTTCTGAGGAATCTGGCTCACGAGTCTGCTCGCCCCCCCTCTCTGTAAGCAACAGGAAACTTTCGAGCCAGGATCGGACAGAACAGCTGCTGCGGCTGCGGCCTTGGAAGTGTATTTCGGGCGCGCGGCGGCGCCATCTGCGCTGGGACCCCATCCCCAGCTCCACCCAGCCTCCCCAACTTTGGCTTGTGCCTTTCCCGCCGGAATCCTTAGCCGAGTGCGGCCGAGGCCGGGTCTCCTGCGGAGCGAAATAATTCAAACCTTCTGCGGAAGTATTTTTCCCCTTCAGAGCTTGCAGACCAGAGCCTTGCAGCCCTGGCGCTATGTAGGCCTGAAAAGGTGGCAGCGCACGCGGGCGAGCACGCATAGACAGGCACCCTCAGTGACACGCAGGGAATCCGCACCCACGTTCTCACGGCGCAGGCTTCTGCATTTTCTCTTGTACCCACCCGCACACACACGCGCTACAGAAATGAGACAGGAAAAAAAAAACCAAAACAACAACAACAAAATGCAAGCTGAAGCCTCCACTGCCTCAAGGCACTCGCTGCTCCTGAGTTCTCGAGATCAACTGGTCACATAAATTAATCTGCTGGTTTATTTGTTGATTCAGAGTAAAATTCTGAAACAGGGAAACTGGGTGAAACGGAGGAAGCGACTCTAAAGCGATGTTTAAGTAAGGATAATAAAGAGTGGTGAGTTAGAAGCCAGTGGGGAAAATGTCTAATGCAGGCATCAGCCAGGACACATCAGGGGCTCAGACTGCAGGGACAAGTTGTGTGGCATACCAGGCTATAGGCTTAGCGTCTGTCATTGGTAGTGGCCCAGGCAAGAAACCCTAGTTCTCTATGCTGCGTGTGCCTCTGCACGCATTCAGGCCTCCAGGCTGCACGGCCCCAGCCCACCAATGAGCTAAGTAAGTGCCTGCTGGACATACCTAAGGTTTTGGCCTTCCGCAGAAGCCGCCCATTTGGTAAGCGACCTTGTGTGAAGGAGAAACCAGGGAGGAGCTAAAGTCTGAATTTGTTGTCCGTAGGTGAGGATGATTGTTCGCTGGGGCATGACTGTCAAGCGCCTTTTTTGAATGCTGGTCCGACCGTGGCTAGAGTAGAGGAGCTGGGAGAGCGCCCGGCGATGGCTCCGGGCGGTGGAGAGCAGGTTACGCAGACATTCTATGTGCAACTCCGGCCCTGGAGCGGTGGCACTATAGAAACCAATAGAAAAAAGGAAGAAATTCTAAGTTTCTGAGAAACGGCGACAGTAAACCTCTAGAGGACAGGGAATGGGGGAAACGAGGATGCCCACACTTTGGGCTGTGATGGAGTGGAAGGTGAAATGTGTGTGCGGTCGTTTGCACCTTCTGAGCTCCTTCCCAACCCGGACATCGCCGTGCTTCAGAAGCTAGTCGGGTAGGTTCAGATAACCAAGGGGCACGCGGGGGACGGTTCTCTCTGTTCGCTACCACGAGGTTCAGGGGAGCCCCTCACCTGCTTCTGTCACCCCCTTGGCATCTCCGAGACTCCCCAGCTCCCGCACTCCTCCCAGAGTACAAACCTAATGCGCGGCAAAGACTTTCTTGAACAGATCAGCACACAGCTTCCCGGGGCTGCTATTCTGAAGTCGGATCTTCTACACCCGACCCAACGCTGTTTCTTAATGAACACTATTTGGGGGTTCCTGGCTGACCACTTTATCTTTACTGATTTTATACATGGAATTTCCAGAAAGAAACGTTCACGGAGCAACGTTATTCAGGGAGGAAGGAAGTTTCTTAAAGTGGGCTTTGGTCTGAAATTGTATTGCCATGATCCACTGCTGTTTTCCTGACACACCATCTTCCCTATACTAATTATTTCAAATGGTATAAAATTTAAATTATGAAAGTTAGTTAAAATATTTTTAATACGTACAACATGAGAGGATCCGGTGAAGAATGGCGTGAAGTGAGGGCCAAAACTAAAAATATCAGGTATTGATGGTATCTCTCTAATTTCCTTTGCATGTGTGAACATAAATCTAACACAAGCAAGACCCCTCATCATTAATTCTTCATATTGAGCCATGAGGAGAAAAAGACAAATATGCTTTGACTCACAAGACCTAAACTCTATTTTCATCCAAGCCTCTACTAGGGGTGCTCATTACTATTAAAAAGAACAGAATATTCCAAATCCATCATAATGGTTCTATTGGCAAAATTTATAATATTAATAAGATGAAAAAACCTTTTGATATCCTGATTATGAACTCTGGCGAAACTTTATTTCTTATACTGGGGAGAAAAACAATTACCTTTTACACCTGTGAGTGAATTCTTTCTCAGGGTGGCTTCAGATAGAAAGAAAGAAAGGAAGGAAGCAAGCAAGCAAGCAAACAGTCAGGCTGACCTGTGCAAATTCCACAGGGATAAAGGGCAGATTGGCATGTCATTTTCCTTCCCAGAAATGCAGAAATCCATTTGATGGTTATTCTGGAAGCATAGCTGATTATTGCTTTCCTACTCTCAAAAGACTGAATGCAGAGAATATTTAAGCAGCTTTCCCACCTGATGTTTAAGTTTTGACCTTTGGGATGCTTTTCACAAAAGGGAAAGCAGAAAACTGTTGGAATGTGGAATCTCTTTTCCTTCTCTTTTTCATCCATGTGGTTTATTTTTGGCTTTCCTTTTGCTAGTTTTTGTAAGCCTGGAGTTTTATATGTGCATGATTGGGATACACAGGGGTCTACACTGGGAACAGCAATTAGCAAATTTATAAATCAGGGTCTGTTTACACTTCTTTTGAGAAGGATAATCATTAGTTAATTTAAGTGAGGCCCTTGCTTTAAGTGTCCTGGTGGAAAATGAGACTTAGTAGGGAGAACCTGCTGTGAAATGGAAAGAGGTGGGGAATTTAAGCAACTGGTGAGGACTAATCAACACTTATTTTGTGTCATTAATGGCTTCACTTTGAGAAAGGATATCTTGCTGACTACAAACTGGATGAACTTTTGATACCAAATGTGAAAACAAGCCTTGCAACCTCTACTTTTTATTTTACGTTTAAAAAACTAGTATCTAATTTTGTCCTTTACAAAAAATTGTATAAGAAGTGTATACAGGTGTGTGTTTATATACAAATTTGTGCATGTGAACACTATAATACCATCAGAATGCTTTATCTATATCAAAATACCCCTTTTGAGTGGGATATAGATAATCTTTCAGAAAGAGAAACTGCTCTGTGTGTGTGTGTGTGTGTGTGTGTGTGTGTAGTCAGTTTAACAAAATGGGAACACAAAATTTGGGAGGCCAAAAGTTTTGTCACCTTTGGGTATTACTTGAAAATTCTAGAGAATCACAGGTTTGAAACCTCTCAACACTGTTTTCATTTAACTCTTAGATTAGCAGATGACCTTGACTAAAATCTCAGAGAAAACATCAGAAAATGAGACTGTACAGAGGTGATTTAAAAGAACAGGAACAGTGGAAAATTTTCTAACTAAATTAGGCATTTAATTTTGTGAATAACGGCATCTTTATTTTGGATGGGCAGAATGCTGGTTTTAATTCTGAAGAATAATTCGTGTTTTCTCGTGCAAAAAGTAATCGGAATAACTAAGAGAACTCTGGATAATAATCACGTTTATGGCAATAACCAAGAAACATTGCCATCTGGGGAATGTAATTTAAAAGCATAAGATAGACATGTAGAAGCCCCCCCAATTTATTTTATATTTTTACAATGTAGTTGCTGAGGTTTAATTAAGCTGTTTCCAGAAAGTTGCAGTATTCTTTATAGGATTAAAAAACAAAACAAAATCCAATTGAGCAATTATTTGTGTAGAGTTCCCTTTCAAAAGGGATCATTAGAGGTCCCTATTAGATACCAAGCCCTATCCCCGGAGTTTTAACGCCCACTTCTGTACTGTGTGAATCCATTTTCTTTTCTCTTTTTAAATTTTTAATTAATTTTTATTTGTTCTGTTGTACACGACGGTAGAATGCATTTGTCCATTTTGATGGATCATACATAAACGGAGTGTAATCTCTCATTTTTCTGATTATACATGTTGTAGGATCACATGGGTCATGCAGTCATACATGTACATGAGGTAATAATATCATTTTCTTAATCCCACCACCGCTGCCTTTTCTACTACCCCACAACCAGGAAAACGGTTACAACTTCAGATAGGGTCTCAGAAAAGTTACCCCCGCTTACTTTCTCCTTCCAAACTTCCTCCACACGCATTGAAAAGTTCACCTCCTCCGCCCCAGTTCAAAAATTTTCATATGATATTTCAGGAACTGGGATTGCATCCCTTCCTGCTAACCCATCCCTGGGAAAACAGGGCAGTTTTGGTGACCTTCACAAGTCAGAGTTGGGCGGCGGCGGTGTCTGTCCGCGCTCGGCCCCCAGCCGGGCCTCGCCGGCGCCGAGGGGCAGGGGCGGGGACGGCGGGTAGGGCGGCCCCGCTGCCCGACCTGGGTGCGCCAGCCTCGAGGTCCTGCTCCGGGTCCCGAGCGCGGCTCCCCGCCCGCCGGTCCCAGGCCCGCGCGCTGGGGATTGCGGCGAAGCCTTTGAAATCTGGTAGAAGGGAATCCTGAGGGATGGTCTGCGCTCCTCTTAGCTCTAATTACATCCTGGGGAAATGTGGGCATTCTGGGGTAACCGGGGGAGCCTTGGTACAAGACATCCCCCCAAAAAGACCCCCCAAAAACAACAAATCAAAAAAAAAAATTAAAAAACCAACGGAACCCAAGGATCTTACACCTCGAGCCCTGAGGGGAGTTTGAGTTTTGCTTTCATCAGGCTAAACAAATTTCCGAGGAATCAAACTGACTTCAAACATTAGCAATTAGAAACCAAGAATCCCATGGCCTGCAGAACTTTTAATCCCTAACCATTTCCAAATGGGTAATTCTAGGGTCAGTAAATATCGTAGCCAGTCTGTTAAAAAGGTAAGTCATTCTGCCGATTCCGGTAGGACAGAGGATCCGCGGTTGTCTAAGAGGGTCCTTAAAGGTAGAGATGCCCCCTGTCCAAAACCGGGAATCTGAATCGCCCACTGAAACAGAGGGAGGGTAAATGTCCGACTGTCCTTCAATCTGTTTTTGGAGATTAAAAACAATGAAGTTATTATTTTCTTCAAAGAGAAACCACGAACTCTACAAAGTAGAATAGGTGACTACTAGTCACTGAGAAATGACTTAACTTCTGTAAGAAGCCAGTGGAAGCAGTCTTCTCTCTGGATCTCAGCTTAGTGGACAGAGGGAAGCCCTACTCCAGGCACCTCTTGGGCTCCAAAGCTTCAGTCTCACTAGGCTTCAGGGCCCAGAACTGTAAACCTTAGGGTTAGGTGACTTGTGTGGTTCAGAGCTTCCGTCCTTGCTCCTGAAAAAGAAAGGACTGATTTTCACAAGGAGGGGCAATCATTTGTGGCAATAAGTGATTGTGAACATAGAAATACTTTGCCTGGGTTCCGATAGTTTCCTCAAGTCAGAAGCTTAATTAATAATATGCCCCCCCTTTTTTGACCACAAAACAAGGCACTATACCTATTTACTATTTAGAAAAATGGTTTAGTTAGAAAATCAAAGGTGTAAACAAGTTTGCAGAGAAATACTGAATAGTAAAACATTTCAGAAACCTTAGTTGCTTATGTGGGTAACTATGGGTCTTTACTGCAAAACTTTCAATATATAGGCCCTTGCATTCTATGTCATATCTATGTGTTGTGGTAGGAGGAAGTCTGGATTAGTTTAAATAAGGAGTCCTAGGTTCTGGTGCTAACTTTACCATTAATGTTGGAACCAGGGATATAAAGGCAGACATGTTAATTTTGAAAAAATATTTTAAAGTTGTTTCATAGCCACTGATGGGGCCTCAATTCTTGGTTTTTGAGATGAGGGGGCTGGTCTTAAATGAAAACTGAGGCCTCTTTTCTATAATATTCCTTTAACTTTTATTTTGATTCTGTTAACTTTTTTGAGTATTTACATTTTCTCCTAAGGCACCTTGGCCATTAATTGACCCATTCCTTACTCTTTTGGAATGAGGAAAGTTTTACTGTAGTTACTGAAAAGGAACAGCAATAGCAATTCAGAGCCAAAAAAGCAAAACAAAAGCAAAACAACTTTTTATTTTCGAGCTCAAATTAAGAGCTTTCATAAAATCTTGAAAAAAATTTATATTAATATCACATGTTCAGAAAGTCCTGGATCAGTGATTTGCAGACCTTTGGGTTTGATGTAATGTATTGTCATCCATGTGAATGGTGGCAAAAGTGTTCTATAGCATTAAAGAATTGAAAGAAAATATCTTATTCATGCTTTGAACATTTTTTTTTTTGTGTGTGTGTGTGTCCTTCCCAGAAATAACTGTAAAAACTGTATTTGAAAAAAGAGGACTAAAAAAGACAACTTTGTCATTAGTGACTTGGTTTAAAGGACCGAAAAGACAAATTGGTTGCCCCCCATTACTGCTGGAACCTGATGGAAAGCACCAGTAACTATTTTCCATGTCTAGTCTGCTAAGCCGAGATCTTGATCTGGCAGAGATGTGAGAATGCTAAAAGGATGACTTAGTAACAGGCAAAACGCTTGTCAACAAGATAGATCAGAAGACAGCTTAGCATTCAAGACCTCTATTCATAGCAGCTGAACTCGAGGGCAGGGTCAGATGCAAGACTGCGCCCAGCACACACCTAGGAGTGTGTCTCATGTTTCTATCTTGTGAGGTTTCATTTCCTTACAGACTTCTGCAGCTGGGTTCAAACCCTAGTGATGGCTCCCCACCCTCATTTGATGATCCCTTTGGCATAGTCCCCGTGCAGACCTCTGTAATCATCAAGTGTGTGGACTTCCTGGTTGCCCTCTCACTACTACCCTGTAAACTGCTGTAGGGCAAGGATCTAGTTGTCCTTGCTTTTGTTGCTCTAAAACTTACTACAAGTGGCTGGCACACAGGAGGCATTTAATGAATAATAAAGTATATAATGATGACAATACCATATGAAAATAATAACATAGTAGCAATCATTGAACCTGTGCTATGTACCAGCCGTTGTGCTAGGCTTTTATGTATTATATATGCAGATATACACAATTAATTCTAATTAATAATGTATTAATTATATATATATTCAAATACTTTTGAGATACTCTTATTTTTAGCATTTCTATTTGGTGCAATGAGTGCATCAATTGCACAGTATAGTGGTTGCAAGCTCAGATTCTTGAGGTCAGTCTGTTTGTGTCTGAGTCCTGGTTCTAACACTTACTAGTGGTATGACCTTGGGCAGGTTAGTTAATCTCATTTTAACTCCAGTTTCTGCAGCTGTGACATTGGAATAATAAACATGTTCATTAAAGGGTAGATATGAGGGTCAAATAAGATAGTTTGCATGTAAGAAGAAAGAATTTAGCACAGTACCTAGTATTTCTGTCAACTGAATTAATGGTGATTATTCCCCTTAGTGACCAGTTTGAATAAGAAATGTTTGCAAATTGTAATCCATAAGGAGACACTACCCCTTTCCTCATTCTTCTGCTTTAAGTGGAGTGTTTGAGATTTGAAGTGGGATCCTCATTCTGTTTATAGGCTATGTTTAGAAACAGTACTGAGTTTGAGTACATGTGGCTAATAAAGTGAAGTTGCTCTTCAAGGCTGAAGTGAGTCAATAAACCAGAACCTGAAGGAGCATCTAAGGGAGTGTCGAAGGCTGGGGACCTGTGGCTAGCATATAGTAGGAGGAAGGGTGGATTGAAAGTGGGGTTGGGGGAGACTTCAGGGACTGGCAATTCTTGCATTTCTAAGTATTGTTGATTTTTTTCAAACTCAGTCCTCAGTAAGAGGACAGAGGAGCCTTCTTGGATGCAGGGAAGTGGCATAATAGAAGCAGGTTTCTCTTTGATTAGTTACTGATATTTCTACCTGGAGTTCAGAAATTCTCAAAAGGTCAGGTTTTGCCTAATAGGAAATAGAAAGATTTATTCTTTGTTTTTAAAGCCATATTCTGATGGAACCCCAGGATTCTGGGCAAACTGAACCAGCTGTATCAACTGAGTCTGTAGTAAAGGATTAGTGGATGTTGATTGGTTGAGTTAAAGAGAGAGAGGGGGAGAGAGAGAGAAAGAATAAGTAAAGGGACTAAATTAAGGGAAAACCTATAACTAAGCTGAAGCTGAAGAAAGAAGAGTCTGGGAAATCTTTTTAAAGAGAAACAGCAGAAGCCCTCTTCTTGCAATAGAACTCACACCTGGCTGCCCTGATTTGTCCAGTTTTCTTCCTTTTAGAAAATAGAAACCTGAATTTTATTATTTATTTATTATTTTTTTAAAAAACCTGTTACACCCTGGACTTGGTTTGTATTGTTCCTGGCAGCAGAGACGTAAGGTAGCCTCCTCAGTGAAGAGGAAGAAAGAAGGAATCCCTCTCTCAGCCTCCTTCAAACAACCCCTGCCTCATCACAAGCTCTCAGACCCTGACTCGACACAGAAGGAAGCTACTTTTTCTTGTAGGAATCTAGGTCTCAGTCTTCAGGACAAATGTACCAATCTTATATGCATCATCTTAGCTCAGAGGGTCCACAACTCCAACCAAGCTTTCATAGATCAAGGGCACACTCTACACCAGGCCCTGTGCTGGTGGTTTTATTCACATTCTCATTATATCCACTCAGTAGTGCTTGGAGGGAAGTAATTTTTTCCCCATTTTACAGAAGAAGAAATTGATGTTCAATGGATTCAGTAACTTACCCAGAGTCACCTAGTTCTAGTCCATTCTAAGTGACCCAGCCAGAATTAAAACAGCTTTGTATATCTCCAGGGTATCTCTCTCTCTCTCTCTCTCTCTCTCTCTCTCTCTCTGTCTCTGTCTCTGTCTCTATCTCTATCTCTATAGATATATATTGATATAGATATATGTACACACACACACACACACACACACACACACTGGGGATTGAGACAGAGTTGACAGAGTCTCACTGAATTGCTGAGACTGGCCTTAGACTTGCATTCCTCCTGCTTCAGCCTCCCTAGTCGTTGGGATTACAGGTGTGTGCCACTCTGCCCCACTCAGGGTAATATTAACCACTGGAGTAGATTGCCTCCCCTGAAGATGACTCTTAAGTGCTCTAGGAAGAATGCTTTGTGGATGAAAATCCATGCTTTCTGCCTGTGCTGTCCCCAACAGAAGTTGTTCAATCATAAATGAGAGCTAACTTACAGTTGTAGGTCTCCACATTTCTCCTGTTATTGTTAGTCCTTATATCCCTAAAGTGACTTCTTCATACCCGCTGGTAGAGGGCACCGTGTAGCAGTAGTGCGGGGTTGAGTTTCCACGCCATCATCTTTGGAATGGGACATAAGCAGCCTTCCTAATGTGACTTGCATTTTTTTGACTTCAGTGTTCAGAATTCTCAGTGTAGGAAGGGCAGTGGCTATGTATTGAATTTGATCTAAAATCTCTCTAGCCTAAATCCCCTTGTGCAGTGAAATTCAGGGGAAACTTTAACTGTTCTGTTTTACCCATTCCCTCCTCCATTCACAACGGGATGGATGGAATCTCATTGGTAATTGATTCAAAATGGAACAGCTTAGAAACATATCAGTTGCAGTGACTGGCAATTCGTGCATTTCTAAGTACTGTTGATTTTTTCAAACTCAGCAATCACAGCTGAAATCCCTTTGCCATGGATTGAATTTACAAAGGAAGAGATTCTGATTTCCACAGTGGCTTCTTTTTAATGCCTGAGGATTAGAAAACCGCCTTGAGGACCCACGGCAAGTATACCCGCTCTTAAAGTCGCGGCTTTAACTTTAACCTCTGAGTGACTGCTCTGATTCATTTATTTTTTAACAGCTCTATTTAGAATAGCCTTGTTTGGTATGGGATCAGTTATTTGCAGAAATCTCATTCCAACAGACTCCATTTTTCTTCTACCACTGTAAGCAGATTAGATGCCCGCAGTGAGTTTCAGAGAACTTTAAAGAGGTTTTTAATTTTTTTTTTTTTTTTTTTTTTTGGTCCACCTGTTCACTGTCTTTCCATCACTTTTCCTCCCACTCCAAGCAACCTTCCTCTCTTAGGAAGTCTGATGTCTCCAGCAGGGATTTGGAGAAAATCTACACTCCTTACACCACGAGTTTCCATGTGTGGACTTTTAACATTAATGCATTTCTTAGCTGTTAATTGCACAGTCTATTAAATTCCTATCTGTTGTGCCCAATGATAGAAAAGTGGCTTTTTGAATAGAATACGAGAAAGATGTAAAGTCCATCTCTGTTCTAAAGCTTTGCTTTCTCCTACTGCCAGCCCCACTCTGTGCAAGCAAGTGATTGATAGGATTTGATACACTCTTGCAGCAACAGAAGCATATGAATCGCTAGGCCCATTTCCTTTCCCAAGGAACTTATATGGAGCCAAACTCTTGAAATATAGAGTGTGGCAGAGAGTGAGATCAACGCTGCCATCTTGAGTGATTTACTGGATCTCATCCATGAGATCTGTCCAATTAGAAATGTAGATTCTTCAAGATGTACAGCCAGTCAGTCCTTGGTGATTTCATTTTTTCTCCAGAGTTCAGAGCAGTAGTTGCATGACCAACATTAATCCCTGGGAACATTAGATCCCATATGGTGCAACTGTGCATTACCCAGATTAGACTGTGACATCACAGAGATTTAAGGCATCTCTGTGATATTCAGACTGGGTGGTAGGTACTGCAGGAGGCACTCCCAACAGACACAGGCCAATCTGCTGTAGGGGGTGAGCAATAGCCAAGCTTTGCTAAGTGTGTGTGTGTGTGTGTGTGTGTGTGTGTGTAGGGAAGGGCTGGGGGATGATGAGGGGTGTTATGGAGAGCTGGGTGTAACAGCTCCCCAGCCTGCGTGGGTGAATTGGTTCCGGATGTTAACATTTTTTCCTTGGGGCTTGACTACATTCTTCTTTTTCTTTGCCTGTCTGTTTTCCTGCCCAAATTGTTAGGCCTCCACAGCTGTATGGCTCATTGGTGGTGAGTACTGAGTGGAAAGATCTGCTTTATTCCAACGGAGAGTTTTGGGCATATGTATTGGTGTAGACTTTTGAGGGGGTTTCACTCAGCATCTTTTCTGGATTTTGAGAACTTTTATCCCCCCATTGTCTTGTCGACTGAGTACTAGTCCTGTAGTGCATTTAATTGGCCTCTGTGGGGAGATGTGTACAAAATGTTCTAGGAAGCAGATGGCTGTTCACATCCTAGAAGCAGAAGAAGCTGGCTGCTATGGAAATCCAGGACAGTGGAGGCAACAATGCACTGTGAAGAAATGCAGGCTTTGGGGCGAGGGGGACTTGACTTGAGCACCCCGTTCTGACAGTGCCTCTGTTGTGCACATATGAAATGAGGGGAGTAATACCTGCTTCAGGACTGTCGTGAGAATTAGTGAGATACATGTAAAGTGCTTGGAACAGTGTCTGGTACATAGAAAGTGCTCCCCATGTTGTCATCTCCCTTCCTTGCTCCTCATTATGCTTTTGGTTAGTTGAGAAAACTCAGAAACTCTTCAGTGTTTTTACAAGAAATGATTTGGAGAGTGCTGGGCCCAGGATTGTTCCCAACTACCCTTCTCACCTTATCTGCACTGCTGCTCTATTCATGGTCAGTCCTTCCTCACAGGCTCACCTCGTCCATGCCATCTTCTCTCCTGATGCTTTTGGAGCGCTACTCCTCCTACTGCCCCGCCTCCCAAAATGCTTTTTGAAGAAAGTTTATCCTATTTTCAAGAACCCCTCTTAAGCACTCAGTATGACAGGAATATTCCAAGGTGGAGAAGGATAGGTTGATGTGAACGTTAATGGACATGATGTCCAGATTAAGACATGTGATGGCTTCAGAAAATGATGTGTCCACACAGATTTCACTTTTGGGTATTACCATCATGGAGGAGAGTTCCTGGATGCTGCCGATTTAGCTTCACTTGCTCCTTTTTGAGGGGCTTCTCTGTGCCAACATAATACCAGGGTACTTGTGTGCTTTTATGATCACAAGGGACTCCTGGCTAGGTAATCTGCAACTTTCAAATGTGTAGCCAAGAGTGCACAAACGCCAAGGTCCCCCTTTGGCTACCGACGTTAGAAAGCTCTTATTTGGAGGTCTTTTCTGAGCAAGGCTCTTCTCCTGCTTTTGTCCTCATAGAATAACTGGAAGTTTCACACTACCACTCAATCTGCTCTTTCCTTGGCAAGAGATTTACCTGTTAAATATTTTTTGTCCTATTCGATTGGCCTTAATCTTTAAACTGTTGAATGATCAATGTATACACCCGAGTGTTCTCTCTTCGGTGTTCTCTGTTCTGTGGCCTTCTTCATACACATGTAAATACATAGACACGCAGTGCTTTCTCTTGATCTTTTCTACATTTTAGAATTGGTCCTTAGACATGTCAGTTAATTTCTCTATATCCTGAAGTCTCCATCTATAATTGGGATGAGACCACTGGATTTGAGTAAGGAGGGAAGATTATCTAATTGTACTATTAGAAGGAATTTTTATAGAGAGAAATTGCTGAATATTTTGCATGGCATTTTTTCTGGAGGTTTTTCCTGATGAGGCATCAACATTTAGAAGCATGATTAGTTTGTGGGAGTATCTGTCCTATCTTTCCCTATTTTTCCAGACCTTATAGCCACAGCAGCCTGTTTTCTGCCCAGCAAAGAAGAGAAAGAAGTAGAATAAAAGGAAATCTGAAAATCCCCAGTGTTAAACAGAAGTGCACAAAAAATCTCCAAATGAAAGACAGATTGCATATGTTTGCTTGAGAAAGCAGAGTTGGGTTAAACTCAAGCAGAATGATAGAAATTCTTTTGGTTTTTTTCTTCCCATGAGTAGTAGGGAATATGTGAGTGAACTGACAGGAGGTCCCAGTTCAGGGCCCGACTCCTTAATTGGGAGAAGGCAGGTTGTTGGAAGAAAAAAGGAGAAAATTCCCCTGCAGCTCAAGGTTATCTTTGAGCAGGGTGGGCAGCTGAGGCATGTGAGGCAGCCCTGTGAGAACGCATTTCAGAAACAGCATAGTCATAGAGAGTAAGCAGTGGGGATACACAGAGTGCCAGGCATGTTTGTTTGTCCTCATCAAATTTTGTAGTACTGCTCTAGGTCTGACTCAGATGGTCAAGGAAGAAAATAGTCTCTGAATTCTATTTTTGCAGGGCCAGTAGCTTTCAAGCTGTGATTCCAAATACCACAGAAGGAGATAACCTTTTTTTGGGGGGGGGGTACTGGGGATTGAACCCAGGGGCACTCCACCACTGAGCCACATCCCCAGCCCTATTTTGTATTTTATTTAGAGACAGGGTTTCACTGAGTTGCTCAGGGCCTCACTAAGTTGCTGAGGCTGGCTTTGAACTTGCAATCCTCCTGCCTCAGCCTCCCAAGTGCTGGGATTACAGGTGTGCGCCACCGGGCCCAGCTCAGAGATAACCTTTGAGAGCCAAACTTCCACAGAAAGCCTGAGAGATCTGGTAGCTGATGCCTTAGGCTCCAAGCACGGGAAAAGAGTTTCTCTGCACTTAACATGTAAACAAGTAGGATGACTGATCCGTTCTCTAGTTGAGTGTCTTTGAGCCTAAATTGTAAGTCTATGTCTTCAAGATGCATCTTGAACTTCTTGGTATCTTTTGAGAGTGCACCACTACAGAACTGCACTTGATCTGGATCTCCTTTAGAAAGGAAGTGTGACTAAGGAACTCAGTCCGAGAAGGAGTGCACTTTATTACTTCTCAAGATCTAGTCAGAGGCCATGGAAGATCCTAGTTGCCCATCTCTGAAGCAGGGTGCTTGACACTCTGGAGCACATTGCAAGTACTATAGGCTGTCCATAAAGGTCCGAAAGTTCGTAATCATTCATCAGCATTCTGATTTTTCACTAAATTATGGGCTTCCTTTCAGGTCTCTCCTGGTCCGGGAAGTTAGGCTCCACCACAGAGAAGGTCCCTGCCTTGGGGCCCCTAAAATAACCACACAGATTGAGACCCACTTTTTTCTGTTTCACAAAGATGTGGGTTCAACTGAGTAAGTGGGAAGATGGGATGAACCTGAGCTATAGGATTTTGAGAGAGGTCTGTCTTTTGAGTTGCATAATGGAAGTGAGTACATTTGTTCAGGGAATTGGTGCAGATACTTGGAAGAGAGAGATGTTCTGTACATTGTGCCAGTTGCCCTACATGACTTGCTGAGGACCTCTCTTTAACCTCGATCTTTCCCATAGTCTGTGGTAGATGATGTATGGATCAGGACATTAGAACCATTCTATCTATTTTAGGAAAACCTAAAAGCTGACTTCCAAATCCCACTAGCATTTGTACTTTTCAAGAGAACCTGAAGTGCCTGGTGCTCAAGATAGAGTATTGAGACCTGATATAGATTCCTGAAAAGGACTCTGGGCACACTGGGAAGCTCTGTGTGCTTACCGTAGACCACAATCCAACATTCACCTCACATGCACGTCTTCAGATGGGAATGGTGGCACCCTGTTTCAGGAGCCCAAATCAGAACCACAAGATCCTCAAACTAGATTCCATGCTAAGAGCTTCAGGGTCTTTTTCCTTCACCCAGAAATATTGGCAAAATATCCTGCCTTCCCATGAGATATTATCAGCACCAACTCTTCTGATATTCTTAGCACAGTATCTCTAAATATATCTGTATTTTACTTTAATCCATGGGACTATGGTTAAGTACTACTGTATCTATTTTTGAAGTATTTATTTTTTAATTGTTCTATTTAGTTATATATGACAGAAGAATGCATTTTGGTTCATTGTACACAAATGGAGTACAACTTTTCATTTCTCTGATTGTACATGATATAGAGTCACACCATTAGTGTAATCATACATGCACATAGAGTAATGATGTTTGTATCATTCCACCATCTTTCCTACCCCCTGTCCTCTCCCCTCCCCTCATTTCCCTCTACAGAATCCAGTATTCCTCCACTCTTCCCTTACCCGTACCCATCCTATTATGTATCAGCACTCACTTATCAGAGAAAACATTCAACCTTTGTTTTTTGGGAATTGGCTTATTTCACTTAGGATGATATTCTCCAACTCCATCCATTTACCTGCAAATGCCATAATTTTATTCTTCTTTCTGGCTGAGTAATATTCCATTGTGTACATTGAAGTATGTACATTTTTACACAATGTATACATAGGATTTTTGGATGACAAAATTATTTTTCACTGCACAAGAATTTTTTTTAGGTGATCTATAGTGAAATGCTCTTCAGGATAAATTTTTTAATATTCATTGATAAAATGAGGTCAGATGCCTATTTAGGTGAAGCCAGATTTTTATACACCAAATTTGTTAAAAGTTATGTTATATTTTCTTATAATGAGTTATGTATTTTAGTTCAGGCTTGAAAATTGACTAATTCTGAATACATGATGACTTGAATTTCATGTCCTGCATTGCCAAGGTCACAGATTTAGTGTATTTTCAGTGTATTTCTGCTTGAAAATAAAATTGTCTACTTTCTTTCTTTGGTACTGGAGAATTTTTATTTTATTTTTTTGGAACCAGGGATTGAACTCAGGGGCACTTAACCACTGAGCCACATCCCTTTAGCCCCTTTTTATATTTTATTTAGAGACAGGGTCTCACTAAATTGCTTAGGGTCTCCACAAGTTGCTGAGGCTGGTCTTGAACTCGTGATCCTCCTGCTTCAGCCTCCTGAGCTGCTGGGATTACAGACGAATGCCACCCGGCCCAGCTGGATTCAGGACCTTGAACTTTCTAGGCAAGTGTTCTACCACTGAGCTACACCCCCAGCCCTTCCAGCAGTTTCTTAAGTAAAGTACAAAATACTTTTTAGAGGTGAACTTCTAAAACATTAAGTTGTGGTCAGGGAAAAGTTCCAATTCCATTTTCTGAATACAATGTTAAATAGGAATGCTCTTAAGAGGAAAAAATTCAGATACCTACTAGGAGCAGGAAGGTACCAATATATGAAAATCATTTGCCCTGTGAGTTCTAGCTTTCTCTGTGTAAATGGAGGAGAGAGGAGCATGCCCATGAGCTCTCTCTCAGTGGTAGTGGAACTTAGCATTGCATGACAGAAACGGGCTCTTGTTCTTATTGTTCTCCTTTAGACAATTAAAACAACCCATTTTGTTATGAACATTTCTAAACATGAAAGTACCATGAACCCTTACGAACCTGTCATCCACCTTCAATGCCATCAATATTTTTGCCATGTTTGTCCCCCATCTCTCTTCACTTTTCTTTATTTTTTTTAATTCACGCATTTTAATTATATATAATAGTGGGATTCATTATGCCACACTCATACGTGCACATAACATCATGTGGTCAATCCCATTCCCCAGTACCTTCCCTCTCCCTCCTGCATCTTTTGCTCTACTCCACTGAGCTCCCTTCCATTATTATTCTTATTATTTTAATCAGTGAATTATAATTACATATAAAGGCAGGACTCATTGCAGAATATCCATAAATGGACATTTGTTGAAGCATTTTAAAATAAATCTCATTTATCATGAAATTTGACCACTCTGTACTTCAGTACTTGAGTAGACTTCAAAAACAAGGGTCATTTTCCAACTGAATCACAATTCCATCACAATTTCTTGATAATCATTTTAGTCCATACTGGAATTTCCCTGCTTGTTCAGAAACTGTCAAGCCCTTGTGGCCACAGACTCTTCTCTGCTGATCTGCTTATGCAATTCTTTTAAGGAACCCATGGAGCTGATAAGGGTCTGTATTAGGCTTACCACCAAACACACCTGAAGGGTGTGTTGCAGCACAGTTTGGGGGGCCTCATTTGTGCAGTATCCTTTCAGGAGGTCTGGATGGGGAGGGAGGATTGAAGTCTTTCAGAAAAGTTCTTAGGTGATTTTGTTGAGCAGCTAGTTTTGGAAAGAGGTATTCTATGCAGCTATCTTTTTCTTAGGGGTGTCTTGGGGACAAGGGGCTGGAAAGTGCATGATCCGGAGTGCTCTGGAATCTGTATTTTTGAAGCTATGGTAACCGTTCTGTCAGCGCCCAAACAGATGTCAAAACTAAGAACATTCATTACTGCAGCAAGGTCAAAAACTTACTTTTTGTTTTAATAAGAATGATTTGTGGCTATTGAAATAATGTGAGGCAGTAAGTAATATCTGATTACAGGCTCCCTAGGCAAATGAGGCTCAGGATGTTTTTCTGGTTGTGGCAAATACAACTTGTAATTTTCTAGAGGTCATGGAAAATGAGACTCCGTCAGGGTTTTAACAGTGACAATTGAATGCTATTCTGGAAGCGAATTAAATTAGAATGAAATTTAATTGTATACAGGTTAACTCAGGGAACTCTGCCCCACATTTGCAACTTTAGAGTATTTAGCCCTGAATGAAACACCAAATTGAATTCCACACCAGTTGAAAAGGGAAGTATTTGGCTAACCTTTCCTTTTGTCTGTACATTATTGACAACTTTGTCATAAAGCTTTGACTATTTCCTCTTCTCCCTCATCCTGGGTGAATAGATGGATCTGATTCGCTGAGTGGGTGGATGAGCTGTTGTTCTGACAGAATGCAACTCTGTTGGTCAGGCACACAGAGAACCTAAAACCTGAGCTTGATGGTGCCGAACACATTACTTTAATTCACTTTGATTGGACGATTGCCTAATAATGCTGCTACTTATAGGTCATTTTTATAATTCTTATACCACTGTGAAATCTGAAATAACCACAAATTATTGAGTCATGTTGGTCCTTCAGTTTTGGAATTATTCAATTAGATGCTTGACTAAGTTGAAACAATGCTAAACAAACATGTTGATTAATATCTAGTTGCACAAAATTACTGAATAAGTTGCAGATCCCATCAACAAATAAATGTGCTCTCGGCTGAACAACTGTTATTAGTCTGTGTACCTTGATATCTGGTGAGTCTGTATGTGAAGGTCACTTCCACAGGCATCATAGGTCAGCCCTTTATTCTTCTGTGGCACTTTGCTTGGACCTCTGATAGAATACAGCACTGATGGCACTGGAGTGTGACTACTTGTTTGTCTGTCCCCTTCACTGACTTTGTCTTTCCTACACATCAGGAATCTGTCTTCTTCATCTGTGTATCTCTGGTCCTCACACCCCCTTGACTTGCAATAAACAATCCATGAATACGTGTGGCAGGAAACAAATATTATATTTGGGGGTTTTGTTTTGTGTTGGGCTAATCATATTGACTATTTTGATTGAACCAACTGACTGGAAAATTTGTACAAATTGTTGGCTTTCTCCCCAAAAGATCACTTGTGTAATACCACTACTATTTCACATTTGTATAGCAGTTTATTTTCTCAAAGTACTGTTTGTCCCAGGATGGATAATCACACTAATAATCATGTTCAAACCCATAAAAAATGAAGCCACTAGCCATTTTATCTTAGATTCAGGAAAACAAATGAAGACAACTTATCCAAAATTGCAGTCAGGTGTGAGAAGAACTCCTGGGGTGGATCTGTTGCTTCTCCATTAAGAGGCCCAGCCTCAGTGCATCCTCTTTCCTTACCCTGGGTCAGGGGGTGGGAGGTTAAAGAATGTGCTGAGGGCAGTCAGAATACCATTTTATGCTCTGAGAGCCTCTGAAAGTGCAATGGGTTTTCTTCTCATTTTGTAGGGATTCAGGCTGGACCTGAAGCCATGTGGTAATAACTTGGAGAGTTTCGTTCACTCATTTCAAGGAGCCAGAGTCTCTCAACCCAGAATGATGACCTGTATGTTTCCTTGACTGCTGCCCAGCAGGCCCAGGAGCACCTGCCCTGCACCTTTTGTTAAATCCCTGCTGGGTGGCAGTGACCATTAGGTTACCTCCTTCAGGGGATGAGCCTCTGGCTACCTTTACACCTGTTAGCTTGCTGTCTGCTTGGCAAGTGAAATTCACAGATTTTCTCTGAAAATCTGAATTAAAGTCTCAAATCACAACTTGAATTTTATTCATTTTTTCCCACTTTTATTTTTTATTTTTGATACTGGGGATAGAACCCAGGGCCTCCTGCATGAGTGCTCTACCACTAAGCTACACCCTCAGCCCTTTTTATCTTACTTTGAGACAAGAGCTTGCTAAATTGCTCAGACTTATCCTTGAACTTGCCATCATCCTGTCTCAGCCTCTTGAGTAGCTTGGATTACAGGTGTGCATCTCTGTGCTTGGCTAGTTCTATTCTTCTTTTTCCTTTTCAAGTATTAATTCCACCTCTGTGCCTTAGAAGATCTTGTTGGCCTGTAGGTCTCCATTCTCTAATAAGCTGTAATAGTTGTTAATTATTCACTGTTCTTTCTTATAATTTTTTTTAAATTCAGATAATTTGTACACATATGTACAGACCTTCAGAGTAAAAACACAAATCTTGGCATGATACGTATAGTACTTTGGACTTTAATATTTTAGTTTTGAGTTATTGTATTGGAGATTATTAAATTGCAAACTTATAGGACCTCTCTTCTCCATGTTTTAAAGGTCACAATGCATTACATTTTGTTGGTTAATCATAATTTTTATCAATGTTATTTTAATGGGCTTTTAGGTTGTTTTCAATCATTTGCTTTTTTACATAAAGCTCCATGATTATTTTGAGTACTCTTTTTATGGAATTTATAGAGTAAATTCTAGAAGTAGAGTTAAAGTTATAGCATTTAAAAATTTGATGGGAATTCCAGATTACCCTCCCAAAAGGATGTTCAATTTACACTTCCATCCATGGCATGTGAGAGACTATTTTCCTATCTGCTTGCCAATTATATGTTAGAAAACATTTTCATCTTTGCTAACTAATATCCTTGTCTTTGAAAAATGCTTCCAAGTTGATTTTATCATAAATCTTCTGCTCTCTCCCCAACCTTCCCATTTTCTTCCCCCAGATACTGAGCTTTAGTTTATAGATCTGTAAGGCAATTCCTTCTTCCCTTTAAATAGCCTCAGGGTTTGTTTAATCTCTCAAACTCCCCTGCTCCTCCATTTATTAACAATCATTACTTTAACTTATTCTTTTAGGATCCTGGGGTGCAGGTCTTCATTGCCAGAGGCTGTCAAGGTGTTGGTTAAATAAGAAATGGCAGCAAACATTTCTTATTAGCGAGGGAGAGAATAAAGGGCATGTCACTCAGAGTTTTTGGGTGCAACTTTGGTTCAATTATCTTCAGATGTTTAAAATCAAGGCTGTTTCCAGACCATTTCAAAGAATGGCAGGGCAGCCTGCTGAGACCTGTGTGAAATGAACACCCCGTTACAACTAATTAGTGTTACTGTTTTCCTTGCAGTTGGGGGTGAGAGGAAATATATGAAGGGTGTTTATCCCTTCCTGTAGTAGGAAAGAATTGGAACTGCTGGAAAAGCCTGGAGGGGACCCAGACAATGACTCCGACTGGCTGTTCCCACCCTACTCCAAAGAGTGGCTGTGAGCAGTTACGAGCCTCATCACTGTGTGTTGGACCTAGTGCTTCAGCCTGCTTTGGCCTATGCACTAGTGCATCAGATTGTTTTTTGAATCCTGAGGCAAATAACCATTTGATTAAATTTGACAACTATTTACTGCATACTTTCAGTATGTAGATGATAAGGACTAGTCCCTGCTTTAAGAACTTTAAAACCTAGGCACAAAAGATAATTGAGTAGGTCTTTGGAGCTGCTTCAAATTTTTGAGGAGGATAGTGGAAAGAACTTAGGCTGAGCTTGAATTGTGACTCTGTTCCCTACTGGCTCTGAAAATTTGGTTGCTTGACTTCTCTTGACTACAATTTCCTTATCTATAGAGATTGGTTCTAAAAAATTAGGTAAAGTCACGCACAGTTAACAATCCACTAATTTTAGTAAATATTATGTGATTGGGGCTGCTTCTTGGGATGATTCCTGTGACAATAGTAGGATCTGAAGCACAGAATGGGGGAAGGTAAGAAATGGGTGGATCAGAGCTTAGTTAAGATAGCTAAGCTTCTTGGCAGTGATGAACAAACTCGGAAGTCTTGATAGCTGAATTTACAAGCTTATTTCTTCCTTACTCTTTCATTTATCAATTTCTGCACTCAGGAACTTAAACAGTGGCTCACACAGCCATTTTATGTGTTCCTGCTTCTGTGGGTCAGGTGTTCGGGGCCCAGATGATGGCTCATCTGTGCTGCATGTCTGGAGCTTCAGCTGGGGTGGCTTGAGGGCTGGTTAAGATGATGTAATGGAAACATGTCTGTAGTCTCAGTTTTGGCTGTTGGATGCCTCCATTCTCCCTGCGGCTTCTCTGTGTTGCTAGCTTGGGCTTTCTTATTGCATGGCAACGGGGCCCTGAGAGCATGTGTTCTAAGAGGATAAGCTTTATTGTGCAAACATGCATCAAGTCTGGCATCACATTTACAGAAACACATTGGCTAAATCAAGTCTCATAACCAAACAGAATCAGCATGGGAGGGGACTGTACAAGTGGACAAGTAGGGTTCATTCACTAGGATCGTATGGACTGAAAGCAGTCTGGACATTGCCCAACATGACTCTTCTGACTCAGGGACCCAGGCTGGTTCCATTCTGTAGCGCCATCATCTCAACACATGGCTTCCAGAACTGCCATGGCAAGGGAAGAGGGTTGCACTGAGGCTAGCTGAAAGTTAAATATGGACTGTCATTTGCCCAAAAGTAACCATGGTCCTAAGTAGAGAAGGCTTAGGCGGCATATATTAGTGCTCAAGAAGACAGCAGAAATAATAAGAATGAGATGAGAAATCTCTCCCACATCTCTTAGGAGGTTCCCTGTGGTGGTCCAAATCAGTGGTAATACAGACCTGAAATAAGGTGTTTGGAGAGAGAATACAAAGGAGAGGATTGATTCTGTGAAACAGTCCTTTAAGTGCATGATTAATAAGAACTTAGATAAAATAATAACCTAAATCTTTCACCATTCAGCTATAATTTTTACCTCATAGAAACACAATTTATATTTTTCTTCATCTCTTTAAGTTAATATTATGGCTGGGTTTTTCTTCAAGGATGTGAAATCCCGGCATGGATTATTTTATTGACTTAGACATGTATTCTCTATCTTTTTTTTTTTTTTTGTCCAACATATATTTAGACTCTACAACATAAATCTTCAAAAGACTTTCAGAAATTCAACAATTTAATGTCAAACTTGAGTACTTAAACTTTTAAAAGAACTTGATTCTTATCTCTACTTTCCAAATAGCTCATCTTCCTGAGAAGTAGTGCCTTAAAGTCTCATTCTTTTTTTCTGGAAAGCTTTAGGTTTGCTTGTTTTGTTTTCTTTTATGCTGGGGACTGAACCCAGAGGCACTCTACCATGACACTACATCCCGGCCCTTTTTATTTTTTATTTGGGATAGGGTCTTGCTAAATTGCCCAGGCTAGCCTTGAACTTGAGATCCTCCTGACTCAGCCATCCTAGTCACTGGGATTACATTAGTGTGTGTACTCCCATACTCAGCTGGAAAGCTTTTGCCTTAAAGGAGCAGAAGGGATTGAGATGAACGAGTTGTGCTCTTGAGATCTCTCTTCCCAATCATGTGACAACCACTCATAAATTTATTCATGTAATTGACACAATAGTCAATGTTTCTGATTCATCTTTCTTCAAAGAGCCACACTGGCATCAACCTTACAGATTCCCATTGAGGTGGAGGAATAGATATTGTGCCACCATCAGATAGCTAAATCAGCAAGCGAATGAGCTGAGGAAATTGTGGAGGGATAGAGAGAAATACCTGAAAGCCCAGAGGCTGTCTGTTATGGGGCTCTGAAAACCTCAGTTTAGACTTGGTTGGGCACTTTGTGTGAGCCCCTCAACGTGATGCACCAGTATTTCATAGCTGATGGGCAGTGGCATATCCAACTAAAGTTCATGGCGCTTTGTCAGTGCTCTTATCTGAGGACTTGGGTCAAAGCATCATTGTAATTTGAATACACTGGGAAGGACTGGGTGTTGCTTTGGCCATAGAAACTAGAATGGCAGCCTGGTTCACGTTTGCAGGGAGTGATGATAGTTGCCCTTCTCATCACCTGAATTGTTATTGTGTATTGAGGGGTGTGTGTGCGTACCATTTGGAATGGTGGAAATTCAAGGCTGTTTCTACACTTTAAAAAGCAACAGCCAACTTCTGTTCAGCTGAAATTGAAGGAAAATTGTAAACTTACACAGCTAAAGTTTTTGGCCAGTACTGGTCAGCAATAATTGAACTCTACACAATCTTCTTTAGAGTTCTGAAAAACAAAATCAATGTCTCTTCTTTAGAACTCTGGCATCAAAGAAGGAAAGGTTTGGTGCTGTGGCACACCACTGCAATCCAGTGACTCAGGAAGCTGGGGCAGGAGAGTCTCAAGTGTAACCTGGGAAATTTAGCAAGACCCTGTCTCAAAATAAAAAATTTAAAAAAAGGTCTGGAGGTGTATAGCTCAGTGTAGAGCCTTGGGGTTCAATCCCTAGTACGTAAAAAAAAATTATTTAGTAAGATTTGGGTTTACTGTATTAGAACTTTTTGAAAGTTGGCATATCTTCATGATATAAATGTTAAACACAACTTATTCTTACAGTGCTGAAAAAATGGAAGTAGACCATAACTGAAAATGTGGTTGCCTGAACCTCACAACTTAGGTTTTAGAAGGGCCAGAGCTGTTGCCCTCTGCTTCAGCACAAGCGCCACAATCTGCTGTGATAGTAAGAGTGAGGCAGACCAGGTACCCCCACCAAAAAGACCCCTGCCATAATTAAGCTTCTTCTCTTGTCAGATCAGCAGGATGTCTGCAGAGGTTATTGTAGTTGATAGTTTCCTCTTTCTTGCAAATGCCAGGTTTGCACACAAAGGTGTGACAGGGTCTGCAAGCTTGTTGTACACAAAGATATCACCTCTGCTTTCTTTTTTTTTTAATTTTTAATTTTTTGGTACTGGGGATTAAACCCAGGGGCACTCCACCACTGAGCCACATCCCCAGCCCTATTTTGTATTTTATTAGAGACAGGGTCTCACTGAGTTGCTTAGGGCCTCACTAAGTTGCTGAGGCTGGCTTTGAACTTGCCATCCTCCTGCCTCAGCCTCCCAAGTGCTGAGATTACAGGCGTGTGCCACCGTGCCCCGGCTCACCTCTGCTTTCTTGGTAAAAACTTGTGAAACCTGTGTCTGGTCTAGAGGATGGAATAGAAAGCATTTGTCATGTTAAACCTCTAAGCCCCTCCTCCCATTGGATATAGAGTTCAAAGAATTTCCAAAATCTTTGTTCAGAGGAAGAATTCTTAGGGGAGATCCTCCTCTGAACCCTGTAGTCAATAAACTGCTTCCTGAAAATTCCTCAGGTGTCCAGCATCTTCTGTCCTACTTAAGGAGAGAGTCTTAGCTGCTGGACTAAACATGCCTGGAGGTCAGGGATCAAGGTGTAACCATCCTTGCATTTCCCCCTCAGAGCTCAGCAAAGGATATTCCAGAGATGTGCACAGAGGTGACTCATCTTACCTGACAAAGCACTTGAGGTCTATTCTTGTCTCTGCCAGAACTAGATTGGAGACAGAACAAATCACTTGTCTTCCCGAGGCCTCAAATTCTTATGTATAAAATAAGGGGATCTAAGGAGATGAAATTTGGGGTCTTTGTTAAGTCTCTATAGCCAAGTTCTGCTTCAGAGAGTCAGAGGGAGGGCCCAGGAATCTGAATTTTAAATAGCAACTGGGGCATTCTTCTGATCCCTCCCTTCCCCCATGCACTTTGAATAATGACCCTTTACCCGGAGGAAGAGGGCTGCCTCATCCCAACGAGTGCTGTGCAGACACAAGGCTGATGTGCACAGTGGTTCCCCTCAGTTTCAGTGGAGGGAATGAATCACACTTTCATCACGGCTGCATTTCATTCACTCATTCAGCAAATGAGTGTAGCGAGGCTGTACAGTATTAGGTTCTGAGTGGCACAGGGGTTGAAAATGCAATCCCTGCTCTCAAGAAGACAGATTCATAATCAAATAAAGGTATTGTAGGTTGATGGGTGCCCCAGCGGGATATGGACAGAATCTGTGAACTCAGAACTGGGTCTAGGAAAGGAGAACTAAAAAGTCATTTTTAGTTTCCTGATTCCTCTCAGGTTTCTCTGCATTGGTGCCTAGATGAAGAAAGACCCTCTGATCGCTGGGAGCTATTGTCTTTTCAGCACAGGAGGGCTGCCTCCCCTCTCTTCTCACCAGCCTTTCCTGCTACTGCTGCCTGCAGATCTCCAGCTATGGCTGCCCAGTGTTGATGACAGCAGAAGTAACAAATTGCTCCTCTCTCACACCAAGAGGACAGATTGGACCACATCCAGGATGATTAAATTACACTTCCCGCTATGACTGTGTTGACCAGACCTCAGTTACTGCCCTCGCTCCTCCTTTCAAAGCAACAAGCAGCAAACATTCAGGATGATTGAGTCAGAGTGGCCACTTGTCCCTATTTCCTCACACCCTCTCAACTTCAGAACATGAAGCCCCGATCCTGAGGGAAACTGCCGGCTCACTCAATAGCCTGCTTGGGAGGCTGTGTCATCTCCTATAAATGACAACCTTGTGCTTTCTGCTCTGGCACGCCTTGCCTGCAGCCCTTCCCCTCCTTCGCCAAAGTGGCCTTCTGGTCACCCTACCATGTTGTGCAAACTTTGGCACTACTTGGGACTGGCTTTCTCTTCTGGGGTCCTGGGAAGCAGGTAGCTGTGGACATCAAAACCTGGAGAAGCTCGGTCATCGAGTCTGGCCTCCCAAGTCTGTTACCTCTGAGGTTAGATGAAGGAACTGGTGGCAAAGATGAGATGCAATGCAGTGGAGAGTTTGCAGGTGTTCTTTAGGTCTGATCTGCACGCATTTGTTTCCATTCAGTTGCAAAAATGCACAGAGCTCTTGAAACCAGAGCTTCATGGTGTGAATCAGATGAAACCTGAACTGAGCGGAAGGTGGCAGGTTTTCCAGTGCAAGCCTAGTGGGTGTACATTGGTGGAAAGTCACGTCAGGCCCATAAACACAGGGAGATGGAGAGGCCGCCAAAAGCAGAGGCAGAAATAGCTGGGGGTCCCCTATCCTGCCTCAGTCACAGCACCAGCCTCAGCCAGACACTCTTCTTCCTTGCTCAGGCCTTCCCTCTTTCTTTTTTTTGTTTCTCACTCCAGGGTTTGTTTTTCTCCACGGACTCTTCAGCCTCACTTCAGGGCTGCAGTTGTCTTGCCAATCTCAGGTTGCTTGGAGTGCAGGAGAGATTCAGAGAAGCTGGTCACCAGATTTAGAGAGGCTGGTCTCCATCAAGGGCTTCTTCTCTCCGGGAAGCCACAGGAAACATGCTTCCTTATTCTACTCCAAGGCAATATATTCCAGGTGTCTGAATGAGGAGGAGGAATTGGCTCCTAACTCCAGTTTTAATCAGGGTGTTTTTGGATGTGTTGATTTTATTGCAGATATTTGTTCTTATTCTGGTTTTGCAGGCAGATTTCATCCCTTTCTTATTCAGTCTATATGTATGCTCATTGCTCACCGAACTGAGTTCATTCACAACCTAATAATGATGAATTAGGGGGCAGGAATAGGGCTGTCATTCTTCTGGAAAATAAAGCTCTCTATTTTGCTAGTGCTCAGAATGTTAAGGTGATTTTAGGAGATGGGTAAACTCAATAGTAATGAAACAGGTGCTGTGTGGCAGTAACTCCAGGGAGGGCTCAGCTCAACTTGGCAGGGATGTTGTGTTTTTTCCACCTACGGAGACTGGAGCCCCTGCAGTGCTGACAGAGGTCAGGTACTGGAAATATCAAGGACCATTATCTCTCACGCACCAGCCTGAGACACCTCGTACATTTCATGTTCAGATACAGAAACTCTGAACACCTGGCAGAACACAACCTTCTGTCTTCCAAAGGAATGCTGACGGTCTCTCTCACAGATGTCTATAAATACAAACTCTTATTTGCCTGAAAGCTTTCTGGCAGAGGAGCTGAGTGTATCCTCTGCAGCCTAGCATTCAGAGTAGGGAGGATTCAGTGAGGTAATGTGGGAAGTATCTAGCACAGATCCTGATGCAGAAGAGGTGTTTAATCGTTGACCTTCCTGTCTCTCTTCCATAATCCCTATTCTTCCTTATTCCTACCTTCTCCCACAAAGAAAGTGACCAGAATATGCATTTGACTTATTATCTGTCTATCATCTATCTATCTATCTATCTATCTATCTATCTATCTATCTATCTAATTTATCATCTATTGGAAGATGTTATACCATTTAATGACTGGTCAGGCTTTTCTCCAAGATAGAGACTTCCTATTAAGTAATATTTAAAATACTTGTACACTAATCATGGCGTTTTGCCCATTCCTTACCAATATGCCCTCCTGATTACTCTTCCAGCCTCTA
This sequence comes from Glaucomys volans, assembly GCA_020662805.1. Lineage (NCBI taxonomy): Eukaryota > Metazoa > Chordata > Mammalia > Rodentia > Sciuridae > Glaucomys > Glaucomys volans. The sequence continues at coordinate 436,146 of JAJEJO010000662.1, forward strand.
TCTTTGATTCTCCTACCATGAGACAGCTGTTTAATATTTTCTTTCTTTAGAACTAGGCAATTGGAAAGCAGATAGGTATGATGGGCCAAATGGAGTTGGAAGGGACTTGGTGAAAACCTCAGCATGGCCTAACAGCACAAGACATTGGCTAAATGCAGGCCCAGAGACCTTTGAGAGTTGGCTACTTCTCTGTGGGAGGTGAGACTGGTGGGGATATGTAAGGATATTAGGTGTGTGCAATTGAAGCCCTTGTGTATTTCCTAGGGCAGGACCAGAAACAGGATGAAGGCAAAACTCACTTCACTAATTAAGAAAAATAATATTTTAAGGCAGTATTAAAAAAATTTTAAATTAATGTAAAAATCCGTGATAAACAAATATCAAAATATTGGACAGGTATTAGAGCTTGAGGCAAAAGAAAAAATAAGTAATACTGATCCTGTCTTAGTTTTCTCAGTCTATAACAAAATATAATAGACTAGGTAGCTTCCACAGTAGAAACCCACCTTCTCACAATTCTGGAGGCTTAAGGTCCCAGACTAATGTCCAGCAGGGTTGGTTTCTGGTGAGTGCGCCCTTTCTGATTTGCAGACAGCACCCTCTTGTTTTGTTCTCACATGGTAGAAAGAGATATAAACTCTCTGGTGTCTTTTCTTATAAGGGCACTAATTCCACTGGACCAGAGCCCATCCTCATGACTTCATCTAACCTAATTACCTCCCCGAAGTCCTGTTCCCCCCAAACTCTCACATTGGGGGATTAGCGATTTGACATATGAATTTTGAGGAAACAAAAGCATTCAATTCATAACACTGTCTTTATTTAATATTTTGATAATTTGTTCACAAATTTTCATATTTGACTTTAAAATTACTGCATTAAATTGTCACTTATTGTGATTACTGAATTTTATATACAAGCCAGTATCTTAGTCATTTCCTCCTAGTGTTAGCTTTGCCCTAGGAAATCCCCAACTCCTGCACTTGGGGTGGGGACAGTGGTTAAGCCATCAATGTGAGCTAAAGGGACAAGGTCTGACCCCTCATTGGATTGGTCCACAACTCCACATGTTTTTCATTTCTTTTTTTTCCTTGCTTATTTTCAAGCGCATGATTGCATTTTCCACACAATTAGTTTCATTATTCTATAGTAGTTTACCTTTTATCCACCATTGCAATAATTAGTCAAATATAATCGTCAATAGCCAAGTGTAAGTTCTTCAAATTTCTCGTATGAATAGAGGTATGCAGGAACCAGAGAACTTAATTTTTTTTTTGCCTTGAAAGCCTATTCATTTTTTTCTATTTTAAAATTTATTTTATTTTATTTGTTCTAATTAGTTGTACATGACAATAGAATGCTTTTATACTGAAAATCTAAATTTTCAGTTTTGTTAAGCAAATTGTGAATTCTGAAATTTTGGAGTGTTAGCATATTTAATCTAAGTCTAAAGACTTAGAAAATTTTTAGTTTTCTGATGATGGGGTTATGTTTTCAAAATATTTTTACGTTTTTCTAAAATGATTAAATGTTTTCTCTTTTTGTTGTTGTTGTTCTGAGGATTGAACCCAGGGTGCTTTAGCACTGAGCTATGTATCTCCAGCCCTTTTTGTTTTGAGAAAAGATCTAAGTTGCTTAATAAGTCCTTGCTAACTTGCTCAGGCTGGCCTTAAACTTTTGATTCTCTTGTCTCAGGCTCCCCAGTAAGTGGGGTTACAAGTAACTGGAGTTACAGGTGTGCCTGGCAACATCTTCAACTTTTAATTTTTATATAATTTCAGATTTACAGACAAGTTATAGGAATTGCACAAGGAACTCCAGTACCCTTTGCCCAGTTATAATTTACTTCATTTATTTTCTTTGAGAATATGTGTATGTATACACACACACATACACACACACACACACACATTTTGGTCTAAACCATTTGTTAGTAAATTGGTACAATTTATCTCATCCATAGTCTGTATTTAAATTTTATAATTTATCCTAATATTCATTACTAACATGGTTTTTTCCTGATTCCAAGATCTAATCCAATATTCATTGGATATTAGTATCAATTTAATTTCTTTAGACTGCTATAACTTAAATACCATAAAATGGGTAGATTACGAACAGAAATTTATTTCCCACAGTTCCAAAGGCTGGAAAAGTCCAAGATCAAGGTACTAGCAGATTCAGTATCTGGTGAATGTTATTTCTTGGTTCATATGAGTCCTTCTAATGGGGTCCTCACGTGGTGGAAGGGGCAAGACAGCTCTCTGGGGCCTCTTTTATAAAGGCACTGGTCCTATTCATATTCATAAGGGATCTGCCCTCATGACCTAATCACCTTCTGGTAACCCCACTTCTTAATGACATCATGTTGGCAGTTAGGTTTCAACATATGCATTTTCAGGGGGCATTCAAGCCACAGCAATCATGCATTGTGTTAAATTGTCAAGTTTCTTTAACCTCCTTTAATCTGGAGTAGTTCTGCAGCCTTTCTTTGTCTTTATTGACTGTATTATTTATTTGGTATTAGGGATTGAACCCAGAGCACTTTACCACAGAGCTACATTCTCATTCCTTTTAATTTTTTATTTTGAGACAGGGTCTTGCTAAGTTGATGAGGATCTAAATTGCCAGGGCTGGCCTCAAACTTGTGATCCTCCTGCCTCAGCTTCCTGAGTAGCTGGGATTACAGATGTTTGCCACCTTGTCTGGTGACCTGGTTATATTTTGAAGGCACAGACCAGTTATTTGGTTCCTTAATTTAAGTTTTTCTGATGTTTTCTCATGTTTAGATTCAGGTCAGACATTTAGGATGGAAATATTCCAGCAGTGGTGCATTCTCTGTGCCCCATATCCAAGACTTGAAATGTTGGTTTATCCCAGTTTGGTTATCTCAAGTTTGATTACATAATTAAGCAATGTCAACCAGTTCTCTCCACTGAAGAGGTAGTTTGTTACACTTTGAAATTGATAAATAAGGAGGATATTTGGGGGAAATACTTTGATACCATGTAAACATCTTGTTCCTAATCATACTCTAGTGTCCACTGATGATTTTGTCTCCATTTTTCTGTCCATATTTATTAGTTGACCTTCCACTGTAAGGAACAGCTATTCCTTTGTATTTATTTATTTAGGGTAGATTAAATATGTTTCTGCTTTACTTCAAAGAATGTAATCTGTCGTATTTATCAAATTGTTCCTGACTCGGCTGGTGAGAATCCTTTCAAATGACCCCCCATGTGCTCATTGGTGACACCAACATTCTATAAACACTTCCTCACCTTCTGGGTCAACAAGATGTTCCAGGCTCACCTTTAATTTGCAGTCGCTAGTCTGGGTTCATCTGTCATGTTCAGTGTACCACGCAGCACATTCTCTATAAGAGGCGTCATCAGTGAACCTTCTTGGAATCTGTTGTTTTTCTTTGGTTTTGTATCACAAGCCTAGGTGTGATTCACACAGCCGTTCAAGTATCATTTTAATTTCAGTAGTTGGTTTATTTGGGTGTGTTTGTTAAGAATTACAGTAAATCCCCCAATCCTGAATATCCTTCTGTTGGTTCTGGGCTCAGCCTTTGTTAACTGTATAAAGTATAAAAATGGATCCCTTCTCCTAGGAAGTTTGTGTTCTGGTAGGAAAGATGAGAAGAACCTATAAGATGCCATGGTAAATCTCATCTGAGAACATGTAGCTCTAAACCACATTGTATGGGTGCCACCAGCAAGTCTGTGCCAGTTCTGAGGAGGAGGTCATGCATGGAGAAGGCAGGCAAGACACACAGCCATAGCCATTAGGACCAGAGGTCTTTGTGGACCTATATGAATTCGGTGCCCATTACCTTTCTGGAAGGATGAACTGTTTTGTAGATGACCTTTTATACCTGTGGTATAAGTCTTTATGGAACATGCTTAGGAAGAGTGGGCTGGTATGACCAAGTCCTGGGTTCACTGAATTGCTATAGACAAACAGTTCTTGGAGCTTAGAACAGGGTCATGGATTAAATCAGAAGAGCATGACCCTAAGCCGTTCTCTGACTTTTTTCACTCCCTCATGACCCTAAAGCAGAGAGCTCTTAACTCTGGTCGGACAGCTGTGTTTCCAGAACCTAGCAGAAAGAGTATCATGTAGCAGAAAAGCATGCCAGGATGTTTTTCTAGTCCAACAGTTTTATATTTCCACACTGTCTACACAGTATATTGTAAATGCCTTGGGGGCAGGGACTCTGAATTATACTGGCGTTCCCCATTGTATGTGCTCAGTAATTATTCATTGATTTTTCTGGAACAGCCCCAACTACTTTGGGATGTGAGAGATGGGAGATAGAGTGAGATTTGTTGACTCATGTAAATATGAAGTTTTTGCTGTGTTAGGTTAACCTCATGGCCCTGGGGTAGGTCTGCACTTTCCCTTATAGAATAAAAATCACTATAGCAATTCCAGACTTTGCTTTTCCTAAACAACTTTAAAAAAATCATTCTATTTAAAAGACAGATAGCTCTTTAAAAGAATGGGACATCTACATTTTTTAAAAAGTCCCTTTTAAATAGAAATAACACCGTGGCCTAGATGATCTTGAATAGTGAATTGTAGGCAAACAGGGCAAGCAAACCATTCCTGACAATCCTAAAAGGCACTATTACCTCTTCTCTGCCCATGAGGATGGGCTCTAGAAAGATGGCCTACATTCTCTATGCTCCTTTCTTGGATGTCACTCCTGGACCTGACAAGACCTGAAGCCACATATCTTGTAATTTTTTCAGCTAAGGAGGTGCTGGGACTCTGACCTCTTTATGGTGGTGTAGGTTCTGGTGCAACTTGAGGGTTGTCCTGAATAAAGACCTACGAGGTCAAGTAGTGAACCGGGTGAACTGAGTTGCCCATGTGCATTAATTATGGAAACCAAGAGTTGGATTAGGAAATCCCCCAACCTGAAATGAATATCAGCTTGAGTTTTTAATCCCAGAAATATTTCCTGTTTTTGAGATTTGCTGGTAGGCCATGCTTGCCTTAAGTTAAAGGGTTAGATTTTCCTGTAAGCACTTGAGCTCTCTTGCTATTTTGGGTAGTCACCTCTCCACACACATATGCTTAATCAGGAGCTGGAGCACAGTGAATTTCATCGACTTTGTTCTGAGCCTGCAGTAGAATCTCTTCCTGGGCCAAGTGAATGCTGGATGAGTTTGCCCCCTTCTGTGATCATGCTGTGAGGCTTGAGTAGGTGCTGTTGTATATAATCCGACCCCTTGTGAATGGGCATTTTTCCAAGTGAGGACAAGATCTGGCTCATAGATGATAGCTCTGCCCCTGGGATCTCCTGGGGACAGGCTGGTGCTTTTAGAACTGCCTTGTGCCTTGATCTTAATTTATCTGTTGTATTCAATATCATTGGAAGCCGGGAAAAGGCCAAATACCTGACCTCCGTTCCAGGACTGTGATATTGCACCCACTCCAAGCTCCCTTTGATCCTTGCTTTGGCAAGCCAAACCAGGGAACTCCTTAGCTTTCCTTGGTCCCCAAAGGTTCATCTGACTTTGTCAATTGTGATATTTAGTCTTCCTGTTACAGTTTGATTTGATTGTAGGTTGGGGCTTTGACAGCCCACTGGAAAGTAGCTGATTGGAGTGATGTTCTTCTAAGTGTCCATGTGAGGATTAGTGTTCCTTCCAGTAACTGCCTGAATGGTGACAATTTTTGAGAGATAGAACCTTGGCCTCATTTAGACTTTCTGGTTATGAGAACTTAGAAGGGTGAACAAAGGTCACTATTGACAGCTTACAGTATTCTATTGGGTCTGCTCCCACTCCAAATACAGACAATCCCTTGGTCCTGTTAATTTTAGAATATTTAGAACTAACTATCTGCTGAACAAGTAAATGTTAGGAGCAAGTAAATACTCATCAGTATTCATCAAGAAATTCCGTGTAAAAGAGAATCGTTGACTTTCTTGAGTCAAGGCCAGTCAATTAAAAAAAGAAGAAGAAAAAGAAAAAACTAAAAACTTTAAATGATGCCGTGTATAAAGTGTTAGTTCTGCATCATGAAGACATAGGTTTCAGATAATTCCCGTAGTGTAACCTCACCCACAAGCACATGGTCTTTTTGTCTTTCATTCCCACTTAAAATCTTACTTGAGCTATGAAATAGTGAGACTTCATTTTAAAAGTAGAATTTTGGGGAAGTCATCTTTACCTTTCTTTCTAGTTGGAGTGAAGCTTTTAGGGTCCCCAAGCCCCAAGTGTGGGGGATGGGAGGTTGGGAATTAGCAAAGGGCCAGAGACCCCATGTTTCTACTGGGACTGTTCAGGAGTTGGAATTTGCCCAGAGACTATTTTATATCTCCTTATTTTTATATTCTATTTTATATTTATACTACATCTTGTATTTTATATTTGGTTGGCTGACTAAATCAGGTGTTACAGAGAGTTAAAACAAAGGGGCACATTGAGAGTAAGTTAAATTCCAGGGAGTCATTTATGAGGGTAAGGTTCACAGGATAACCAAAAGCTCACTAGTCTGAAAAAATATCAGTGGCCTTCATGAATTTAGTCTTCTAGTGAAATCTCAAAGAGAATACCCTTAGTTAGTCATAGGTTTCCCCCAGAAACCAGTTCTTGGCAATGTGGAAAAATGTCAGCACTGAGTCTATATATGAAAAAGAAAAAAGAAATAAATGTCTCCCTGTCCTCCCGCCTTCTTTTGTGACTACTTTCCCTATTTATACACTGTTGCAAGAGGCCTGAGCTGAGGGAGGATCTAAATATGGAATGCACCATTTTTTTCAAGTGCTAAAGTTCTTTGGCAGACAACAGTCTTTCCTTGGTGGTTTCTTACACCTCATTTTTGAAACAGCAGAATTTCAAGTAATTCAAGTAATTTCTGTCTTTTGTGGGTCCTGGTGCAGGTTTTTGACCTTGGAATGAAGTCCTTGTTAGGTTTCTGAGCCAAAGAGGAGCTATTGTCCTATTTGCTGAGCCTCCTATGGTTAGCCTGCTTGGGAGGTTGAGCCATCCTTCATGTGGGTGTCCAGTCTGGTCAGTTGTGGGGGTGCAGGGGTACGTTAGGGCAGCCTGCCCAGGAGAAAGGGATTAAACACCTGGAACTGATGGCTGGCCCAGGACTGTAAAAGTCCTTATAAAAAGAGTGGGTCTGAGGCTGTTGCACTCGGCCGCACTTTGTGTGAGAGGAGAACTCATACCTAAAAGAATGAGGAGTTAAGAATCATAGTTTCAATCTGAAGACATGGCTGATCCTATCAGAGAAAATCATTTTTTAAGAAATTTCACTCCTGCAGTACACTTGTTTCATCTTCCACTGCAACTCTACGTTTCTGAGAGCTGAAGGCACTGAGAACCATATTTAGGTTTCTGACCCCGAGGGGGGACATTTGCAGTGGGGAAGGCACAGGTCAGAGACATAGGTTCCCAGAGCTGGAGGTGTGGAGAAGCAGGGAAGGCCACTATGGGGACAGTGGGTGCTGACCTCAAGTGTGTGACTTCTGGAGGTCGCCAATGCAGGTTGTCAGGGATGGGAGCAGGAAGCAATTTCCACCCAGGTTAACAATGACCTTTAGGTTTTGCCACCTGGAATCAGGAACAACGGAATGTTGCAACCCAGTCCACGAGGCAAAGCAGAAAATAGCACCTGTGGTTGTAGCAGGTGAACTTTAATGACTGCCAAGGAGAGCTCAAGAGCTGTGTGGAGACGCTGCCAGCCAGAGTGGGAGGACCAGGGCCTGAGATTCCAAAGATCCTGCCCTGCGTCCAGAGCCAACGCCGGTTATTATTGTTACTCAAGTCCCCCCAGTGGCCTTTCTGCAGCTGGGAGAAGGAGGGGGGCACAGGTTACTCCTGTTCCTCAGTGGTGAGAGTCCCTGTTCCCTTCTCAGGGGAACTGCACAATAGCTGTTGGGAGTATGTGAAAATCCACAGAGCTGAATGTAAGGCTACTCTAAGAATTTAGAATAGCACACAATTGGGTTAGGAATCTCCTACTGTAGAGAGATAACTTCTTCCCTATTATTTTCTTATCATGACAGTTGGAGTTGGACAAGTCTCTGGGTAAGGAGAATGTTTTCTTTCCTGTTGAGGAAATTTGTCCAAACTTGGTGTTTTATGACGTTATAAATATAGTCATCGTTTATAATTTCTAATTATTGGCTTTCTAGAGTGTTCTGTTCATATCGCATATTATCGCTCAGCTTCTGAATTGTGTAGTAATTCTATTTTCTCTTTAAAGTTTAAATTTTTGCAGTCTGAGGGTGGCTCATGTGTGCTGTGCTATGCGGGGCAGTAGGTGCCGGTGCCTTTTCAGAGTGCCACAGGGGTTTGCTGGAATTTCCTATCCTCACTGCCTCACTTGGCAGGAAACCAAGAGCATGCACTGATGTTTAGTACAAACCAACTGCTTCTCTGATGAGGAATATGAAGCATATTGTGTTGTTACACCAGCGAGCATGGAGGAACCAAAGCTTTTATTTTTCTTATTTTTCTTGATGATAGCCTTTGAACTCTGGCATTCTGAGTAACATTTTCCTGTTGCAGAATGATGAGGAGAGGCCCATCTTTATAAAGCATGAATATCAGGTCATCATTTAAAAACAAGATAACAACAACACAACCACATTAGAGGTCCTGCAGTGCAGTCTGGGGTCACTTGCAAGGCTTTTCTGGGAAGGCAGCCGCCTGGCCCTGCATTTGGAGTTTGCTCTGTGAGAAGGTGCTTATGTATTGTCTTCTGCTGCTATTGGCAAATACTTTAATAGTCCAACATATCTCTTGTCCTCATTTACAATCTATTGAAGGCCAAAAATGAGGCCAAATCATGTGGGCTTCTGCCACAAAGGTGTATAATGAAGCGGTTGTACTCACACCAGTGCTGGCCCTGCATTAGCTGGCTTCAGCTTGGGTCTTTCCCCTCAATCCTTTTTTTGTCCCCTCCCAGTGAAGTCAGACCTAGTCATTCTCTGATGAAGCCTCAAATCAGCAGAGAAATCTTTCCTTACAAACCATGAATGACTGGATTCCAAGGCTGTTGGATTATTACCCTGAAGGGGACCCTCTGTCTCCTAAGAGTGGACCTGTAAAATTGTGTTGAATTTGTAACATTTCTTCATTCATCCTCCATATTCACTCCTCTGAGTTATACCATTTGGCCAGAATTTTATCCACTTAAAAGTATTTATTGTTCTTATACTGAGGCTGGTTTTTCAAGACAGTAATTAGAAGATATATTTATTCATTTTGTGATGATGCTGGGGATGGAACCCAAGGCCTTGCTCACACTAGCCAGGTGTTCTACCATGGAGCTACACCCCCAGACCAAATATAGTATTTTAAATCTAGATGTATCATGAGGAATGGGAATTAGGAATGTCTTGAAGAATCTGGGTGGGGTGATGGTTACAATTATTGGTCACATAAAAGAAGTTTAAGACCATTCTTGCCTTGTTTTGAGACTTTGTGAAACTCATTGCAAGACCTGAAGACTGTGAATTGTGGACCACAAGTTCAGAGCGTCTGTGTTTTCTTCCCATCTCCTCAGGGTCCTGGCAGTCTAGACCACCTTGAGCCACTGACCCCGCACTGACAGCAGCTGCTTCTGTTAGCCTCAGACTCGAGGGCCTCAGCTAAGGGCCTCATGGCCAGGTTGCTGCCGAGTCCTTTGGCTTTCTTGAGTGACTTGGTCACACACTGATGTTTCAAGGCTGGGTGCTCCCCAGCTGGATCCCTGAAAATGCTTGCATGGCATCTCTAGAGAAGGAAACTCACTTGAAAGAAACTCCCACAAAGTAAATCACCAGGACTGGATGGTTTTCATCCAAGAGTTGGGGAGGAAATGAAGTGTGAAATAGCACAGATACTGATGAAGACATTAGTTATCCATTAAAACCACAACTGTGTCAGAGCAGAAATTTGCTAACATGATGACCTTATTGCTGGAGGAGAGAGATTAGTGGCTTCTCTGAGGCCCCTGGAAAACCTGGACCACTTGGAAAGAATATTATAAAATAAGGACACTACCATAATATTATGTCTTTGCTCCCTGATATCTGGTAAGAGGAATACCGTGACAATTCATCTATAGCAGCATTTTGGTAGAAACCTTAGAAAGAACATGTTAGTGAATTGGTAACACATATGCTGCTGTTCCTTCCTCCTCTGTTCATGGCAGACATCACTAATCAATCTGGTACTTTCCCCCTAAGCTTGAATTGGACCTCAGGCTTCTCAGTTTTGTGCTTTCAACTTCTACCATCAAATGATCAGAAATGACACATATGTTGAAACACATTTGCCCTCCCTGTCTAAGAGGATATATTTTATGAACCACATTGGCTGATAACTAAATTACAAATAATGATAAGAAGGAAGTCTTTCACACTTAGTTTAAGAGCATGACAAGAAACATGTCACATACTTTCTTCTTCTAAGGATTGAGTTAAAAGAACATCTATCTCTAGGAATAAATAGTTTTGAGAGAACTGAATCCAGATATGTAGTCCCAATCCAGACCACAGTGGGGTCTTTCTGGGGGGAAGGGACATCAATTCCTCTGAGAAAACAAGCAACATTTTCAGACAATTCTTTTAAGAAATGAGAATCAGTGGTAACTTCCCTCACTAAGCAGTTCCTTGTGGAGTTGAAAACAAATTGTGATCATCAGGTCCTGACATAACAGCAACTGTGGGGCAAAGAAGAAGTGCTAAGACCCAAAGGAGGAAACAGACGGGAATATTGGACCTGGGAAAACCTGAGTGACTTCATGGAAAATGAACCTGATGTTCAGTGGGATTGACTTTCCTTTCACACTGGGGTTGCAGAACACTGGCTCTGCTTGGGTCTGGAATCCCATGGTCTTTTCCATGGAGCATTTTGCCTCCTGTCACTTTTAGTGAGTAAAGCAATTTGGTTAATTATAACCAATTTTTCCTATAGCTTAGTGACCTCTATATAAATGGGTACATCATAGAACTCATATCTTGAAATGAATTGCAGTCTGACCATTTAAAGAAGATATCTGCTTGCTCTCAATGGATAATGGGCTATTTTTTCTTAATCAGTGAATAGTTTCTATATATATTGACTAACAGAGTCAGAATATAGTAAAATGCACTTAGCACCAGAGAGACCCTGATTATCCTGTGTTTTCTCATTGGGTCACCACTGGGGAGATGGTCGCCAGGTGTTGTGGTTCAGAGGCCAAAGGAACAATGTTAAGAGGAAGTCTGTTGGTCAGCAGACCTGCCTTCTAGTCCACACTCCACCACAAGATAACCCTTGACCTGGCTTAATTACATCTTGCAGAATCATAGTTCATGGAAAAAAAAATATATTTTTGGGAGGTCACTGTGACTTTGCCTCCCAGGAGCAAGCAATTATCATTTTTCTTTTAAAGACCAAACAATAGTTGCCCAGCAAGAGGAAATGAAGTACCCAACCTGAGGGAGGTGTGGATGAGTGGAGAGAATCAGGCTCACAGTCAAAAGGGCTTCTCACTTCACCACTTTGTTTCTCTGTGTTTTCTCATCTTTAATGGACACTGCATGGATTGAGCACAGTCTTTGGAGCACACAGAGAAAGTGCTGTGGGCTAAAAATGGGTTACTTGTAATGCTGATAACTTACATTTCTAAGGCATGTTATAGTTGCAAAGTGCTTTCATCTGCATTATTTTACTCTGCTGGTGACTCATCGAGTTGGGTAGGCAGTAGGATTCCTTCTCTGCTTTTCACAAATGGGTCAACAGAGACTCTTGGGAGTTAAATGGCTTCTTCAAGGTTAAATGGTGCTACTGAGAGTCAGAACCAGAGTTTACACTCTTGATTTCAGGTTCTGAATCGGGGTCTTCTCCCCATAGAATGACAAATAAGGCAGAGTGGACTCTATTTGTCCATTAATGACAGCAGTGTGTCTTCAGTGTCACAGGGGTGATAAAAATAGACATGTAGCTGCGAGGGCAGGGAGATTCTCACAGCAAACAAACTGAGCTCACCAAATGTTCTTTCCTTTGCAGGCCAGGTTGCCATGCCCTTAGGAAAGGCTTGGTGTGGGCAGCTCACTGACTCGCTGCGCCCAGCTTTCCCTGGGGAGCTGCTTCTCTGCCCTAGTGCCAGATGCAGGCTTTGTCTCAGAGGACAGGGTAAGGGATTCTTCTGTGGGATGAGGACCTCCAACAGACAGCACACCCTAGGGAGAAGACTGGACTGTGTGTCCCATGACAGAAACCTTACTGTGGTTTTTGGCCCACATAGGAAGAAATGGCCTGGTGAACTGAGCCACAGTTTCTGTGCCAATGGTGTTTTTCTGAGACAAAGTGGGAAGGAGAGCAAGAGACTGAGAAAGAGAGTAAAAGCAGCCGGGCTAAAAGAGGAACCTCATTGTTATTACATATAATGATATATAATTTATAATCCACTGACTCCCCCAAAAGATCTGATATGGTTGTAATTTACCCCATTTCTATGTACATGCATGTATGGCTACCATAAAGACAAATTGGAAATAAGAAAAATGCAGAGGAAGGGAGGTGATCTCAGGTGACTATTTAACCATCATTGTTGCACAGAAAAACACAACCACTTCATTTTGACCAAAGAGAAAAAAAGCATTTTATTAAGATACACTATCATATTTGTTGTATGCTTTTGGATATTTCTCCCATTATCAATATTTGACTGTGAGGAAACACTACATTATGGAAGAGAGCTGGGGAAAATGAACCTTTGTCCTTCACTGAAGAAAATGGGCTAAATCGTGTTCTCCTTGGAGTTTAAGACCTCGTCCAGAATCCCATAACTCCTGTGCATCCTCTTCCCAGAAAAATGCACACTCTTGCAAATTAAACTTACCATGTCAGGTGACATAGACCCCAAAACTACCCACTGATTTTAGGTTAATAATCTCTTAACTTAAATAATTATAAATACTTTATGGAATGATTTTTCCTTTCAAAAAATTCATTGTATCTGTTTCAGGTGATTGTAGTTAAATGCAGGTGGGTAGTCAGTATCACTAAATATTCTGGTTTCTATGAAATAATCTCACCTATAACATTTGTATTTTAAATACGTACCCATTGCACATTCACTTATAATTTTACCATATCTTTTATTGCTTCTTAAAAAAGATGCTATATGGTATGTACTTCATTATAGTTTGTATCTGATAACACTTGTGTAATACTCAGTATAATAAGGAAAATCTGCTTTACTGTTGGATCAATTTTGATTATATGTAGAATATAGTATATAAGGTAATACTTTAATGTATACAACAGCTCATATGCCATCCATAAGATCTCATCCTTGAGACTTGTGAATTCTTGGAAAAAATTACTTCCACATGTTCCTAAAACTACTTAAAATTTTTGACTGGTTGGTGGTCCACTGATTCTGAATATCTGACCTGTCAAAACGCCATCTTTAAACTTCAGTGATGCATAGAGACTTGGAATTAGCCAGGGCTGAATTTATTACAGAACAAAGGGAGGTGATGATTAACACACCCATCTGAGCAGTAGGGGGGAAAATAATCCTTGAATGGATTAGATGCCATGATCCTAAAACCACATTCTCTGAGTGTTGGGTCCTTGCCCAGAAATGGGAAGAGGCCAAACACTGATGCCTTTTAAATGACGGGGTGTCTCTATGGGACTGTGGTCAGGGACACTGGGACAGAGAGTTAGGGGTCAATCTTTCCTTCTCCTGTGACCTGTGTGCAGTAACCCTTGTAACCGACAGCCCACCTGATTAGTGTTATAAAATTATCAGCATGCCAGTCTAGGTGGAGATTATGTTAAAGTATGAAATAGATGGGACGTAGGTTTTTTTTTTTTTTTAACCACTAATCAGAAATAGTTTATAATTTTTTTTGAGACTCTCCTAGGCTCCTTTTAAGACTGCCTTATAGTCTGCCAAGAGGATGAAGTAAATTATTATCACCATCTCATAAAGTCAAGTCATGGACGGGATCTCTTTATTCACTGATAATATTTGGAAGATTCTGAGCACTCCCAGAGTGTATTTCTAGGGAAATTTATCTTTGCAAGAATAGTCCACGAACACAACATTAAATACATTTTTCTGAATGATTTTCCCATTATCCTGTGTCCTTGCCATGTATTGTCAGCTGTGTAAAAAAAAAGTGGATTTAAACACAGCATTATATCTCCATTGATGGGGAGTGATTCTGAGAATAGGTCTGCAGCAGAAGGTTTCCCTCCTGAGAAGAAAATAGATCATCAGAAGAAAGTCATTTTGACCCCCATTCTCTGGGAGGAGGAGTGCTTGAATCACAAGCCCAGGTGCTCAGGAAATCTCCTGTCACTCTGAGATGGGCTGGAACATGGTGCCATGTCCGAAGCTTCTAAATACAGTTCAGGCTGGGTCATCCTGCCAGATGCTGAACTGGCACCACCATGGGAATCGAAGTGGAACTCTGACAGTGCTTAAATGCCATGGTCCCTGGGCTCAAAGTTTTCCTAGGCTGGGATGGGGAGAGGCAGTGCAGAGCCTCATGGGGAGGAGGGTAGGAGCAGCTTTGGCAGGGAACCCCTGCTGCCTCGGTGACACCACCACTCCTTCAGAGGGCAACAGACACCCAAGAACACACCAGCTATTTTAGAAGCTGTCAGCTTCTGAATTGCTGAAACACTTGGAGGACACTGTCTCTCCAAGGGTCATTCTGACCCTTCAAGGTAGGTAGGCCTGGGGAAAAACAGAGGCATGCTCTAGCCAAGGTGTTGACTTGGGAGCAGGTGGAGTCAAGTGACCTGGTGAAGATGAAGGGAGTCAGGGATGAAGTTAGGAATAACATAGACTTTGAGATTCCTAAACCAGCCTTCTACCTACAGAGGCACTTCCTACCTCACCCCACCCTCTCCTTGGCCATCACCAAAAATCTACCCTGGGGTTAGGATCCTTTGATGAATTATTCAAAGGAAAGGTATTAGAAAGAGAAAAAGAGAAAAAAAGGTCAAGAGACATTCAAGAGGTGGGCCTTTTCTGGAGGGTCTGGGGACATAGAATGTGAGGGTAGAATTCTACATTTTGCAAGTGTCTTAAGTTGAGTTGGTGAGTTGTAAATTAAAAGATAGTCCTATTAATATCATTAATCCAGGGTATTTCTTTCACTTGTAGGACTTAACCTGTGCCCTCAGAGTAGGCTTCTTTCTCCTGGAAAGCATTTGACTTTAGGGTCTCTGAAGGTGATGTGTGATGGTGGATGAGATTCTCGTTTTGGAGTAAGAAAGACCTGGGTCCTTATTTTCTCTCAAATTCTTCTGGGTGGTAGCACTTGACATATACCTTGTCTAAGTCTCAGTAATCTTCACTGGTAAAATAGGGTTATACCACCCAACTCTTAGGCCTCCTCCTTCGGCCCCTGGGAGTGTCACCTCGGCTCTAGAACTTTTCTGCCTCTCTAGTGAGTGTATACTTCCCTCTCTTGAGCCAGAGTGAGTGCTCTTGACAACATTGCTGAGCTGAGGTCAGGGCTCCCTGCAGCAGCCCTGTTCCTTGTGGTCTCTCAGCCTCCTTGGAGCAGTGTCTTTGGTTTGCTTCTCCAGCCTTAGATGCTCTCCAAGCTTCTCTGTTCAAGGCTAGAGTTTGCTTCCCCAGCCACTTTCTTTACTGAAGGTCCAGCATGAGTCTTTTCTCAGCTGTCTGCCCTCTTCTTTCTTCTTTCTCAACGGTGGTTATTTTCCTTCTCGAGCAGTGCAAACCAGGAGATAATCACTTAGAAAGTCTCACACAAAACCGGCTTTTTTTGTGTGGGTATTTTCATCGTGCGTGTGTGGTTTTCTTGTTTTTGTTTGTGTTTTTTTTTGGCTTTCCCTCCTTCTGCCTTTTTACCATTTCTACTAATGGCATTCAATTTTTTTTTTAATATGTATGACTTTTATTATTATTATTTTTACTGCCATTCAATTTTAATGTTTTTTTTTCAATCAGGCCCTGAATTATTTTTATTCTTTTTGTTTTGTGATCTTTTCTCATTTCCCATTTTATATTTTCTTTATTGGGATATGTTTTTCTTCATTTAAAAGGACACATACTTTCTCCTTTTCAGAGATGAATAGAAAGCTGATTAGAAAAAAAAAATATAACCCTTACAGTTACCTCCCTTTCCAAATGATGGAAAGAATTAAATGTATTCCTCTGCTGTGTCAGGGACTTTACTGAGAATCAAGTATCACTTGATCATTCCAATTTTATATGAAGACAGTGGACCCAAAAGGTAAGTCGCTTGCTGGGTCATACATCAGGGTCTCTTTGATTTTGAAGATGGCCCATGCTCTTTTCCATATCCCATCACATCTCTGGAAACCCCACTTCACTGCAGACAGCAGGGACACTCAAAATTAGGGAGCCCTGGGGATGCAGCAGCTCTTTTGCCGGAGTCACTATGATACCCTCTGAAGGAGGGCATCTCTTCCTCTGGGCTTTTCCCTCAGCATCACTAGCTCTAGCATTTGTGGAAGGGTTTGATATTCTATCCATTTTATCCTCATGACTGTAAGCACCTTTGCTTCTCAGGTGAATGTGGAGGTGAGTTAGTGTGTTTCCTAGGTGCTTGATCATGACAGCTACTCACTGAAGTGACTGAACTTGCTGTATTCATTTGAAGCCCCCAAAAGGTTTCAGGTCAGACTTGCCTATCAGTGTAACACAACTTACAGTCGTGGAAGGAAAAGCTGGTAGGATTCCAGCAGTTCATGTTATGAAGTCAAGAGGTGACCCTGGGATTTAATAGGAATTTAAGTGGGAATATGGTACACAATTAAGGCATCTCATTACTAGGGTCTTATTTGTCTCCTGGAGGAATATCAGAAGAACAGCATTCAGGATTGTTCATGGGGCACCAGACTACCCTCCCAGCTCTTCTCCACCTGTGTGCCTTCTCTTGCTTTGCTGAATACACATTTTATTCATCCAACAAAATAATATTTATTGAGTGTGAAATAGGTGCCAGACACAGTTCCAGGGGCTAAGGCTACAAGTGGGACAATGCAGATGTGATCTGGATATATAATATGTTGCCATTCTCTAAACACATGCTTCTGCCATAGCATTCCATTTTCCTGGAAGATACTTCTCCTCTTTTCCATTTCTGCCTTTGCATTTCACAGACATCTCTTCCTTATGCTCAGAAAATACCTCTGGAATGGAAGAGGTTCCTCTCACCTGTGAACACCGTGGTGTTTTGTTGCTATTTCTTGAGCTAACAATATATGAAAAGTAGTATTCACATATCCAAATCTTTTTCTATTGACAAAGTGCTTATGTAAACACACATATACATACCTTATTTCTATTCTTTAAAGTTTCACAAAGTAGGTATCCTTATTTTACAAATGATAAAACTGAAGCTTAAAGGGGGTGAATGACTTGCTCAGGATTAGGCAGTTGGAAAGAGATGAGCTCTAAAACTTCAACTTTTGGATAGCAAACCCTAGTGTGCTAGGTGTCATGCTGGGTTTTGACTTTTCTGCTTTCAGTAGATTTTGTAAGCACCTATGGGCATGGGTCATATCTTATTCAATTTGATGCACCTTGCAGCACTTGTGCATTGCTAAGCCCAGGCTAGATCCTCAATAATTACTTGTTGAACAAATAAATGATTGATTGAGTGAAAGAACTCAGCAAGTTACTGAAGAGGTTATTATAGGTGTTAGCTATATACCTCTCATATTCACCAAACAGACTAGTTCTCTGTTTGCATGGCACGGTGGGTGGATTTTAAATTTGGTGCAGCTGGAGGTTTCCTGAATATCATTTGAAGGGCATTGTATATTCCTGGCTATGCTTACGTGTCTTTCCTACTCACATGCTTGAAATTACCACCTCCAAGGACACTGTCTCCAGGAGTGATAGTTAAATTATTCTTGTTGCTTAGCAATTGGCTGTTTAGTTCTTCCCCTTTAGCATATCAGCATAAATTTATTTACTGTTGTTTAAAAGGAACATTCTAATAAGGTATAGGGTAAAAGCTTCTAGGGCCTTTGGAGCAAAGCCTACTTTTCACTTCACAAAAATTAAAAGACCATGATGGCAGTTGTAAAATGGTGCTATGGCAGTGGTTTGTGTTGGGAGGTTGGAAGTTGAGGTTGCAATGAGCAAAATAAGCACTGGCTTGGGGATGAGCTAATGTGTCAGTTTGCCCAGGAAAAATGCCAAGAACCTTAAGGTGGGTTGGGGTGGGGTTGTGTTGACTGTTGATAGCCTAAAATCAACTGGTAAATTTTAAAGACCACCCAGTTGATCAGAATCAACTTTTGGAGGACCTCTGGTGCAAGAGGTATTTAGGTTGGGTATAGCCATATGGCTGATGACCAATTTTAATGATTTCATTTATGTTTTGTCATACATTAATCAGGAATATTCTCTAAACTGAAAAATCGGTCTCAAAATTTATGGGAAATATTTGAAATTAAGACTTTTAGATAATCCAGAGCTCATATTTGTCTGATTTTTCTTGGTTTTCCTGACTTTGGCATAGAATCTTCTATGTTAATTTGATACTTTTCTGTTTCTAAAGTTCTTTCACATACATTATTATCAGCTGAATTCTCTTCAAGCATACACATTCATTTAGGACTATTAAAAACTTTTGAGTCTTGAACTTTGACTTGAGTTAAGCCTAAACAAACAAAATTTTGCACGACTAACTCAACTGCCTTGTCCTATCTTTCATTGCTGTCATTAAACATTTCTCAAAGCCCAAATATTTTCCAAGTATTATACCTTCTAATCTTATTTTGTTTATTGATCTGGGCTAAACAAAAAGGGAAATTTGACTTTGACTGTGATCTTCAGTGTCTGTTACATGGGATACCTGACCCAGGTGGGACTAGGGATAGAACGTAAAATATAACAAAAGAGGCCTTTTACACTTATACTCATGTATTAAATAATGTTAAGTTGGTAAAGAGAATTAAATTATTCCTGGACATAACAGCCTTAGTTCTGAGAACAGAATATTCCCACCTGACCTTCTTTTGGATTTGCTCCTCTCCCCAAAGAACTGACCATGTTTTAGTTTCTACAGAGCTATCTTCTGACTGAGCATTCTGGAAGTACATAGCTCTTCAGTTCTGGCTCTGAAAGCTGGGATAGTACAAGTGGGAAGCGCATCAGTTCCAGTGTGAACTAACTCACATCCCACTCTGACACCTCATGTCCCATATTGAGAAAAGTCTTTTAATCATGCCACGCCTTCACCTCCTCATTTGTAAACTGGTAGCAATAATGCCTACTTTGCTGGGTTTCTGGGCAATTTATATAAGACCATAAATAAAGGGTCTAATATAGTACCAATAATATCTTTCCCTTTTTTTTCTTCCTTCCCTCCACTTTCAAAGCATGCTGGAACGTGAGAGGTGGAACATTGAGTGTCAGTGAATCTTTGCCTGCTCAACCAGAAATAGATAAAAAATAATTACTAGTTCACTTCTTTCCAAAGCTTCTTTAAAAGGCTTAGATTTCAGAGATGACTTCAAGTCCTTGCTGTGGCTCCACGTATCAGTGAGAGAGGTGCTGGTTGTTAGGTAGAGAATGCTTTAGGCAGCTAAAGAGATATGAGCTCTTAGTCTCCTTAATTGGCTTATTGGCATGAGAATTGCAGGCTTCAGGTTACCACCCCACTTTCTCCCAAATAGAACTTGGAGGGCATGGAGAGCTCAAAGACTCCATTCCATTACTGAAGTCATCTCACAGGCTTATTTGAGTCTTTGCTATCATTGTAATTTTAGTTTAATCCAACTTGGGTTGTAGTTCATTCCCTTGAAGCTCTGGACTGAGTATCAAATTTGGGCTCAGTCCGTACTCAGGACAGTGCCAAATGCTCTGCTTCTGCCATATTTAGAATTACTCTATGAAAAGTTTCATCACCAGCTTTCACTAAGCTATCTGATAATTTGCACTGCAGAGGTCCTCTGGAAATAGGAGTCCACCTATACTTGATACGGAGAATGCTACTTGGGTTTAAGATTCTGAGGTCTGCCTTGATGTGAATGGAAGACCTGAGATGGCCATTGAATCTTGGGGTTGGAAACTTTGAAATTTAGGAACTAGACTAAGGAATGACTATCCTATCAATATCAAATAGAAAACACCACTCATTATGGCCATGCATAAGCACTTGGCAGGAGAAAAAAAAATCAGATGAAGTGTTTGGATTAACATCTCAGTTGAGTCTCCCGTAAATGTTTGAATTATCTTCTACTTTGGAGGAATATATGAGAGTTGGCGTCCAGGCCTATAGAAGTGGCATTGTGCATCTAATCTCAGAAAATTTTACATCTGTAGTTGTCTTCTACCACCCATCTGCCATACTGAAACCAGCCTATGATACATCATTCTCACAGAATATGTGGCAAAGCATCAGGCTTGGTTTATGGAATTCAGAGTCTGGGCGACAGTGTCATCATCACAAGCATATAAAATAAAATTTGAGTTTGTGGAGAATTAAATATTCTGACATCCAGGATTCTTAAAACTCAATGTGACCAGGAACTGTTTGTTCCCTGATGTCTCAAGAGCCTAGAAGAATGAGTAGCCAATTAGTAAATGTTCAATAAATAGTTGTTTAGTTGAGTTGAACCTGACTTTCCACCTTCATCTCTATTACTTCCTTTATTTATGCGTTCTAAACATTGGCCATACCAGTTTGCTTATCATTCTCTAAACATGCCAGATCCTTATTGATGTTATTTATGCTCACTACCTGAAATTATTTCCCCATCATTCCTTGCTTATTGATATTGAACTTACATTTGAAGTTCATACTCAAATGTCACCTCATGAAGTCTTCTCAGTTCTCTCATAATTGACTTGGTTCCTCTTCAAAGGTCCTTAACACTTTGTTCCCACCTTTGTTGGAGCAGGTAGCATCGTTAGTCTTTTTTAAGTGCTTCCTACCACGTGAGCTCCTTAGGGCAAGAACCTGGTTTAACTGTCCTGATCCATTAATACATAACCTGGCCTATAAACAGTAGAACGTTTGGTGAAATAAAAATGTAATTAAATATAGTCCCATGTGTCTGAAGTCCTTAGACAGTAGAACTGATGTAATCTAAACTTTAGCATAAATGATTTTTTATATACATAAAGTCTTACCAGAGTGCCTGACACATTGTAGGACCTCAATAAATGTTAACCACCAACATTTGGGGATAGTTATTGTGAGCTCATGTTCATCTCATTATTCAAAGCCAATGACATGGTTATCAACAGAATCATTAGGTTTTGTTTTATCATGGGTAGAAATATCATTTTTAAAGCTGGATCATATCTTAGACCCTCAACTTCTAATATTAAAGATAAGGAAATGGAGAACAAATGAACCAAAGAGACTTGCAAAGTTCCCGCTCCTGGCAGCAGAACCACAGGACTAACTGTGCTTTGTTCACTGCAGATTCTTCAAAATGATCTGTTAAGTGCAGATGCACATCAGTTGGTTGACTGTAAAGTATGTTAAAATAAATCTCTAGATAATAACTGTTCTTTAAAATCAAGTGTATGCAGTTTGGGAATTTATATATATGATAACCAAATTGATTTATTGTGGTTGGTTTGCTGTTGTTAGACTTGGTGGTCTCTAAACTGCACCACTAATCCGTCCATTAAACATTAGAGTTGAAAGGGACTTTACAGCACCTCTAATTAAATGTGCATGTGCTGTGCTATAAAGATTAAGGAAATTGGGAACCAGAATAGTTATGTGACTCAGCCAAGATCAAACATGTTTAAACCATTTCAGTTGTGGGGATGGTTAAAATAGTTGAGAAGTGTTAGCAGAATTGCCAGCTGCTTTGGCCAGGGTCAAGCCTAGTTTGAGCTCAGGGACATCTGATCATTTAATTAGGAAGCAGAAGGTCCGTGTTCTACACTGTTAGCTTTCAATTTCTCTTGGTTTCAATTTCCTCATCTACAAAATGGACGTAAACATATATGCTTTCTACCTCATCAATTAGAAGGATGTATTACATGTATAAAATAAATTCAGAAGCTACCTCATCATTGCTATTCATGAATAAACTCAACTATTTATGAACTTCATCTTACAGTATCCATTTTATCAATGGGATAGAAAGTGAGTGGTGCTATGAAGTGATTTAAGAATTTTTGCGGGAATAGAACTAGATATGTTGACTTGACCTTACAAGTCACATGGTGTGACTGGCTCCGTGTAGGCTTCCTAAGTTTCTCCTTTAACTTCTTTGTGAAATATCACTTTATTGTTTGTGAACCTGTTTTACTGAAACTTCCCATGTTGAAATGATATTCGTAAAAGGAATCTGATAGCCAAGAAATCTTTCTGGGTTATGCAAATGAGTCCCTAGTACTTTTTTTTTCTGAAGAAGGGATACCACAAATTGCCAAAAATAAAAGAATTTGATAGTACAAAGGTGTTTTTTAAAAAAATCTTTACGTCTTTCAAAATATTTTTTAGATGCTGATTGGCCTTTATTTTATTCATTTATTTATATGTGGTGCTGAGAATTGAACCCAGTGCCTCACACATGCTAGGCAAGAGCTCTACGAACAAGCCACAACCCCACCCCCAATATCTTTATTTTTATGTGGTGCTGAGGATCAAACCCAGTGCCTCACATGTGCAAGGTAAGCACTTTACCCCTGAGCTACACCTCCAACCCCTTTAAGTCTTTAAGAGATTGTTTTTGAATGAATGACAGGATTTTATTAAGATAACCAACTATGTGTTTCTTATATTCATCACTTAGTAGCTGAATTATACATTTTAATTTAATAACTAAAGTTATTGATCTGCTTAGCCTAATAACTATGATTGAGAAATGTATCTATACAAAGTATTAAACTTTTTTATTATTAATTTTTTATTGATGCATTATAATTTTGCATAATAGCAGGACTCTGATATATTTGTATAATTTAGTCTGTTTCATACACTTCTCCCCTTTTTCATTCCTTTCTCCCTCCCCTGAATCCCTTCATCAACTTGAGTTGTCTCTCTTCTATTTTCATGTGGTCTCTTTCTTTTCTTTTTTCTGTTTAGCTTCCATATATGAGAGAAAACATATGACCCTTGACTATCTGAATCTGGCTTATCTCACTTAGCATGATGTTCTTTAGTTCCATCCATTTTCCTGCAGATGACATTTCATTCTTCTTTATCGAAGAGTAAAACTCCATTGTGTATCTGTACACATTTTATTTTATTTATTCATCTATTGACAGACACCTACGTTGGTTTCATAATTTGACTATTGTAAATTCTGCTGCTATAAACATGAGAATTTGTGTATTGCTATAGCACACAAACTTTACTTCTTTTGAATAAATACTGAGGAGTGGTATATGTGGGTCGTTTGGTGGTTCCATTTTTGTCTTTCAAGGAACTTCCATGCTGATCTCAAGAGTGGTTGTATTAATGTGCATCCTACCAATAGCATATAAAAGTTCCAAAGGATTAAACTTTATGTTTACTTTATGCTATTGATCTTGACTCTGAGGTTACTGTTTTTAGGGTATTAGAGGGCAGCATTTCTCACAGGTAACCCTAACTCCTCTAGAAATTTTTTAAAAACTATACATAATATAATATTAGTTTTATTTTCAAATTATGATATTTAAGAAACCCTGGGAATGGAAAACTGCATGGTACATTCAAGTTATTGCAAATGTTGCTGGTGCCTACAGTCCGTAATAAAAGCCACTCAGTTCTACTTTGGGAAAGTGACAATCTAGGAGTTCAGAGTATTTCCAGGGGCACACAGAGCTGCCTCTGAAAATTCTCACCATACTGCCTTTGCTTTCATAGTTTTTTTTTCGTTTTTGTACTAGTACCCATGGATTCCCTAGGACTGTTCCAATCCCCTTAAATTCCTCTCTTTTAGCTGGGCATGGTGGCCCACGCCTGTAATCCCAGCGACTTGGGAGGCTGAGGCAGGAGGATCGCGAGTTCAAAGTCAGCCTCAGCAACTTAGCGAGGCTCTAGGCAACTCAGTGAGACTCTGTCTCTAAATAAAATACAAAAGAGGGCTGGGGATGTGGCTCAGTGGCCGAGTGTCCCTGAGTTCAATCCCCAGTTCCAAAAAAAAATAATAATAATAATAAAAATTCCTCTCTTTTTCTGGATTTCTACCAGACATTTGAGATAATGTATAATGTTGTGGAAAACTGTATGATAGGCATTTGTATTGTTCTCTGATTATTTATGGATGCACCCAACCTCCCCTTCTATTGTAAATACCTTGAAATGGAGTCCCTTTGAGGACTTGGTGTTTCTCAGAATCTAGCACAGTGCTGGGCACATAGTAAGCACTTAATAAACACATAATTAATCAACACTAACTAGGAAACTTCTCAAGGTCTGGAATTCTGTTTCTAATTATCTGTATGGTACCTCATCTAGAGCCATATGCTCACAGGTGCTTATTGATTGTTTTGATTGAAACTGTAAACCCTTAGGCATAGCCACTCAATTCTTTAATCCCCATGATAATGTGAATCTGTTTCCCTAGTCTTTTTCCTTATTTAACTTGCCTTGCCCAAACAGGTTTAAATCTGATGCTTCTAATTGAGGTTTCCTGGGTTATCACTTGCATTTCCTAACACAAGTGATTCTTACACTCTTCCAATCATTAGAAAGAAAAGAGATTCTAAATGTTTTCAGTTCAGTTCTTCTCATTACACAATGAGGAAATAGGACCTTTGTGGTTAAGTGATTTATTTAAGGTTATTGTTAATCCTTTAATGTTAACTTTTGAGTCCCCTTTTATTTCAGATGACATAATGAGTTGAGTCGAATCTCTTATTTCCTAATCTCCAGCCACAGTCCCTGTTTCAATCACAGCTTCAACTCGACTACCATTAAATATTTATGACTTGGCACAGCGATTCCTTTTCTTCCTTTCCACCTTCCTAAACATACGTTAAAGGAATTATCTCTAAAACTTTGGACTCTAGTTAGGGTGTCTACTTCCAACTTTTTCATCTTGGTGGAACTCTTTGGTGAGGAGATTTTGTAACTTTTTGCTCCCTAAAGTAGGTCAAGTTGTTTTTTTTTTTTAAAGCTTGTTTTGAGAAGGTTTATAAAAAATTCATAATATTTATGGTAAGTGAGAAGCTCTTGGGATATTACAGAAACAAAATGGGATTTGGAAATCCACTTCTTCGGGAATCTGAATGACTGTGTTTTGATGAGCATATGATGATACAGAGTCAGGCTGGAATGGAGATTTGTCACTCAGCAGCAGCTTTTATCTTAGATAAGTAGCGGTACTTTTCTGTGCTTGAAGGAGACCAAAAATAGCTCCTGTTTGGTCCTGAGGCATAAAATTATATGCTTAGACATGTAGAAGCTAGTTATAAAACTTTATAGATTTTTTTGGAGAGGATAATAACTGGACTAGTGATTTTGGATAAGCCAAAGTTTTGGGTAAGAAACTTTTTTTTTTTTTCCTAGGAGAATAGTTCAATTCTGCAACTATCTGAAAGTATACAGAAGTGACAGATGAGGAATCGGGGAGGACAGATGGAAATTACACTCTGTTCTCTGTGAACATTGGCAAAGCTGTGAGAAACTCTTGCCAAGGATGCTGCCTAGGTTTGACAGAGAAAAAAGCCAGGGTTAGAAAGAAAGAAAAATAAAGGACCTGTGGGATGTGTTGTCCACAGGTGTAGGTACTTGTCCCAGTTGAGTGAGGGTGGCAGCAAGATGGTTGGGCATTTTGCACCCTCTTTCTTCCATCTTACTAGTCAGGGACTGACGTGTGAGAAGCTCTGACCCTTGACAGCTTTGCAAAGTCATTTGTTGATATTTGCATAGACATTGCTCAAAAGAAGGCTTGTGAGTGGCCGACGAGTATATGAAAAAATGTTCAATATCACTAATCATCAGGGAAATGCAAATGAGAATCACAATCCCATATCTCCTGACTCCAGTATGAATGTCTATTATCAAAAGACAATATGGGCAAGTGCTAGTGAGAATGTGGAGGAAAGGGAGTGCTTGAGCACTGACAGTGGAAGTGTGAATTACTACCACCACTGTGGGAAACAGTGAAAAATAAAACTGAACTATCAATTCCACTACTGGCTATATATCTAAAGGAAATGAAAGTAGTATGTCAAAGAGACATCTACATTTTCATGATCACTGCAGTTCTATTTCCAATAGCCAAGATACGAGAACAGCCTAAGTTCATCAACTGATGAGTAGATAAAGAAAATGTGGTACATATATGCAATGGAATACTATTCAGCCAAGAAAAGAATGAAATTCTGACATTTGTGTCAATGTGCATGAAACTGGAGATCATTATGTTATGTGAAATAAACCAGGCACAGAAGACAATTACCATATGCCCTCACTTAGAGGTCACATCTAAAAAAGTTAAACCTATAAGAGTTGAGAGTAGAATGTGGCTATCAGAGGCTGGGGAGAGTAAGAGAAGGAAGGGATGGGGAGGATGGATCTATAGGTACTAAGTTACATTTACATAAGAGCAAGGAGTTTTGGTGCAGAATCACACAGTAGAACTAATAATGTACTGCACATTTCAGAAAACTAGAAATAAGAATTTTGAGTTTTCACCATATAGAAATGAAAACTGTTTGAGAAGACAGATATGTCTAACCTGATTTAAACATTACACAGTGTATATAGGCATTGACCCATTATATTATCCCATTGAAATTCACAATTTTTGTGTTTTTGTGGAACAAAAATAAATTTAATTTAAAAAAGAAAACAAAATAACCTAGCAAAAGTGATAAATGTTTAAGAAAATAGAAATGCCAAATGGCCTGATTTGATCATTATACATTATATGCATATATCATAATTTCAACACTATCCCATAATTTGTACTATTATTATGTCAATTAAAAAAGAGAGAGAAGTCATTTGTCAGAATTTTATGCTTTTTTTTCATCCAAACTTTACTCATAAATGTTTACTTGTAGGGAGAATGATCAATATTGAGGGGTGTATTATAGAAACAAGTTCTTACACTTGGTTTGCAGTATCATTTGACCTAATAAGATTGAATTAGGTAATTTTAATTTGGAAAATCTTAGGATTTATAATTCTTGGCATCAGGTTCCTAAAAGAAAAATTAAAGAATTCCTGAGGAGTCCTCTGTGGTAAATCTGCCTTCAGTCTTCTCCGTCCTTCTGCCTCCCTGTCCTCCCACCTCTCCCTTCATGAGTACAGAAGACACAGGACAGAACCATCTGGCCCAACATGCCAGCTTTTTATTTGGTTTCTCTGAATCCCACCTTCCTGTTTGGATCAACCCTCCCCTCACCCATACTTCAGAAACCAATCAAGGTGTCTTCTGAAGTCATTTATTCCTTTTGTTTCAACTGCCTTCTCCAGTAACTTTTTCCATATGCTTATATCCTTGCCTCACAACAGAGATTTTTTTGCCATCAAAAATGGCCTGATTGGACTCCTAGGAAAAACCATTTACTCAAATATGTGACAAAGTGCTTCTAAAGATCCCAAACAACTTTTCATTACTTTTGATGACCAGGGCATATATGAGTGGAGGAAAAAATGCTGTGTTTCAAAGCAACTGACTGATGGGCAGGGATGCTGAGTAGTGGGGGATGGAAGCACACGTATCTTTGCTACCTCAAGTGAAATCGTCTAATCTAGGTCTGGAGATTCAGCCTGTGATTGTTGTTTTCCTTTAATTTGGCATTTATTTCGTCACCCCAGTTTGGGTGCCTGTTGTGGACCAATTTTCTTCAGCTGTTGCTAAAACTTACTAAAATGCCAGATGTCATGTTGGAAACATGAAACCTTAAAGAAGGTCATAAATCACAAAAACAAACCATAAAAAAAAAAATAATAAAATACCCTGAGTGCTGTGCTCTGGAGCTCCCAGCTTCAAGTCTCCTTTTGTTCACCCCTCTCCACAGCGACCCCCAGCCCCTGTCTTTCAGGGCAAGGGGTGGGGGCAGCTCAGCAGTTTCTCACCTCAGGCTTGATTGTTTATTTTGCAGATTCCGAGCAGAGCACTGGTTCAGACTCGGAGGTACTCACTGAGCGAACCTCCTGCTCCTTCAGTGCTCACACTGACCTGGCCTCGGGTGCTGCAGGCCCTGTGCCTGCCACCATGTCCTCCATGGAAGAGATCCAGGTGGAGCTGCAATGTGCTGACCTCTGGAAGAGGTTCCATGACATTGGGACTGAAATGATCATCACCAAAGCAGGGAGGTAAGGATGAGTTTCTTTGGATGGAGAGTCAAATCTGCAGACTCCACTATTTGTGGTAGTATCAGTGAATCCAGAGCAACTTGCACCCACTTTCCTACCTTGGGACACTTGGTAATGTGGTCCTCTTTTGTAAACTGTGATTTGCTGTCTTCCTCCAAGTACCCAAATCAAAATCACCTCTACTGGTCCCAAACATTTTCCATCTATAATGTACATCAGCTAATTCTGCAGGCCCTTAGGACCTTAATGGCCAAAAGACAGACTGCCAAGTCCAATGTTTACTCTCCCATCCAAAGTTTGCAAGAAGTTTGCTCCCCAAACAACACCTTACATCTTATAGGGATTTAAAACAATCAGATGCTTTTGTAAGAATTGGGTTTGGTGTATTGTCTGAGCCCGGTTGGTTGATCCATTTCACTTTGTTGTTGGCTTAAGATTAAAAAACTTAAATGGTGATCTGTGGAATCCCTTGCATTCTGTTTACCTAGAATGATACAGTCTAAAAAAAAAGTTTCTCTTGAAATAGATACTTTTAGTTGAACTACTCCTCTGTTGACATCCTTCAATTCTCAACTGTTAGGTATCTGTTTTGTGCTGGACACTCAATATATATTATGTCCTTTAAACATCACAGAAATCCTCTGTGGTGGGACATAATCATCCCATATATATACAAGGATGCAAAGTGTGGAAGAGGTTAATTCACTTGGCTAAAGCACAGGGAGAGTAAGCGATAGCTCCAGAAGTCTACATAAATTGGTGTGGCTTGAAAACAATGATGTTATTAACTTATTGCTCTGAACTATTAAGAAATGGTTGTGACTTTTGCCCCTTGGATTCAGAATCAAAATGATTTAGATAAAATTAAAATTGGAATAAGTTTTGGAGGGGATGGAAATAGAGAATTGAAATAAAGCAAAACAAATTATGCTACTTTTGTATTTTTGGAGCCAGTCTACATGGACTCACGTGTCATTGGAACAAAAAAAGACCAATCTCACATTTGGAAGCTATTTTCATGAACACGTTTATGTAAAATGAAAGAATATTTTGACTGGGCCTGGTTCATCCACTTGCATTTAGGAAACCTCCCAATACAATAAACGTCACTAAAATCCAAGGTTAGAATGAACCTGAAACCTTGTTCATTTTCTCTCTCTTCCGGGGCCCTCTTCCTTCTGTAAGTTCCAGTAGTGAACAAAACCATCAAAAGGTTTCTTAGGTGGGGCAACTTTGAAGAATTACTCTCAGGGGGCTGGGATTGTAGCTCAGTGGTACAGCACTTGCCTAGCACGTGTGAGGCACTAGGTTCAATCCTAAGCACCACATACAATAAAGAAATCAATGGAAGTATTGTGTCCATCTAAAACTAAAAAAATTAAAAAAAAAAAAGAATTACTCTCAAAGTCATCTCTTTTTTGTTGCCTGGGTTTTAGTGTTCTCCCTTTCCATATGTTGTGTTGTTAAGGTTTGAGAGAACACGAAGCAATCCAAGGAAAAAATTCTTATTTAAAAGTTTTAGTATTTTGATTTTTAGCAGGAAGGTTGGCTTACAGAGAGGTAAGGCAGATGATTGTATTCTTTTTTCTTTTTTGGCGTATAAGGTTTCCCAGTTGTTAGTTTGAGTTTTCATTTGCTGATGGGGTCTGCATTTTCTAGTCGCTCTTGTCCCGAGCCCACTCCCTCATCCCTGCACTTCAGTGGATTCAGTTCATTTGAGCACATATTTGACAACTCTTCTGTAGTTGGTTTCATGTTTTTTTCTGCACATTTGTTTTTATAAATTCACTGCAATACCTGAATACACCCAGATATTTCCTAGCACAGACACAGTTTGTCATTAACTCATATTGAAATCTCTTATTTTTATTTTATTATTTTAATTTGGTAGTGGTGGAATATTGGGAATTGATCCTGAGGGCACTTTGCCACTGAGCTACATCCCAAGTCAATTTGGGACTTTTTTGTTTGGCACAGGGTCTCCCTAAGTTTTTCAGTCTGGCCTTGAACTCATGATCCTCCTGCCTTAGCCTCCCAAGTAGCTGGGATCATAGGTGTGCACCACTGTGCCTGGCCTTTGTTTAGTTTCAGAAGCTGCACTCTTTGTTTCTGCACTGAATTGCCTTTATTGCTGCATGTAACTCTCCGTTCAGATTATTCTGGGACAATGCAGAAACATACAAAAAAGACTTTCTCTTGTGTGGATTTTCTTCATCCTCCCTCAACCCCCTGGTCAATTTCTTTCTTCTCACTTCATTTTCCTTCCTATGTAGTATTCTTTTTCATTTTAATTACCACTTCCATTTCCTTAGTAATTTTAGTTATATATGATTCTTTGCCCTTTTTACCACTCAGATCTTAGTCACCACCTGTTTCTCATACGCAAATGAATCCTGTTGATTCAGTGCTACTGCAGTCTTTGGAACCCTCCATTGTTGCATATACCAGTGCAATCCCTATAGTCAGCACCATGGACAGAGGTGCTTGTAGAGATTATTGGGTTGAGAAGACAAAACTACTGACCTAAATTTAGCCATAAAATTAAAACCAAACACAATTCGTTTTGTGAAATGTGAAAGATTAATATTTCTCCAGAGTATTCCTACTCCACTTCATATTCTGTGCTAAATACCAAAAGGAAAAGCAATGCTTGCAAAGTTGTTAAGGGAATTCAACTTTAGTCATAGAATTTTAAACAGGGAGGCACCTTTGGGATGATCTCATCCCTTTGCTTTGTTTTATAGGTGATGGGACTAGAGACTTATTCAAAGTCACACAGTTTATTCATTTAAAAACTTGGGTACTGGGAAGAGATGGGTAGCTTCTCCACTCAAGGTCATATAACTGTTCCAGATAAAGCAGGTATTAAACTTAAAGACATTAAACCCCTTTTCTTGAAGTCATTGAGACAAAAGCAAAATCATTTTCTTTCAATGTAATAAACCTCTGTAGGTGACCTCATTTCCTCACCTCAAGTAGTAGGTGAGAGGACTTTGTCTCCACCCCTGGCAAGATGCTGTCCAATCATTCACACATACAGGGTAATTTTAAGCCAGAGTTACTCAGGAGGGAATTACTGATCTGTATTTAAATGTATTAAGTCAAGTTTCTCAAATTTTTGGAAAGAGTTAATATGGATCCAACTGTCTAGTCTATAGTGAATGTTAGATTTAGTCATTAAGAGTAACCAGCTATTACATTTCATTAGCCCACCACAAAACTAAAATATAAGGCTTTCTAATTAAAATCATGAGGGTAGGGGAAGAAAAATCTAAAATGATATATCAACAGAAGCTTATGAAAAGTAATAAAGTGGAAAAGAAGGAATGATTACATGTCATATTTTGCAGCTATTTAAGAAGTAGCCATCATCCCTATTGAAGGTGTTTGATCCCTTTTGTATCCTTCAAGTATTATGATATCAACTTACTGACAGAGGACATTTGCTCTTGGGTTATTTTTCCTGGATAAGTAGTGAATGTGTGACTTGCACAGAGAGCCTGTCCTGTAATTGGCCAGCATACATTTGGAAGATGGCTGTCTGAGGTCAGGGTATGGTCTATGGCCGTGAAATGGAGCAAAGCCAATTAGGCCATATGTGGATCAAGCTTGTGACCTTGACCTCATTAGCACTGTGCTCTGCCCAGCTCAACTAACTAGCCCCAGATGGTTAAGCTTAATGTGGCATTTTGTGTACAAGTACCCTAGAGCACATTCAGGGCAATCCAAATTTTTGAACTGAGCACTTTTTTTTTATGTCTGGTTTGATGCAAAAGAGCTGGGTGTTTTTCTTCTTTCTTATGGATAAAGAACGGTGAACTTTATTCTGGACTTGTTGAAACTCAATACCTCTTTTGGTCTGCTCACTCTCCTCCTCTCCTCAATTATGAGAGAAGTTGTAAAGTGCCACATCCTGACCTCACTGGCTTTGGCAAGTTTAACAAGCCATTGTGGTAGAAACAAGGTAGTGCCCAGAGGCCACTAGAATTCATTTGGTATTTGCTCCTTATTCCACAGGGTCCTTCCTCTGACACACACGTTGACAGCCTGAGAACTTGCAGAAATGTTGCTACAGTTTTATGCACTGAAAGGAACTTTGGTGGACTTTTTCTGGGGGACTGGTAGCACCTTCACTTTTTCCTATTTTTTGAGGTTATTTTTAGAATGATGATTCAAAAATAAACTCAGTCTGTCAGAAATATTTTATAATCACCTACAATAAACTATCAAAAGTCCCTTGGATAATAAGAAGTTTGTAAATTATTTTATCTTGTGAAGATTATAGCTAATAGGAAATGTTGTGTGGATACATAAATACACCTCCCGCAAAGCACACACAGTACATTAAAGATTAATTAAAAATCTAAAGCGGGGTATGGTAGACTTGCCTTGAGTGAATGAATGAATCATCAAACAAGTCAATTTAAATTAAGAAGAGATGCTGTTTTAGCAATATGGGTCTCCACCATATTTTAGAGTGATCATTTCCAGAACAAAAAGCAAATCAGCCACCTTTAAGAATTAGAGGATGTTAGACATTTACTCCTGCTCCTTCTCCCCCTCTGCAGAGCTTTATTACCTTGTTCCTCTTCACAGGAGGATGTTTCCTGCCATGAGAGTGAAAATCACTGGCCTGGATCCACACCAGCAGTACTACATAGCAATGGACATTGTACCTGTGGACAATAAAAGATACAGGTAGGAATGATGGGGGAATTGTGGACATTGCCAGCATCCCAAGACAGTTCTTTTAACTCATTAGGTGAAACATTTTTGACAATGCACACTGTTCAGGGAACAAGGATAGAGGTATATGTGAATGGCCCACGGCAGAAAGTGGTAACTAGAGGTAGAAAATAAGGAAACAGGGCTCAGTAGCAGTTTGGTCTTGAATACTTTCTGTGTCTCTGGACAGAATAGGAATTTATAGTGTCTTTCAGGGCAGCAAAAAATTAAATCTATCTTAAGCCAGAATGAATTTAGTTAACATTGAAGTTGATTAGCATCTCAAATAATTTGATTTGTGAAATGCTAAATGAGTTGTATTGAATTATTTTGGAGAATGGAAGGAGAAATGGGTCAGTGCAGAATATTCAATCACATATCTCATATATGGAGAATTGGATAAGACCTCAAGAAGAACATCTGGTAAGTGAGAATTACTGTCCTTAATATGGGTATGGGTTTGCTAAAGAGTGTTCTCTCAATGCGGCTAAAATCCATCATCATCTCCATGTCTCTTGGATGATTTATGTGCAGTTCGTATTAGAAAGAATGCCAACAAGCTTCTTTAAGATTTTAGAATGCTGGGCATGATGGTACATGCCTGTAATCCCAGCTACTCAGGAGACTGAAGCAGGAGGGTCACAAATTATAGGTCAGCCTCAACAATTTAGTGAGAACCTGTCTCAAAATAAAAAATAAATGAATGACGGGGGATGTAGTTCAGTGGTAAAGCACCACTGGGTTCAATCCCTAGTTCCAAGAAAAGAAAAATCCTAGTGAAGTCAGTAAATCATGACTTAATTTTAAATATCCAAAGTTATAAAACTTAGCTCCAAACCTATGAGTTTGAAGGCCAGGATAGGGGGAGAGAGCTGGTCAAGAGACACAGGGTCTGGATTGCAGGATGTAGAAGAGAAGATGCTTCTGGTCTGTTTTAATGGATCTTGGAGGTTATAATCTGGACTGAGTGCCCCTATATGCCAAGGTCCAGGTCCCAGAAGGTCCTTTAGAACTGAGAAGCAGATCCATGGAGATGACTCTTCCAGTCCCTTAGGAACATCAGAATTCAGGCTCTTAGCAAGGAAATGGTTAAGAAGGGAGAGACTTAGAGAGTCTCTACACATGGCTGCCTTTTATAGAACAATATGGAAGATGTTTCTAATAAGGAACAAAATCCCGAACAAGTGGCCAGGGGATTATATGGTTTGCATTTGAAAGGTGAAAGGTTGCAGTAAAATACCTCTTCCATAGCTAGACACACGGACTCAGGATGCCTGTGAGCACACAGGGGTGCATGGCAGGGAGAGGGAGAAGAAAGAAAAAGGACTGTGAGAATGTTTTCCCCACCAGAGCTGTAGCTTTGATCATTAACCACAACATTTCTCAACCCTCCTCCACTCTGTCCCATTGTCCATTTCCATGTCGGTTCCATTTTCCCTGGTTATCTGCCTTTCTCTTTTTCTCACTTATATTCTTTACGTCATTCCTATTACTTCTCCATTCTTGTCATCTCTTTGTCTTCATTCCTGTCTGTACTTGTTTCCGGGGCCCATCCCTCTCCGCATCTGTGTCTGAATTCTCCTCTCTCCCTCTCTGTCTCAGATATGTGTATCACAGCTCCAAGTGGATGGTGGCTGGCAATGCTGATTCCCCTGTGCCTCCAAGGGTTTATATACACCCCGATTCTCTAGCTTCTGGAGACACCTGGATGAGACAGGTGGTCAGTTTCGACAAACTCAAGCTGACTAACAACGAATTGGATGATCAAGGACATGTGAGTTAAAAGAACTGCATCTTCCTCTGCCTCCCTTTTCCCTCTCTGCTTTAGAGCTGATTAGCTCCAGGCTTTATCAAATAGGCAAAATAAGAATCTCTTTACTACTTTAAATCATTTTAAGTAAGTAAGCATAAACTTATTTTTTATCCAGTTATGTTTCATTTATTACAAATTTAACATTTAGCAAACATCTGCTATGCATCAGCTTGTATTTATCATACAAAGTCGTTTTGCTCCAGGGACTTAATATTTCAGTCAGGGAAGCAAGACAGAAACACAAGACAAATTAAACAACAGCAAAAGAAATCACAACATTCAGTAGAAAAACTCATGAGGCAATAAACTAAGGGAAACAAGTGAATGACAGTTTTGGCTGATTTATTCAGAAATTTGTGAATTTACAGGAGAACACCAAGTCTTAAGGTTTTGCAGATATAATTGGAGTGACTTATGTTATTCATTTATCTCTGGCAATGAAACATATACTGAATTTTCACTCATTGCAAGAATCCATACTGGGTGCTATGGAAAGATTGAAGAAGCTAAAACCATGAAACCATGGCTCCTATCTTCAAGGAAATGATGGTGCTCTGAAGGAGTAAGAACACACACCATTCACACTCACATGACATAAAAGAATTCCATAAATTCAGTAATGAGTGCAAATAATAGCATATAGGATTTATGCTGTCTATGAACCCATGATGAAAATGTGAAACTGGGAGGAACAGGCTGTCACATGGCAGAGGTTCTGAGACATTTTAGTGAACTGTTGTGCTCTGGTACTAGAAAAGTCATTCTTCATTTTTCCAATTAAAGCAAACATACTACATCTACCATCCATGGTAGGGATTCCCTGCTGTATGTTTCCACACAATGCTCTCTAATGACTTAGTCCTTTCTGCAGTAGGTGAGTACATTGATTTCTAGTTTCTGTACATCCAACCCCCAGTCTGTATCCTTTCCATAATACTTCTCTCTTGGGTTTATTTTGCATGAGAACTTGAAAAGGTATAGGAACCATGAAGCCAAGCCGAGTATAATGTGTCCTTTTCTCATTTCAGATCATTCTGCACTCCATGCACAAATACCAGCCTCGAGTCCATGTGATTCGCAAGGACTTCAGCAGTGACCTTTCGCCCACCAAGCCTGTCCCTGTGGGGGATGGTGTGAAAACATTCAACTTCCCTGAGACGGTCTTCACCACAGTCACAGCCTATCAGAACCAGCAGGTAGGAGGCTGCCCTCGAGTGTCTATTGCTGTATTTGCTTTTAAAGGAGCTTCTTCTTCTTTTTTTTTTTTAATGAGTAAAGTTAAACTTTACAGTATTTTTTTCCGATATACAAAGAATTACAATACATGTTTATGGGGACTCCTAGCATGGGGCTCCCCTCTTTTTCACTGAGTTCACTTCCAGCTGACAATGTATGGGGGGTGGGGGAAACAGAGATGGACCTTTGCCAAGACGTGAAAGCTACTCTTCCATGAGCTTAGAGGAGCCTATTCTTGCTTTTGGTGAAAAATGCTTAGTTCTTCTCCACAGCACTGAAAAGACAGAATGAGAAACACTGGACTTGCAGTGCACAAAGGGCTGGGGTGGTGACAATCCAGCAATGCCTGGAGACAGTGGGCATGGCTCCATTTAGACCAGACACACCGTTCTTGATCAAGAGGACCAAACCTCTTGAGTTATCCTCGTGTCTCTCTGTACCTGTACCTGTGCTCATGACCTTTGCCACATCCTGTCAAGTGATCCTCATCATTTGGAATTTCTTTGCAATAATAAGGTTTGATTCATGCCTTTCCTCTTATCTGAAGTTTTCAGTGAATCCCTCCACCAGGCTACATCAGCCACTGAGCCCATCAAACTATTTAAGACCCACTACTTCCATTTATACTTTCAGATTAAATTTACCTCCATGTCACCAGCCATGTCCAAAGATCTGTTAAGTTTTTATGTCTGCAATACACTCATTCATCCTGTGAATATTTACTGAGGCATTACTATGTTCCAGGCTTAGTGGAGAAATAGAACTGACAAATGGAGCTGATTCAGATGATTCTTTTCCTTAAGAAGAATTTTTAGTTGAGTGAAAGACACATAAATACCTAATGATAATGCAGGGAAATCATTTCACAACAAACACGTGGAGGAGGCATTTCTCGGTTTGGGGAATGAGGAACTTTTCTTGGACTTGTGACACTTTTTCTGAAATTGACACACACTTAGGAAGTAGCCAGGCTAATGCAGGAGATGTATGGATGAGGGAGGAACAGGGGAAGCCCCGTATGCAATTACCGTGGGCATTCTAAATGTTGTTCTTTTGAAGAGTGTGGCTGGATGGATTTAAAAGCAGTCTTACTTTATGAAGTTCTCTAAAAGTTGCACGTGAAACCCATTTTTATAAATCACAATTTTATCTTTTGGCATACTGCCTAATTAAAAGGATCCTACAGTGAATCCCTTTCTGAAACACAGAGATTTTTGTTTATCTTGCTTATGAATCAGCATATTTTTATTTGGGGCCTGCCTGAAGCAAAACTAACTTATAATCAATACTATTTGTATTGGATACTCTTTTTGTGCTCAAGCAAGCGAGGAAAACATTTATTTACTAGTTATTTATTAAATACTATGTGCTAGGCAGGTGAAGTGAATTATGTGATCTTTGGCTCAGATAGAAAGGAAATGTCTGTCTGTCTTGGTTTATCTGGACAATATTTCTTTATCCTCAGAGGAATTTGATATATGATAACTCCTTAGTCCAGTAATGTTAAATACTATATGCATGTCATACTTTCTCAGAAGCTGTAAGGTGTTTTCAACTTCAGGTGTTCCTTGTAGATGCCACATTTGATCTAAAATAGAAGAGTTTTAGTTGTTTTGTGTATGATTCATAAATTACTAAACACACTCTCAAACACTTTAGATAGTAGAATTTCAGAGGCCATGGAGCGGCCATACAGGAAACTTTAATTATCAAGATTTTTCAAGCTCTGATACCAGACATAGCAGCAATATAGACATAGCTTTTGGAACAGTGGGAACCTTGGGATTAACCTTGGCTCAGAAAAGGGGGAGTCTAAGAGTCTTAGACTCCCCCTTTTAGACTCTTAGACTCTAAGAGTCTAACTTTGAATTACTGATTGGATTTTCCAGGATAACCCCAGCTACTATTTCAATCATTAGTTTCTCTTGAAGGGAGTGATGCAGCAATAAATATTCTGACTTTAGGACTCAGTTTGTAGAAAAAACTAAAACACTGAAGAGTGGACATTGTATCACTTCAATGAGGTCAGTTCTAGAGGTCAGGGAAGCCACTATTGCAATCAAGCTAAAAGTCAGAAATTGCAGCTTCCTTGGACAATAAAAGAGGAACAAACACGGGGACTCGAAATCCCTTTCCCTTCCTGCACTTTCTCTCATTGCAGGCTTTTGGCATCTGAGTACATTTCACTCAGATAAATATTCTGCCTCCATCTGGGCTGAAGTGGGGGCAGAATGCCATGCTTAAGATCATGAAAGTTGGCAGCAGATATACCTGGTTTGATTTCTGACCTTTCCACTGACAAATTGTGTGACCCTAAGTAAGTTTCTCAACTCCTTTCACTTGTGTTTCCTGGTCTGAAAATGTGCCTGCCTCACGGAGTTATGAGGACTAGATGAAGGAATGAGCATGAATTCAGCCACACGGATCTGGCATCCAACTAGGGATAGTCAGCCTACATGGTCCGGCAACTGGGTCTACAAGGGAGCAAGGGAGAGTGGCAGATAGAGCAAGTTTAAAGAATAAATTGCTCATTAAGATAGAAAATGGATTGTTGGGAATTGGAGGAGCTACACTGACTCTTGAAGGGATTATAATCAATAGGTTAACTGGTTTGGTCTCTCTGTCCTCATGTCATGTTGATGAATTCATGATGTGCTGACATTCAAAATAGATGAGTCATACTCAACTCTGCTCATTTTGAGATCAAGATAACAGCCTTTGCCTGTTTAACAAGCCCCCAGTCCCTGGATAAATCAACAAGCCTGATTGTTTAACATTCCCTTTGGCTGTGTAGATATGATTTAATATAATACATTGCCTTCTAATAAAAAATAACCACAGGTTTTTCCCCCAGGAAAATTGAGGCCTGTATCCTCTAGGTTGGAGTCATTACCTAATAGTAAATTTCAGACTTGTCCTGAAGACCTGGGGAACAGAAATTGTTCTCTTTTGTGAGCTGTATTCACCTATTGCTGTGTTTTTATTCCCTTTGACATTATAGAATAAGAACGATTAATATTTTAATCAGAATTATTTACTTTGCCTATTTCTTTATAAGAAAAGTGTTAGGAGGTCTATTGAGAGTGAAGAGAATAAAAGCCAGTGGTAGGTCTCAGTGTCTGTAGGAACTTGTTTGGAGGAACTCAGTGAAGGAAGGACAATAGAGGGAATGGAAATGAAATAAAATGTTACCAGCCTTCCTAAGGAAAACCCATATCCTGTTGCAGAGACAGCAATGGACCGGACAGCAATCAGAGACCTGGCCTTCGGCCCTGAAATTTTCACTAGCTCTCTGTGTCATTCTGAGAAAGTTATATAACTATGTCTCTCTAGGCTGCCATTTCTTCTAGAATACAGAGTTGGCCTGTGATTTCCAAGGACCCTGAAAACTCTGGAATTCCAATTTATTCCTCTTTTTTTTTCTGCATGGTTTTTAATGAGGATCAGAAGCAATTTATCACATTAAACTGAGGCAATCAATACATGTTTTTCAAATATCAAAAAATATTAGAATTCTGTAAACATTCCCATCTATAAACACTCATGTCTATAAACATTCTAAGAAATCCTTACAATATTCTGGACCAATACATTTTTAGCAACTCCACATTTGAAGGGGTAGGAACATTGTATATTGCTTCTGAAAAATTGTTCCAAACTCTTCCTTTTTTTAAATTTATTTTTAACTTTTTTTGGTACTGGAGTTTGAACTTAGGAACACTCAATCACTGAGCCACATCCCCAACTCTTTTTTGTATTTTATTTAGAGACAGGGTAGTTGCTTAGCACCTCACTGTGGCTGAGGCTGGCTTTGAACTCAAGATCCTGTTGCTTTAGCTTACCTAGCAGCTGGGATTACAGGTGTGGGCCACCATATCCAGCTTCTATTCAATTTTGACCCCTCCTGATCCTCCCTGTCACTAAAGTTGGTGTTGCTGATGACTTCCTATTTGTCTCTCAGATGGGACAACTGACTCTCCATTTGCAGTCTGCCTCTAAGACTGCTTCTACTTCTACTGAATATTTTCTTTTTTCTAATCTCATTGCTTCTGCCCTTATCTGGCTCTGCACTCCCCATGCCTTTGACTCCTAACATAGCTTCCAATCCTGGACTGAAAGCAGAATGTCTCAAGAACCACCCTATACATCATTGCTAGATGGATCTTGCTAAAGCACAGCACTGATTGCATCATTTATCTATCAAAAATTGTCCATGACCCCTCAAGGGCCTGGGCAGTGAAATTCAGCATCTCAAGTCTTTCCATTAACATCTTCTATACCTGGTCACGAATGTAATTTCTTATCTCATTTCCAATTCTTCCATCACACATCCATAGGAGTGCAGCAATCTAGTTTGATTTTTACTGTTGAACCTTGTAGCTGCTTTGCTTCTGCATGTAGCTTTCTTTTCCAGGAATGTCCTTCCCCTTTATCTTTGTCTATCTGGAGTCCTTCTGCTCTTGAAGTTTGTTGAAAGCATCATCTCCGCAAACTTTACTTTTCTCAGCTGCCTGTGAGCTCTGCCTCCTTAGAACTAACTGGTAGGGCACTATATCTCTTTCATGGCCCCTTATCCCATTAGAACGTTAATATGAGAACTTGAGTATGTGTGTATTCAGTCTTCCTCTCAATTTTGAGTTTTTGCAGACAAATGTTATGCCTTTTTCAAGAAACCAGTGTGATATGGTAGAGAATTCCAATTGGAAGATTAGAGAGTTGAATTTCTAAACCCAATTCTGTAGCTGATAGACAGTACTGCCTTTGATAAATCACTCTATCTTTAGAGTCTCATTCACAAATTGATGGTTTTGTCTGAACCAGTGTTCACCTATGGAGAAGTTTTTTATTGTACCCTGAAAAATAAGAAAAATAAAGTTAATATAGAGACTTTTTATGGATGTAAATATTCAATTTAATAGGACTATCCATTATTCTATTTTCTATTTTTTTGAAATACAATGTCATCTGTTTTATGAAATAACAGGACACTAGAGAGATGTTAATTTCTTTACTTGGTAGAACAGAAAAAATTGAGACATAAATGTTGAACCCTCAAATATTGGGGAAGGATTAGAATTGGCCTCTAAAGTCATAAAGTTCAGAAACCATGAATAAGATGAAGGATTCTGGCATCTCCATAATTCCAAGGTACCTTCCTCTGTCCCAGGCACATGGCACTGATATATGCTTTGCAAATGACTGTATACCTGAATGAATGATCAGCTAACACACCTCCACTGCTGATTTCTTTATACATCTGTGCTTCTGCTTCTTTGGATACAAAGTGAGATGACAGCTTTTTTATTCTCATGGATATTTTATGCTTTTCCATTCCATCTTCCCACCCTTGCTGCCTGACTTGTAGATCCCAGGACTGCTAGCACACTGAGGTTGTTAGCACTGTTATTTGCTCTCATGATGCCAGCTGACAGATCTGTGGAAGGGTGAAGATACAGCATGCCCAGAATCTCATCATGAAGAGTAGGTTGGTAGCGTAGGAATAGAGGTGACTTAATACCCTGTGCTTTTACTTGGAAAACACTGACACTGTATGTCCTCATGGATTCAGCAGGAAATTTCCATTGCAGTCTTTGTCTTCTTTAAGGGAAAAGACTGCTCAACACTCATTTTTATTTTTCCCAGACAGGGAACTAGATTTCAAAAAGACATAGCCTTGTTCTCCCCAGGTTACAGTCTTACTTCTTGATGAGAATTGGTTACATGAACCAGATCGGAAGTCTGAAACCACAGCCAGGTTTGTGCAAGCAGATCTGATAGGATTTCTGAGTCACTCATTATATCCTGTATTCTACAGCCAGTTTTGCTTTACCTTTCCCATTAAATCAAGTCAGATTTTTTTTTTCATATAAGCTAAGGGTTTTTGTTTTGTATTTTTTTCCCTGATGGAAAACCTTTCAATCAGTATGGGAAAAAAATAACAAAAACTCAGACAGTACTAATAAGGAGAGGCCCTTTCGGCCTGGGTTCTGCAAAATCATACTCAAGTTATTTGAGGTTCACTTTCTTTGAAGACTGTGCTGTTTAATCTGCACTGGGCACTGCGAGATAAACCTCATTTATTAACTGCTTCTATGTTACTATGTAAAAAAGTCAGTGACAGTGATTAAAGTGAGTGGTAGCAAGTCAGCACCCACCCCCACTTTGCACCAGTCTTCAATAACTCAGGAGAAACAAATCAGCATTAAAAGTTATGGAAAGAAAATCAGTGGAAAAACAAAACTGCTTCACAACCTCTCTATTTTCTGTCTCCTCATCATCACTGGACCAAGTTTGAACATGACTGCTATAGCATTGCTTTAGCTGCACAGGAAGTTAATAGACCTTGTTCTAGGGCTGGGGATATAGCTCAGTTGGTAGAGTGCTTGCCTTGCAAGTACAAGGCCCTGGGTTCAATCCCCAGCACCGCAAAAAATAAATAAATAAATAAATAAAAAATAGGCCTTTTTCTGACTGGAAGGACATTTAAGATTTTTGTCTGTATCCCCACAGTGAAAGTAAAGAAAACTGAGTTGTTAGTTCTAGACTCTCTAAATCTTGTCATGGCTTCAGGATTGGTTATCCCAGGTTCCCACAGAGTCATTCATTCACTCAGTATTTATTGAACAAATATCTATTTAGGGCCAGTAGTGTGGCAAACTAGGTTCTGCTTAATAAAATGGAATACAGAATAATTTGGGTCCTACTTTTGATCCAAGGGAGAGACAGTCGCTAGTAAATATGTTAAAAAAAAAAAAGAAGTCTATGATAACCAACTGTGTCAAGAGCAAAGTTAGAATTAGAGAAGGTGCACCTAAGCTGGGTGTGGTGGTGCACGCCTGCAATCCCAGCCACCCAGGAGACTGAGACAGGAGGATTGCAAGTTTGAGGCCAGCCTCAGTAACTTAGCAAGGCCCTAAGCAACTTAGTGAGATCCTGTCTCAAAATCTCAAAATAGAAAATAAAAAGGGCTAGGGATGTAGCTCAATGGTTAAGCACCCCTGGATCCAATTCCTGGTACAAAAAAAAAAAAAAAAAAAGAAGGTGCATTTAAAGTTAGAAAGACTAATAGGTTTTCTGTTTTGGATGATCAGGGAAGTTGTCTCTTGGGACATAACATTTAGATTGAGACTTAGAATGTGAAATTAGTTATGTGAGAAGAAGAGTGTAGGGGTTGAGCAAGAGTGAAGGGTCCATGCAAGGGAAAGAACTTGGCTCTTTCCAGTGCCAAGAGTAGCTTGCTTCAGCTGGAGCCTTTGGACCAGGGCTGAGGAGTGGGGTGGGGTTTGAGAGTGGGCTGGAGCCAGGGTGTGCTGCCCCACAGGGTAAGGAGCTTGCACTGAATTCTGCAGTTCACCATCCAGGTATGCATTAACAGAGATCACTTGGTCTGCTCTGTACCAAAGAGATTGGATAGCAACAAGAGGGGAAGAAAGGAGATCAGTTCTAAGGTCATTCAGAGTAGTTCAGTCAAGAGATGATAATGACCTGGTCTAAAGTCAGGAAAGCACAGATCTGACAATCATATTTGGATCTAATTGTTAAGTGTAATTATGGACTACGGATGAAAATTAACTACTCAAATGTGTGCTCTCTCTGTGTGTATATGTGTATAAAAATAAATAGAACATATATAGCTATATAAAACAAGACATCTTTGTGGGTGTTTATGTATACACACG
This sequence comes from Glaucomys volans, assembly GCA_020662805.1. NCBI lineage: Eukaryota > Metazoa > Chordata > Mammalia > Rodentia > Sciuridae > Glaucomys > Glaucomys volans. The sequence goes on from JAJEJO010000662.1 coordinate 479,809, forward strand.
AATAGTTTTCTATCTCATTCTTATAAAAATCCCTGGACCATATATTAGGGTAGGGGACAGTGTAACTTTACACTTCTTCTTTGGGTTAATATCCCTTCATGTAACTTGATTCATTTTGGGTGTGTTTAGTTTTCGTTATTTTGCCTCTTCCCTGCTGCACTCTGTGACCTCTACTTGTGTGGTGCATGCCTAGGTTGGAGGTAGCAGATTTTTGTATCATTGCCATGGTTGCTTTGGTCCCAGTGCTATTCACTGGGTTCACTAACCTCTGCTGTGGGTCTGGTCTGTCCTTGGGTTGCTGATGCTGATAAGCTCTACTGCTAAGAGATTGCTGAAACTGAACTTTGTTTCAGTTTCATGAGTCTCCCTTGCTGGCTCAGCCTCACCTCAGGTCTCACCCACGTCCTCTGTTTGGATGCTAAAGAGGCTGTAGCACATCTGTGTCAGGGTCAGCCATCCCCAAGTGTATATTTAGGTCACTTTTCTGGTTTCCTGGGTCTGAGTTGGGAGCTAAGACACACGAAGCCTAACTGCTTGCTTTTCCCTTTCTGTCTCATTTTTTCTCCTACTCCCTTATGGTATGGGAAGGGACTCTTTATTTATTTATCTTTTCTGTGGTCCTGGGAATTGAATCCAGAGCTTCATATACACTAAGCTAGCATTCTACTACTGAGTATATCCTTAGCCCTTTTTATTATTCTTTTTTAAATTTTGAGACAGGGTCTTGCTAAGTTGCCCAGGCTGGCCTTGAACTTGTGATCCTCTGGCCTCAACCTCACCAGTAGGTGGGATTACGGATGTGTGCCATTGCACTCAGTTAAGAGGGAAAGGATTTTTTTTTTTTATGATTTCTATTTTTTATAAAATTTTGGTTCATTATACACAAATGGAGTACAACTATCATTTTTCTGGTTGTACACAAAGTAGAATCATAAAATTTGAGTATTCATACATATACATAGGGTAATAATGTTTGTCTCACTCTATTATCTTTCTGTCCCCACCCCTTCCCCACCCTCATTTTCAAGAGGGAAAGGGTTTTTAACTTTCTTTTCTACCTGATGAGAATGCATCTTTTTATCATATCCTTGCCTTCCACAGGACAGCAAGCCTTATGGCCTAGCTGTCATCTGCATCTTCCTGTGCTATGGAAGACACCAGATCTGAGTCAGCGGGGCTGCCTCTTGCTGGCTGAAGCTCTGATCAAACCAGACTCTTCGGTGCTTCTTGAATGTGTGTACTTGTTTCCCACACTCATTTTCTGACTGGTATTCAGCCTTTCTTATGAACTGATTCCCCTCTTTTTCCTCTTCTTGCATTTTTTCATTAAAACCCTACACGTTTTTCATGGCCTGGCTCATCTCCTACCTCTCAATAGTGGCTAGTAGAAGGGCTTCAGAGCCCTACAACTTGGGGTGATTGCGACTTCCTCTGAGCTGCCGGGGTGCTTTGCTTCGTTGTGAACCTGATGGCCTTCTGTTTTACGTCATCACTATTTGCACGCATGTCTGCCCTTTCTTGTACATGGAGAAAGGGATGACACACATCCATATCCTGACTGTACACCACTCTGTCACCTGTTTCCTGTCACCCTTAGCACACAAAAGACCCTGGATAAATAATAAGCGACACAACCACACTCCTCATAAAACTCTCTAAATCTCACATTAAAAGCTTTGAAACAAGTACAGAAGTGTTATGTTCCCCAATATTTGATGGTATTTGTCTATTAAATTTCCATGCAGACCCCTTGGCCTGGGCTCCAGTGAGCTGTGGGAATTAGGTTTTTCAACCATTTCTCCCTGGCCCATGAAATAGAATGTCGTTTTATTTACGGGGTCTGTGGAGGCCCCCAAAATGTGGCAGCACAATCATATATCAGAAACCCCTATCATAAATGAGTTGGACAGGATAAGCCAACTTGAAAGAGAAAATAAAATATTATAACCCCAACTTGAAAAGAAAATATGGTGTGTGGTTTATTGCTGTGGATTATGGAAGGAAGAAAGAACTGATTTTAAGTCAAACACAGAAAAGCAGTGACACTCTTTAAACTCAATACAGTATTCACATGGCAGACACTGGACTTTAGAAAGCCAAACCTTCAGGCTCCTGCTCTGGTCTATAAAATAGATGTAAAATTGCTTTGGCTACATTATTAGTGCTATATTATTAGTGTGCCCTTCTAGAGGTAAGGAACGCTTAGCGAGAAATATAACCTTGAAGCCAGCACGGTTCTTTCAAGTCAGAGTCTGCTCCTCAGAATCTCACATTGCATTTGAAAGATTTTTAAAGGTTGTGGCTTTGGGAAAGTCCACTCTGACAAAGTGAGCTGGAAGAGGGACTATGAAAGATTCACAGCAGAGGAGACAACTTTCGTGGTCTTAGTGAGAAGTTCTGCAGTTTTCAGAAATGTGAAAGATGGTCTTAGGTAATAAGATTTTCTTATTTCTAGAATTACCTTCCATCAAGAGTACCTTTTTTGTCTCTCCAGAGCTTCCTAGCTCCCACTCGTATGGCTTGAATATAGTAAGACATTAACATCTGGTTCAGACACAAAGGTATCAAAATGCCTCCCATGACTAAGGCTGAAAGGGAAACACTAGGGTGCATATGGAATATGTTGGTCAGGCTCGTTCTAGTCCAGAGGCAGGAGGGTGAGATATATAACCATGGCAGGGTTTGCTGGAACTAAGAAGAGGTGGACTAATGCACTGAGTGTGGCTTAAACTAGGTGGCCCCAGGACCTGTCCACCCTAGGTGACACAAGTGGGTGCCAGGTTAGCATAGCCTGGGAAGCAGCTTCTGGGTTTCTCAGTGAGTCTCCATCCTGCCCCACGATTCAGTCTAACATTTCTAGATTTTTCCTTTGTAGTAAAAGTCTAGCAAATGTGTAGCCACTGTTTTTTTTTTTTTTTTTTTTTTTTTTTTGTCTTTTACATGAACATTTCAGATCATTATACGAACAATTCCTGGTGGCAAGAAAAAACAACTTAAGTGAAATGGGAAATGAAGTCAATCTTTGTATCTTCCAGGCTGAGGTAGATCATCTGGTGGTCCGATTCATTCATTATTTACTCACTTGCATGACATTCATTCAACAAGTATTTTGAAGTGCCTCCTGTGTGTCACGTACCATAGACCTGACCAATGCCCAATTTTTCATTTTGAGGTCTATCTAGGCAAGTGATTTATCACCATTTTGGTGCAAAGAAGGTGAGTAGAAGAGATTTTACAGTCACATACAGGGAAAACCTTGGATTTGAGAGAAACTAGTCACACATCTGTATGCCAGGCCCAAGTCCTATATCAAGCTTCAATTTAATTCTCAAACTAAAAAGAAACTAAATAAAAGCAACAGCTGTTATTAATAGAATGATTTTTTTGTTAATTTTCTGGGAGTAGCACAAAAAGAAATCAGTTAATTTCAAAACAATTCATGTCTGTTTGTTTTCAGATCACCAGATTAAAAATCGACAGAAACCCTTTTGCTAAAGGATTCAGAGATTCTGGGAGAAACAGGTAAGAAAAACTGGGAAGAGACTCAGTGACATTCTTTTTCTGTGTGATACAACTTTCCCCACGTCCCACTGGGGACTACTGGCTCCTGATGGTTTGAAAATGCCTGCCCACTCTGCCACTGTGTTGACCCCGGCAAAGAGAAGTGGACAGCTGGTCTAAGTATGGAAAAGCTGTTAACACCATCCCAATCACCAGACCCAATCCCTCATGCTGTCCTCTCCCCAGTCATACTTGGTAATTCAGCTTCTTAAAACAGAGTATATGGTAATTGATTACCAAAAGCTTCCTATTTTTTTCCCTGATAAGTATCTAAAGGTGTCTATATCATCTGCAGTAATAGTTCCTACATTTTGCATTATCAGGAAATAAGGAATTGTGGACAAATAAAAACTTCCAGATAATTACTACCTTTGCGAGCTAATGTTTATAAAAATATATGAATCATTTTACTCTGAAGAAATAGCTCCAAAATACATATAGCTGTTTCCTGCTTTAGAATGGAAAGTTTCTTTGGAAGCAACAACATAAGATAAATTGTAGTAATGGCACCTCTTCACAACAGAGCAGTGTTTTGTTTAGGAAATACTCTCTTAGTTTTTGGTTTTTATTTTTGGTTTTAATAAACACATGTTGAATCCCTAGTATTCTTGGGAAGTTTCAAAAATGGAAACTGAGAACATCTTAAAAATTCATTTAAAACTGATGCCATTTTACTTGATTAAAACTTAAGTAAAGTCTTAAGTAAAACTTAAGACTCTAAGCATTTTCTGTATAAAATATATTTAAAATATATGAATGTTTACTTATTCATTTTAATCTATACTATGCCTAAATGCAATCTTTAAGTAATTCTGTTCTAGAAATATGGGATTGTCAACCAATATTTTTCAAGAAGTTCCTTTTTTTTTTTGTGGTATCAGGGATTGAACTCAGAGGCACTTGACCACTGAGCCACATCCCCAGCCCTGTTTTGTATTTTATTTAGAGACAGGGTCTCACTGAGTTGCTTAGGGCTTCACTGTTGCTGAGACTGGCTTTGAACTTGAGATCCTCCTGCCTCAGCCTCCCTGAGCAGCTAGGATTACAGGCAGGCACCAACATGCCTGTTGAAATGTTTATTCTTTTAAGACAGTGGGGGAAGAGAATGTGAAAATTTAGCACAATAAAAGGAACTTATCCCAAAAATATACTTTGGGGGATGAGGTGGTAAAATCTTACTGTTTATAAAGGAATAAGCTATTCTTCAAGTGCAAGAACACTGAATTCCCTGGTTTTCTCCTAGTCCCACTATGCCCCTGGCATTTTATTGGTGCCCCTGTCACTTAACTGCATCTACAAGGTGAACTAAAATACCAAGTGATACTTTTGGCTGGGGTGGGGCAGGGAGGAAAGTTTCTAGAACAAGGACTTTCTTTTTTTAAAAATTTTTTAAATTTATTTTTGGTTCAATGTACACAAATGGAGTACAACTATCGTTTTTCTGGTTGTGTACAAAGTAGAATCACACCATTTGCATATTCATACATATACATAATATAATGATGTTTGTCACATTCTATTATCTTTCCTTCCCCACCCCATCCCCTTACTTTCTTCTATACAATCCATCCTTCCTCCATTCTTCCCCTACCTCCCTCCCCATTACGTGCCATCAACCACTTATCAGAGAAATCATTCGGCTTTTGGTTTTTTGGGATTGACTGGTCTCACTTAACCTGATACTCTCCAACTCCATCCATTTACCTACAAATGTCATAATTTTATTATTCTTTATGGCGGAATAATATTCCATTGTGTATATATACCATAGTTTCTTTATCTATTCATCTATTGAAGGATATCTAGGTTGGTTCCACAATCTCACTATAGTGAATTGGGCTGCTATAAACATTGATGTGGCTGCATCACTATAATATGCAGATTTTAAGTCCTTTGGGTATAGGCCAAGGAGTGGGATAGCTGGGTCAAATGGTGGTTCCATTCCAAGTTTCCTAAGGAACCTCCATACTGCTTTCCAGAGTGGCTGCACCAATTTGCAACCCCACCAGCAATGTATGAGAGTCCCTTTTCCCCACATCCTCACCAACACCTATTGTTGCTTGTATTCTTGATAATAGAGATTCTAATTGGGGTGAGATGGTATCTTAGTGTAGTTTTGATTTGCATTTCTCTTATTACTAGAGATGTTGAACATTTTTTCATTTATCTGTTGATTGCTTGTAGATCCTCTTCTGTGAAGTGTCCGTTCATTTCCTTGGCCCATTTATTGATTGGGTTATTTGTGTTCTTGGTGTAAAGTTTTTTGAGCTTATTATAAATTCTGGAGATTAGTGCTCTATCTGAAGTGTGTGTGGCAAAGATTTTCTCCCACTCTGTAGGCTCTCTCTTCACATTGCTGATTGTTTCCTTTGCTGAGAAAAAGCTTTTTAGTTTGAATCTATCCCATTTATTGATTCTTGCTTTGATTTCTTGTGCTTTGGAGGTCATGTTGAGGAAGTCTGGACCTAGGCCGATATGATGAAGACTTGGACCTACTTTTTCTTCTATTAGGTGCAGGGTCTCTGGTCTAATTCCTAGGTCCTTGATCCATTTTGAGTTGAGTTTTGTGCAGGGTGAGAGATAGGGGTTTAGTTTCATTTTGCTGCATATGGATTTCCAGTTTTCCCAACACCATTTGTTGAAGAGGCTATCTTTTCTCCATTGTATATTTTTGGCTCCTTTGTCAAGTATGAGATAATTGTATTTCTGTGGGTTTGTCTCTGTGTCCTCTATTCTGTACCATTGGTCTGCCTGCCTATTTTAGTGCCAATACCATGCTGTTTTTGTTACTATTGCTCTGTAGTATAGTTGAAGGTCTGCTATTGTGATACCACCTGCTTCGCTCTTCCTGCTAAGTATCGCTTTGGCTATTCTGGGTCTCTTATTCCTCCAAGTGAATTTCATGACTGCTTGTTCTATTTCTATGAGGTCTGTCTTTGGGATTTTAATTGGAATTGCATTGAATTTGTATTGCGTTTTTGGTAGTGTGGCCATTTTGACAATATTAATTCTGCCTATCCAAGAACATGGGAGATCTTTCCATCTTCTAAGATTTCCTTTAATTTCTTCCTTTAGTGTTCTGTAGTTCTCTAGAACAAGGGCTTTCTTAATGATCTGCCTGGTAAGTGTGATGAGGTTGTTATCTGGTGGAACTCCCAGGACTTGCTGATGTTCTCAGAACTGTGTGCTCCTGTTGTAACTGGACTTAGAGACTGTGCTTTTTTTCTGAGTGATGATGATTCTTTCTTCTCTTTAAATTATTTCTATCTCACCTTTCCTATATAACATTAAAATTCGTTATCCATGGAAAATGATGAGAGAACTGAAATGACTAGGGAAGCCACATCTATCTAAGGATATTCAATTAGAACATTCCATCTGGTACAGACAACACCATATCAGCAAATGTGACATGTATGTTTCTCATAGTGTGGAGGCTCTGCAGCAACTGTTTAATGGTCAGATGCCTTTCATAATTTGCTGGCATTTCTTTACATCTGGATGACAGATTGCCAGAAGTTATCTTTGGTATTCTCTCTGCCGGAGTTTTTGGATAAACCAGAAACTTATATTTAGAACACTTTACGAAATATGTAGTTCATTATATAGTCATGCACCACATAATGACGTTTTCAGCCAGGGACAGACGGGGCATATGACAGACTATACCACATAAGGTAGGTGTGTGGTAGGCTACACCATCCTGTTTTGTGTAAGGACACTATAATGTTCACACAAGTACTAAATTGCCTAAGGGTGAATTCCTCAGAATGTGCTCCTGTCACTCAGCAATGCACGACTATATTATAGCTCAGATTTATGTTAAAAATCAGTCACGGTGATCATTTCCTTTACAAAATGATTTATGCAAGCACTTCTTCACCAAACTCTCATATATTCAAAACACATTTAGATTTCTTTAAAATTTTATTTACCTCTAAATTCTTAAGGTCATGTTCTTTGAATGAAGTGAAATCCACTTAAACCTCTAGTTTTCCGTTAACAACATTGAGTAATGTGTTCTAAGTCAAGCAATTCATTAGTGGTAGACACACTAGAACTCAGGCCTGTGGGCTTCCAGCCAAATGCTTTCCTGTTTCATGATCTTTTGTTTAAAGTAATACAAAGGCCTTTATTTTCAAAGGTAAGCCATTGAAGAATGAATACCTATTCTTTCCATTCCTTCCTCTTCCTTCCCATTAGTTTAGATTCCATGTCCAGGTCACCAAGAGCTATTTTCTGGGGCCTCCTTTCCAAGGGGAGCACTCTGGGCTCACTGAAGATGTAGATAGTGATGAGGGGGGTCAAAAATGGAAGCTGGCCTTTCACAGAAGCTTCTAGACCTGCCTGGATAGTGATTCTTGGGGTAGGACATACATGAAGGGTGGGCCTCATGTGGCCAGGGCATTTACAATCTTTAGCTAGGACTCCATGAATGGATTTCAAGGGTTCTGTGAACTCTAAAATATGACATGTAAAACTATGTGTGGATGAGCAGATACACACTTTCCTGGTGAGAGTTCTGTAGCTTTCTGATTTTCAGGAAGGTCTATCTCCAAAGTTAGGAATCTCTGCTCTGTACAGGGCCATCTCTCTCCAGGGGCCAGACCTACCTGACATATTTCTTTCCTTCTGTATCTCCAGCAGCATTTAATATGTCTTTTCTTCTTGGCACTTAGAAAATTGTTCTTTGTTTTTCTTTACTGTTTTCTTCCACGAGAGTCCTTGTTTTTTAGAGTATTTGGCCACTTTTTCTAGGGTTGTTTGATTCCTGAACTAATGTTTTCCTATTAATGTGTACCCTACCCTTGGAAATTACCATCTGAATGTACTTTGATGATTTTTTGGTCCATATTGCATAGGTATCAATAAATATATATGTCAGTTATTGACCAACATTAAGAAGAAAAAGAAATCAGTTAAGAGGTCGAATGGGCATGGGAGCTGCTTCTATAGGGCAGCCAGTGATAGTCTCTCTGACAGGGTGTTATGACTGATGCCAGGGAAGTATCCAGGTATGTACTTGATTGCAGGTAGAGGAAATTGCCAATGCAGAGACAGGTCTATGTTAGGTGCGTTTGTACAATATTGAGGAAGCCCTGTGGCTACGGAGTATAGGTTCCTGTTCAAGAACCTGTCTGAGCAACATGGAAACGGGAGGTACAAATAGGCTGTGTTGACCAGCATTGGACCTGTGCACCAGGGATTGGAGCCACACTTCCACCTGGAGAACAAGGCCGTTGCATGTTGTCGGATTTCCCACTGGTCAGGAAGTACTGGTGGCATCTTAGCTGAAGTGCTGGAGTCCTCCTGTCTCCTCACTGGGCTAGAAGGGACCTTGACACATCATTCACCCTGGCAGCTGGGGAATGTTTTACTGCTTGGGCAGACAGTTGTTTGTCTGTCCTGCCTGGGGGGCTGTCCTACTGCATGAGGACTCCAGGAAAGCAGAATCATGGGTCCTCATGAGCCTAGTTCAGAGCTTTTATTTATTCATCTTTTTCTGATAGTATGGAAATTCTTCATTACGTTTCATCAGAATCTGAACACTACATAAAAACAATGAAATCCTGTCATGTGTGCAAATAGGGATGGAATGGTCATTATGTTAAGTGAAATAAGCCAGGCACAGAAAGACAAGTCCTGCATGTTCTCACTCTTGGGAGCTGAAAGTCGATTTTATAGAAGCAAAGAGTAGAACACTGGTCACCAGAGGTTAGGAAGGGTAGAGGGGAGCAGGGACAGAGGGAGGTTTGGTAACCGGTACTAAATTGTAGTCACATAAGAAGAGTAAGTTCAAATATTCTGTAGCACACTGAAGCATGACTACAGTTCACAAAAAGTATGTGTTTTAAAAAGTACTAGAAGAGAGGAGTTTCAGCTTCCCAATTCAAAGAAATGAAACATGTATGACCAAGGAATGTGGTTCAGTGATAGAGCACCTATCTGGCATGTTTATGTTTGAGATGCTGTGTGATTTGATCCTTAGCACTGCCAAAAAAAAAAAAAAGAAGAAGAAAGAAATGGAAATGTTGTATGTTTAAGGAAATGAAAATGATAATTGCCCTGAGCAGATTAATTATATACATGTATTAAATTATCACAATATGTACCACGTAAAAACCTGTCAATTTAAAAAAAATGAAAAAAGCAAAAGAAAATCCTGCAATAATCATATCAATTAATTGTGAATTAAAACTTACTATTTTCTGGATCCTTCATTTATGTTCTCTTTAATCTTCAGAACAATCTGTGTCTTGCATATGAGAAAACTGAAACACAGAGAGGTTAAGCAGTTTTCCTACTGTCACACAGTAAAGCTGGAGGAGCAGGAATTAAAACTAAATTTGCCTAATTTCGATGCCTTTGTTCTTTGTATTCTATCATGCTAACATTTATACTTGACATTTGATTTTCAACAGATATTGAGAACATAATCCTTCCTCCACAGACTCATTTACTTAAAATGACTACTCAAGTCACTCAGAATCACCTCTTTTCCAATAAAGAGACCTGTGCATTCTCAGCCCATCTCTGTAGACTACACCCCATGACTTCACCACCTGCTTGTAGGTCCTATAAGGATTCCCTGGTGGAGCACAGGAAGCCAGGCTGTCCCTCTCTAGCAGGTGAGGCTATGATATATAATGACACTGAAGTCACACGCCTCAGGATGGGCTAGGATGAAGGGTGCAGCATGGAAGCTATTTCCCTCTTCCAGCACTCTGGGATGCTAGGTTAAAATAAACGCGTTAGAGCAAGTACAGGGCTTTTGTGTTTTCCTCTTGAAAATGTTTAAAACTACCTGATAATCACTAGCTTCCCAGTGATTTAATTCTCACTGACTGCTTGCAGGATCTTTTGGCAAGAATTCCTAATGCCATTTTGCAGATGGGAAAGATTGATGGGTGAGGATATAGAGAATTGTTTGCAAATCTCCTGGGAACTGCTGGTTCTGTGCCAGAATCAGGACCCAGTTTACCACCTTCCAGCCAGTGCCTCATCTGTTGCCTTTCTTGTGCTAACAGCTCTTATAAAGCTAAGATCTTCCCCGTGCATTTTAGACATCAAATGACTCATACCGAACGAGGGGCATGGCTTGATGAGTTGCATATAAATGTACCCAAAACATACGGATTACATTTCCTTTAAAAACACATGGGCTTAAAAATTAGGGGGGAAAGTGCTTGGCCAATGTTTTCTGGTTTTGCAGAACACAAAACATTTGTGGAATACTTCGGAGTTACAGAGTTTGCCAAACCTCAAACCAAAACATGTTCAGGTTTGTCGATCTTAATCCATCCCAGCGCCATCCAGAGGCTTGGGAAGAGAGGCGTGAGGGGAAAGATGGCAGGATGCAGCCACCCACTGCACTTTCTTCAGATGCCTCATGGGGGGTCTCCTGGGCCTGGAGCCTCTCACACTCAATGCCATCAGAGTCTGGCCAGGCTGAGGGCCATGGCCTCTGCAGTACAGAGAAGAGTGTTGAGAGAGGTGTGGCTGAGGATGCTAGGTGCCATTCTTCATATTTTAATATAAAGCAATCTCTGGGGAGAAGAGTTCTGGCTTCTAGAGCCTTTCTCCTTTTTCTCATGGGAACCAGTGACCAATCTGATTGTTTGGGAGGAGGGAGGAGGACTCCTCAGAACCTGCTTGTCAGCCAACAGCACACATCCCAAGCTGTCCTGTTGGGTGGGGAGCCTAGCAGAGGAGGCTGGAGGGAGTCAGCATCTTTCAGGGGAGCTCTAGTCTACTCATTGCATGGTCCCCAGGCAGTTACATCAACAGGAAAATTGGTATTTCAGTGTTCATTGTGTTAGGTGCCTATGTCTTTCTCAGCATTGATTCTGAACTTGGAGAAAGACAAGACGGAACATTCACTGGCCTGTCCAGAATCCCAGTCGGAGCTCCAGGGAGTACACAGTGGTGCCACCATCATCAAAGCCTTCATTGTTCTCTCTGCTTCTTTAGGAAGCCCCAGGCACATGCTTCAGTGTGAGAAGGCCTCCACCCTTCAGCCTGTCCTTAGAGAGCTGCTCCTTCCGTGCCATGTAATTATGGCCCTGGTTAGAAGTTGTCATCAAGAGCCTCTGTGTGTGTAAGGATATGTACAAGTGCATAGAAGGTGTGTGTGTGTGTGTGTGTGTGTGTGTGAGAGAGAGAGAGAGAGAGAGAGAGAGAGAGAGGAATTGAGAGGGAGAGACAGAAAATGTGTGTTCATGTTGTGGGAATAATAATCATAAGAGCTGGTTATTCCTGTTGGAGGAGAGACACTGACAGATTTTGCTTCCAAGAATTTTCTCTACAATGGGAGGGAAATTGTGTTTATTTCTAAATAGTTCCACTTCTAGATTTCTCAAACATTTTTGGTCCCAAATCTGACTTTAAGTAGGGGTCAGCATGCATTCACTTTCATTCAGGCCTCAGGGTGCAACACCCAGAGCTACCTCCAGAGACAGGAGACAGTAACACCTTCCTCTTTCTGGGCAGAAAATAGATTCCTTCAGCTTCAGATTATTTTTTCCTTATGGCCTGTGTTCCTGGGCTTTGTCACCTGCTGGAATGTAAGCTCTTGGAAGCCTGGGACTGTACCTTTTCAGGTTTAGACTCAATTTTTTTTCCCACAGTGCCTTGTGTATGGAATGAAATAATAATTGTTCATTAGTTACCAAACAGTGTTGATGAGTGGCAGAGAAATTTAAAAATGGGGACACTAGCTTGAGAAAGCCTTGTTTCAACCAAGAGCAAATCAAGGAGAGCAGCAGCTGGGAACTAGTTTTGGCTATCAAATGAGAAGAGAAGATAGAGTGAATCTATAAATAGGCTTCATCTGAAAGGCTAACAGTGATTTTGATTTAAATCTGAGACTGGTGACTTCTGAAAGACACTGACCTGGCCTAATTGTTGCATGACACCCTGGAGATCATCTGACCTGACTCCAGATAGTAGGGGCATGTCTAAGCTTCCTGGCTCCCAGGAGCAGGACACCCACCAATTTCCAGTGTCTGAGCCTCAGAAAAGGAGTTCCTATGGGCTAGGCTAAAACCGAATGAGGTTTTGTTGAGAAAGTTTGCCCAGCAGTGAACTGAGAAATAAAATCATGCCTGTGGCAGGTGGCCACCCCCATGCTGAGAGCACCTAAGGAAAGACAGGGTCCGGAAGCTGAAGAGAAGCAAGATTTTTGCACAATCTCACCACTGAGAAGTAGCCTGAGAGGTAGACAGGAGGGACATCTACGCCCTTGCCTGAGGATCCATGCTGCTTAGCTAGAGGGAGCAACATCTGCAGAGACCTCTGCCTGTTAAAGGGGAAGCCAAAGGAGGAGAAGGAAAGAGGACGCTGTAGGTCATCTAGAGGTGTCTGATGTGAGAGTCTTGTCCCTTTAAGGGGTGGCTGTCAAGATTCTACAGAAAACCCAAGTCAGTTTGGGAAATTTTATTTAATTCCCAGGAACTTCCTCCAAAGCACACAAATACACAGAAAGGAGAGGATTAAAATTATGATCTGCCTGGGGAACGGCAGGTGCCCCGGCCTGTGCCCTTCATCCTGCCTTTAACCTTGGGTTGTGTTTGAACTCCCAGCCTCCATTCCAGCTGCAGAGAGAGGGAGAGCTGTTCCAGCTAGATGCTTGGATGTCTGAGAAGTCACTACTGCTATTTCCATGATAGGTCACAGGTAGAACAGCCCATCTTTTTTTTTTTTAATTTTTTTTTATTAATTCATTTTAGTTACAGATATTTTAGGGATCATTTTGACATAAGTGTACAAGCATGGAATGTAATTTTCTCTGATTCAGTCCTTAGCACTTCCCCTTTCTTTTCCTCTTCCCTTTCCCTTTCCTCTACTCTACTGATCTTTCTTCTATTTATAGTGTTTTTTTTTTTAAATTAGTGCCTGTGGATATACATAGAGGTGAGATTCACTGTGGCTTATTCACATCTGTACATAGGAAAGTACGATGGGGTTTGTCGAATGACCCATCAATAGCCCAGGAAATTATCGCAGCTCTTTGGGAGGGTGTGTTCTCTCTGGAGTCCACTACTAGAGGACTGAGCAACTGAGTTTCACAACCCCTGAACTGTAAGAAAGGAGACAGGGCAAGCCCTACAGGGTGAGAGGTTGCTTTATATGGATAAGTAGTTTTTTTTTTTTTTAATATAAAGCAACATTTTTATTTATTTTAAAAACATACTTAAAATTGTGAAAAATATAAAACCCCTGTCAAAAAGACTTACTGAAATATATAATGTTTCATAACAATGACAAAAGGTGCAAATAGAAATAAACTAAACTCTCCCTTTCCTATAATCTGCTATTGGCAAACACCTTCCTCTTCCTGAAACTTCTATAAGATCTTTCAAATCATAGTTCTTAAATAAGAAAGCAGCTAGAGTTTAAAGTTTCATCCAAAAATCTCATCTCCTAGCAGTGCAGAGTACATAGACTGTATGTGACATTACAATGTAAGTTCCACAAGGGCAGGTAATTTCTATATTATTGTCAACATCCCAAGTGCCTAGAACAATGTCTTTGACAGTTTGATGATTTAACCATCCATTTCAGAAAAACATGACTATTTCAGAGAATAAAACAGAATCCATTAAGCTCCATTTCCATATTCTAAATGTTTTAAAATTTGTTTCTATCACTTATTCTGAAGATATTTGGAAAAATTTGAAATTCATTTATAAATTATAGATTCTTTACAGGAATTTGTTTGTAGTCCTTATTGCTCTTCTAAAATGACCTAATTATTTGGTCTAGCCATTTTTCTAGGAAGTTCAATTTTTCAGAAAGTCTTCTGAAGACTTTCACTAATGAGACAAAAATAATTCATTAAAATTGCTTATCCCTTAGATTTTCTTGCTGATCCAGGTATCAAATTCTTATTAAATTGACAGAAAGAGAAGGTGGATATTGGTGGGTCTCAACTCAGCCTAACTGTACAGGAAATTGGCATCACATCAAGTACTTCTAAATACCTATCCTGCCCACCACCACCAAAAAAATTCTCACATGAAGTTTCTCCTTCTTCAATTATTTCCTTTAATCTCATCTTGCTTTTTAGTAGCTAGTGGTGTACATGATCTATATCTGTATCTTCTTGGTATGGTAGTAGTCTTAAAACACTGGCCTAGATGGATAAGTATAAAGACTTCTTCCTGGAAATGAATAACATTTGACAAATTTTAGTCTCAGACTTTCTTTAACTTGATAAAATTGGAACTTCACCATGAAAGGGCATGCAGATTTGAAGGCTGGTGGATAGTATGTTTGTCCCCTGATCTTCATATGCAAAAGGCCTCTATTTTAGTGGTCTTTTTTTTTTGGTATAATTATACAGTTGGGAATGTATCTTTTTTTTCACAGCATAGATTCACATGATTCATATAATCTTACATATACATAGTGTAATATTGTCTGTCTCAGTCTACTATCTTTCCTTCCCCCACCCCCTCCAGTCCCATTTTCCTCTACCCCATCCATACTTCTTCCATTCTTTTCTTATCCCCCCCCAAAACCACCCCCCATTATGTATCAGCATCCACTGCTCAGAGAAAATATTCGGCCTTTGGTTTTTTTGGATTTGGCTTATTTTACTTAGCATAATATTCTCTAACTCCACCCATTTACCAGCAAATACCATAATTTTATTCTTGTTTTTGGCTGAGTAATATTCCATTGTGTATATAAACCACAGTTTCTTTTGGATAAGTAGTTTTAATGTGTTGCCCCCCACTGAAGAAACAATAGGGCCTGCAGGATGAGGTCCAAGAGGAAATCTGAGTCTGAGCTCATTCTCAGAACGTTTCCAGTCAACACTGCTGTTTGCTGGGATTGTGGCCGAGGGCAGTTCTTCTTGATGCCTCTCCCAGTACATAACATTATAGGGAATGGTGATCACTCATTGCATGGTAGAGTAGTTTGTTGAAAGAAGATGTTTGGTGAAGTTAATACTTGAGGGAAGAAGTTATTCTCTAAGGGTGATGGGGAAATATTTGGGGATAAGGAATTTTGGGGGGGTCTCCATTTAAGCAGCTTAAGCATGGTTTATGGAATGAAGACCCTTCTCTTGACACACAATAGGAGCTCCCTGTCATAGGCCCAGCTCCAATACAAAGAGGAGTGTGAGATGAGGAATTAAAGCATGTAATGTTAACAGAAGGAAGAGAAGCGTCAAGGAAAAGTTAGCTAACAATTAATCCTAGGGCCTGTTCATTTTTGCTTAGATACAAAACCACTTTTCTTTGAGAGGAGAAGCAAAGGATGCAGGGTGGACCCCAGCTAACATCTGGTAGGACAGTCGTCTGTTGTAAAAAGTAACTTAAATCTTGCCTACACCTTTATCTATTAAGCTAAACATAGGAAACTGTAATATTTATAGGTTAAAAAAATAGCAAAATACCAGCAATTTCATGTAATTCAACGTCATTTATTTCTAGCCATTCAAATCACACAAGAGTGATAATTATTTCATTTAGTACCTGAGGTCTACATTGTCCATTTTTACCACCAAATTGATGGTATTAGTATAGCATTTCCCACTGGTAAATTTCCCTGTGGTAAAACTGAATACAGTGAGGACTAGCTATCAGAATTTGCAAATCCAGCCAGGTACAGCATCCAGAGAAGGATTTCACACTCCTCTTTAGGCACAGCTTGCCAGTCAGCAGAATCCATGCCCTCATCCATCTCTGGCTCCCTGTTGCTCTTGAAGGCTCACATAGCAAACTTAGAGCCAATAAGCTGTCCACTTGCCCTTTTTCAACACACACAACATCCCAAGTGTGTCCCCCATGTTCAATTTCTGTTTTCATTTGTTCTCTCTGGAGCCATTGGCTGTGTTTTTCCAGCCAATCTCATCCTGCTCTTTCCTGGCAATCTTACCAGCCCCTGTAGATTTTGCATACTCTTTTGTTGTCCCTGGCATGGGTGACTTCTGCTGTTTAGCAGATCTATGGAAGTCATCAGTGTTGGACTCCTTCTCAAGCGCCACTGCATCTGTAGTTCAAGGTTGCTGGCCCTGTACTGGATTTTGGCAGCAGCAGCCAGTTGATCTCCTCCTGTTCATCCAGGCCATAGCTGTTCATCACGTCCCCTGGATTGCAGTCTTTTAGCAAGTACTTAACATTTTTCTCTGCCTTATTATTTGTTTTCCCTCCCTTGTCGTGAACCTTTTCCACCATTGTCCTCTTGGCCATGTGGCTTTGCCAGGGAAAGTTGGCAATTGTTTTATTATCTATGGCTCTTGCCCAGGGATGGTGTCATTCAGCAGAGTGACGTCTTTTTAATGGCTAGCATATTGAAGTCTGAAATATCTGCAAGATAATGAGGCCTACAGGGGCTTCCAGGATATGCTTTTGGTTCTTTGAGGAGAGATGAGAAAAGGAATTAGGTAACATGCAGCTCCCCCCACATTTAATCCAGAGCTAGAGGGCTGACAAAGCCATGAATTCCAGTGGGGTAAGAATGTATTCTGCTATTGCAGGCCACCACCTGAGCAGAATGATTTGGGTTTGTTTTGCTGGAGTTAGACCAGTGGTCCTCCATCTTTCATTATGTTTTCTTCCTTGTTTAGATATAGTTTGTCTTTAATCAATTTGTGCTTATTAAGTAATGATTAGAAAAAAACATTATTATTATATTAATTTTATAGATAGGGAACCTAGGCATGAAGAAGTTATATAACTTGGCCAAGGTCACACTAATACCAAGCAGGGTTGCAATTTGAATCCAGGCAGTTTAGCTCCAGAATCAGTGCTTTTAATTGTGATGCTAATCTGGCCCTCATGTGGTTTGCTATCACCAAATTAAAGTTGGACTGTTCCAGACTGCTTAGTATTATTATGGATTTTTGTCATACTGCTTGAGGGAGTGAAAGCTCTTCATGGACTGTCATTACTATCTATTCAAAGTCCAAGTCACTGTGTGTGTGTGTGTGTGTGTGTGCGTGTGTGTTGGGGGTGGGCAGGAATTCCAAAGTGGAATTCACCCAGTGATGAACACTTTTAATTCAGTTCCAAGCATCTTTCCATTGTTACTTTTTCTTCCAAGCTGTTGGAAGAAGCACATTGATGACAACTACTTCATTGTGTAAATATACTTATTTTATCAACTGAAGCCAAGATTGGAATGGACATTTGATTTTTAGTCAATTTGCAGAACTCTACTTGTCCCTGGACAAGAAATATCTTGAATAATCAAGATATTATTGATGTTGGAGCTGATTTCAAATCTAATGAAGGAGAAGGAAGTGTGAAAGGTTTGACCTCACTGCCATGGAGCAAAGACAGTCTAAGAATGTTGAGATATAATAATAAGACCAGAAACAATAGTATATTCTGGTTCTGAGTATTTTCAAATACTAGAAGAGGATGAGAAAGGAAAGGAGGCACATCACCATCCATGAGATGAAATCTAAGCACTTAACATGGAATAAATGGTTGTGATGTCTACCCCGTTTCACACCCTGACTTATTTTCAGTTTCCAGAACATGGCTTCTCTTCCAGACCCTTAGCACATTGCACATACTGTTTCATAGTAGAGAAAGCCTTTTCTGCCTCTTATCTGAATGGAAGACTGCTGAATATCCTTTATTATTAAAGTTAAATAACTGGCCCTGTGTGGAGTCCTCCTTAAATTTTCCAGGTATATTAAGTACCACTTGCTTGAAGTGCTGTGGCATCTTCTATGCATCTCCAGTGTAGCTCAGAAATTAGTCACTTATACCTTGCTCTCTTTTATTGAACAGGGTACTCCTAAAGAATGAAGACCCTTTATATCTCCTGAACTTAACACATTTTCACACCTGATCAAATAACTTCTTTGTGACCTCAAAACCCCTGTCACATTAAGCTGCCCTTAGCCTCTGATGGTCTTCTCTTGAGAGATGACCAATGGTCATATTGACCCATTGTTCCCTTTATCACCAGAAAGCAGCATGGAGCACAGAAAAGTTGTGCAATAGAGTCAGAACTAAAAAGAGAATAAAGAAAGAAACAATACAAAGCATTTCCCTACCTCAAGACAAGTGAAAAGCAGAAACTGCATCAACATGTTACTTAATAAGATCATGAATGTTTTCATAATTATTGTTTTAATCATCAAACATCTGCTGAACTTTGAATGGATGATCCTGCCTATCATTTTTTTTTTTTTTTTGGAACTGGGGATCGAACTCTGGTGCACTTGGCCACTGAGCCAGATCCCCAGCCCTATTTTGTATTTTATTTAGAGACAGGGTCTCACTGAGTTGCTCAGGGCCTCACTAAGTTGCTGAGGCTGTCTTTGAACTCGTGATCCTCCTGCCTCAGCCTCCCAAGTTGCTGGGATTACAGGCATGCGCCACCGCGCCCGGCTCTATCATTTTTTTTTAAATGAGGTTGGAAGGTATTTCTTTAGTAATCTGGTTATTTTTCCAGATCAGTTGATCTTGAGGTATCAACAATTTGTGAAAGAGCTCACAAATTGGCTTGCTTTGCCTTCTTCCTTCCCCCTCTCCTTTTCAGCACATTCTCATGGTTGGGCCAGCAAACACACTGAAAGATCTAAAGAGAAGAGGCCTGGAAATGAAAGAGGCCGTGACAGCCAGAGCGCTGAAGAAAGAGTGTTTGGTCATGGCCTCTGTTGTCACTGAGTCACTTGCTCACAGGGGAGAAGTGAGCAAGAGCAGCACACTTGCCAATTTGACCAACTCTGATTGGAAATCTCAGAGATGAGATCTGCTGGTGTGCAGCGGACGCAGAGGGACCTATCATGTGGAGCATGTTAATGAACCATGGTTGCCTAAGGCAGCTTTTTCTCTTTGTCACTTAAAAAAAAAAACCCTAAAAAATAAAAAAACTTTTTAAAACTAATGTAAGATTATGGAGAATAAGTAGATAATGTTCACCACAGGATAAACTTGGAATAGACATCCAAAGGATTGAAGATATTAATGAATAGTTGGCAAGGTCTCTTGTAAGAGAAAATGAAGGGAAGAAACGACTGGCCCCTAAGAGGGGACTCAGACTCTATTGAAAGTCAAACACTCCGTCACTGGATCAGAAGGATCCAATGGAAAATGGAAACCTCTCTGAGACCTCGATCAATAAAAGCACAATCACAATCAGCTATAGAAGCCATTCCCAAATCTCGAATCACTAGAAGAGTCCTTCCATCTTCAGAAACTTTATTTTGTACCAAGTTGTTTCCTTTTACTTTAGAAAAAAAAAGGAATGCTAGTTAAAATTTATGCAATGATGATCCAGTTATAAGACATCTATTCCTCTACTTCCTAATTCAATGCGTATCAATTGAGATCTCACCATGTAAGAGGCACTGTGTTAGATACTGGGGCTTGGAGAATCATGGGATTCCAAAGCCTTGAAGTGCATACTTGCTAGTGGTGGAGAGAGGGAAATTGTATAATCTTGCCAGGGCACAACATCAATATAAAATTAGTACCTTCTAATAATTAGATCTATCTAGTGAAGCTTGATAGAGTTTGAGGATGAATAACATATACGTCATACAGGGAACAAATAAGATTAATTTTTCTGAAAACCGATATACTTTAAGTACATGAATAGATTGAGTAATATAAATCTGACATATATCATCCTGCATAGGATAATGCATATCACAGGATAATTTATACTATGTCCTTTACAGTATAAATCTATAAGAGATGGATCCTCAGTTGGTAGAGTGCTTGCCTTGCAAGCACAAGGCCGTGGGTTCAATCCCCAGCACCACACACACACACACACACAAAAAAAGATGGATCCATAGTGGATAAGTGAGGTGTGGTTAGTAATGCTGTGGTCTTAGCCATTATTTGGGGGGAATCAGAACCCCTATCTAGTGAACTCTACCACCAAAATGATCCTTGTTTGACAGAATCCTTGACAGACCATGGATGTGTTCCTATGCAGCATGTTATATATTGCAATCTTTTTTTTTTTTTTTTGGAACCAGGTATTGA
Organism: Glaucomys volans; assembly: GCA_020662805.1. NCBI lineage: Eukaryota > Metazoa > Chordata > Mammalia > Rodentia > Sciuridae > Glaucomys > Glaucomys volans. Next base: position 500,337 of record JAJEJO010000662.1, read on the forward strand.
ACTCAGGGACACTCGGCCACTGAGCCACATCCCCAGCCCTATTTTGTATTTTATTTAGAGACAGGGTCTCACTGAGTTGCTTAGGGCCTCGCTAAGTTGCTGAGGCTGGCTTTGAACTCGTGATCCTCCTGACTCAGCCTCCCAAGTCGCTTGGATTACAGGCGTGCGCCACCTCACCCAGCATATATTGCAATCTTAAGCTAAAGAAGGTCAGATGGGTGAGGACGTGGCAGGCAGACTTCATGTGGGAAATGTCTGGCACTCCCATCATTCACCCTTTGATATGAACCTAGAGGGTGATTCTGACCAAATGTCAGAAAGACCTTTCTTACAGATCTAATAAAACAATATTTATCTTAGAAAATATGCCAACAGAGTCTGGATAACCAGATGATGTCATAGATGAAAGTAGATGATACCCAAGATCCTTCTCAAATTTTAAATCCATTTCTATAGCTCTGTTTTCAGATGGATTTTAGATTTGGACACATGGTACTTGGACACTATTTTATAGTATAAAGTTGGTTATAGTATGAAGTTGGTTATAGTATGAAGTTGCCACAGCCTTTTGACCTATCATGGAATTGAAACCAAAGTTCATTTTCTGTGTTTTCAATGAATACAATATTGGTACTATATTAGTATATTATTGTAATTTCATGATCTTCTAGCACTTTATTATGAAATGAGAAGGGACTGTTCTTTGTCCTTGAGCTAGTGTTTTGTCCTCATCACTGGTACATGCTCTTGGAAAGAATGGAATAAAACCTCTGCCATGTGAGTGAGCCTCCTGAGCCACGAAAGGGAATCCTAGGCTGTTCTGGCGGGTTGCCAGCATTCCGCAACGAAGCAGTAAGATCTAAGCCTGGCCTATCTATTTCTTCTGTCCACTGAGGCTCAGCATGGTTTTATCTGACTATCCTCTTATTATTCCGAACTCCCTAATTGCCTGGGCTCTTTCTCCCCACAAATAGTTTCATGTACTGTATTCAGCATTAACTTAGAGTGACTATGTGGAGATGTCTTCTATTCCTACTTCTAACAGATTAACAGCTAATAAACACCATGCGACACTCTCTCCTCTGAACCTCTTCTTAAAATACAGAGTTTGGTTTGCCAACATGGGTGTATTTAAAGCCTCCAAGATTCCAGGGAAGACTTTAGAAAGTTAGTTGTACAAGTAAGGCGTATTCAGAGAGGACCTTTTCCAACACAAAGAGCTAATCAGTGTGTCAGTAGTGCATGTGAGAAGAACCTCAGGGGATACTGTGGTCATTTGTAAGAAAAGGATAGTTGTTCTCACTTAAAACAAAATGTCTCACTTTATTCTTGGCATGTATGGCTGAAGAGAACCTGTGAATGTCTGCTCCAGGAAGGTGCATGGTGCTCCCTTCCAGTGACTGCAATGAGAGGACTTGGCCATCTGCTCTTCTGCACTTCCCTTCTTCTACCTCCCCATTGTCTCCCTACTTCCTCCTCCTCTGACTGGATAGGAATGAAACAGTTGCAAAGAAAATTCAGGAATCAGATGCCATGTTCAAAGCTTTCAACAAAGCCTCAACCCAGTACCTCTGTTTGGGGGATATGGAGTGTCAGCAAGAATATGTTGAAGTCATTCTTGATAATTATCTGAGAACAATGTATATCAGCATCTCATATAGATAACAGAGATACAACTAATTGACAGTGTACACATAGCCCAGTTGATAGACTAATACCAGTGAACCAAAACTGTCAAGGAATTTAACTGTGAAATACTGTTTTTTTCCTAAAGTCTGGCAGTTTGTGGCTCTCAAAGATGAGCTGAATGTAATCCTAGCAGCTCTGGAGGCTGAGGCAGGAGGATAGCAGGCTCAAAGCCAGCATCAGCAACTTAGCAAGACCCTAAGCAACTTAGCAAGACCCTGTCTCAAAATAAAAATAATAAAAAGGACTGGAGATGTGGCTCAGTGGTTAAAATGTCCTGGGTTCAATCCCCAGTACCACAAAAAAACAAACAAAGAAATACACATAAAACCAGCTGCATTATTAGGTTACAAAAATGCAGAGTAAATATTTGTAGACATGTACTGATCTTTTGGCCTGAGGTATAACTTCTGGGACCATGCCTGTTCTTTGCCTTTAGGTAGGAATCTTTTGTTGCAATAGAAACTAGAGTGTATTTGATTGCTTACTCTCCTTTTATTTCTGTTGTCCCACTCATCTCTGTTGATTTCAGAATTCTTTGAGGCCACATGAGTTTGACAGTTTCATTGATCCTTTACACAAATGAAGCATAACTTCTCATGCCTCTGGCTGTTAATGGTGCTGAGTCACACCAGTAGTGTAATCATGCATGCATATAGGGGAATAATGTCTGTTTCATTCTACCATTCTTCTCATCCCCACCACCCCATCCCTCCTTTCACTCCCCTCTGCACAATCCAAAGTTCCTTCGTTCTTCTCTACCACTTCCCACAGCTCCACCACTAGTGATCAGCATCTGCTTATCAGAGAAAACATTCGGTCTTTGGTTTTTTGGGATTGGCTTGTTATCACTTAGCATGATATTCTCTAGTTCCATCCATATACCTGAAAATGCCATAATTTCATTCTTTTTTATTGCTCAGTAATATTCCATTGTGTATATGTACCACATTTTCTTTATCCATTCATCTGTAGAAGGGCATCTAGGTTGGTTCCATAGTTTAGCTATTGTGAATTGAGCTGCTATAAACATTGATGCAACTGCATCGCTGTAGTATGCTGATTTTAAGTCCTTTAGGTATAAACTGAGGAGTGGGATAGTTGGGATTGACCCTTTACATACCTGGGTGTGGAGCTGATGATGGCATTATCCTGCACTAGAGAAACAGTCAGTGCTACTTTCTGTTTAGCTGTACTCATGATATTAGTGGCCTTGACATTTGTCTTTTAATATGCTCTTTTCATGCACAACAAACTCTCTTTGAAGAAAGATCAGAGTAGAATTTTATCATGGTTGTAAATTTGCCTGCAAATAATCTGAATAATTAGGTTAATTTGTTCTTCCTCCTACAGTCTAACATCGTCTATATCTCCTGCCTTTCCAGACTGATTTGCCCTGATGGTGATATCTCAGTGCCTATAATATTTCACTTGCCAAACAAACCACCTCTGGATCTTCAATAAGTCAGTGCATTTCTCAGGATTACCCCCAACTTTATTTTCTGACTTTTCCCTCTCCAGAACTGGACTGGAAGCCATCATGGAGACCTATGCTTTCTGGAGACCTCCTGTGCGCACACTCACCTTTGAGGATTTCACCACCATGCAGAAGCAGCAAGGTAAAGCCCTGGGGCAGGGTGCCTGCATGGTGACAGGGCTGGGAAGGGGTCGGGGGCTGAGCTGAGTGTAGCATATCTGGCCCCGGGCCAAGACATGGGTCACATGGATTCTCCTGGAACCAAGAGATCTCAGTGGCTCTGGAAAGAACCCAAGCATCACCACTTGTGAAAACAAGCTGGTTCTAGAGGCAGCATTTCATCTGGCATTCAACATTCTTTTCTCCCTTCCTAAGAGCACAGCTGTGTATCTATGATCACGATGGTGATGGAATCACTGTGGAGTATTACTCAGTGTTCACATTGGCCTTGGTATTTGGGAGATTGTCATCATAATGACATTTATTCCTCATGGAAGCTTCAACAGCGGTCTTATTTTTAAGTGTTGTAGTTGAGAAAAGCTTTCACTCCAGACAATGGGAATATGTTACATCAGAACTCGCAGTGCGAGGGGCTGCTGCAAGCCCCTCTGAGCCCTGCAGCTGTTGTGCTCTCCTGTTTTGCTTACCTGAATCAACAGCCCTCTCAAGTTGGTGGGCTCAGTGGACTACACCAGACTGCTTTGTGTTTTTCATCCAGTTTCTAATCTCCCCTCTTGTGTGGCTCAGGCTGGGAAACCTTGAACCTTGGCTATGTATACAGAAGGTTCCTAGGTGGATTTCAGCTCCTCTTCTTGGTCCAGTTCTATTCCTACACCTACCCACCTGAGTACCTGAGTGAAAGCTTCCCAGAGTGTGATGTATGAATCTCCTTCTCCAGCTTCCCTCTGCCTGAACTTGACACTGATCAACATATGCAGACTGAGCTCATTCTGTGGCTACCATTAATAGAGCCCAATTTTTGAATTTGGAGTTCTTCCATTAGGGAGGCCATTCTAGGATTTGATAATACATTATATTGCATTCCCTTCTCAGCCAGAGCTCCTGGCACTTTGCACACTGAACCAGGTTTGTCACCAACATCTCTGAAATCTCTCCTGTTTTATGATGAGTTTAGTGATTTTAATTGTGGACTCAGGAGTTGAGACATTTCAGGCTCTCATCACTATTCCTCACCAGCTCTGTGACTTTGGTCAGGTCCATTTTCTCTTCTGTGTTATACAGATGAATATGCTAGAATTCTTGTCGAGGATTAAATGAGATAATGAATTTAAAATCACACTAAGCACTCAATACATGCTAGTTAACCACTGTGATCATCATCAGCCTCACCATCTCATTTCCCTTATATCATTGTACATGCATACCTAACAGGAAGATGTGTCAGGGATGGAGAATATGGCCTTTCTGAAAATAACTTATTCAAAGCATGATTAAGATGTCTGTCTTCATAGGGATCTGGTGAGGTTAGCAATCCAGAATTTCTGTCTCTTTTTTATAGATGGGGAGAAACAGAAACCCTTCATATGAAGTTACCTTTTTCCCAAAAGGCTGTGATTAGAAGCTGTGTCAATTATTAAGAGTTACTACTGCTTTGAGCCTTTGTGGCTCTGAAGAGGCACAGGTTTTAAGGGAGTCAGGGAGGCCTGGGCCCTCACATTGGATGGTGTTCTCTATCTAACTGGGCCATTTTCTTCCACTCTGAGTGCCAGTATACTCACCCACAAATAAGGGATAATTTATTTTTGTGTGTGTGAGAGACAATTTATATAAAGATACTTTCTAAATGAAAGTGGGTTGTTCAAAGACCCCTACTCAATTCTGTTTCTGAGGTGGTTAGTTACTTATTTGCCTTCACTTTACCCTTGATTTTCCAAGCTCTAGCTAAGCAGGAGTTTGGATCATGGAGAAGGTAGACAAGGTTGGCAAAGATATCATCAGTTCCCAAGAGCAGGCATTGAGGGTGAACAGTTGTGTTCATTGGTGTGTCTCCAAGATGCACCACAGGGCCTGGCACCCAGGAAGTACCTAACAAATGTAAATAAGATCACTTGGTAGACCCGTGGCTCAGGTGGGCAGTGTCACTGTCAGCTCTGCCTTGTGTGGACATGGAGGGCTCACTGGGGTGACTACCTGCATAGCAACAGCCTGTGAGGCTGTTGGGCAGGCACAGGAAACCTGCATGGATGCATAGGCATGTAGTACAGCTGGTGTCATGGTATTTCTACTGAGCATTTATTAGCATGAAGGCTTATTATCGACACTTTTATAGCAGTTGGTTTAGGAGAGATTGAACTATCAAGGCATAATTTCACAACTATCTCAGTAACCCCCTTTGACTGGAGGGGACAAGCTTGAATTATTGGATACATGTGGTAGTGGGATGAGGCTAAAGGAAAAGCCAATTTACCAAACTGTTTCTATTAAATAGTTGATGAAATTTTCTATTAAATGGTTTAACTAGAATTTATTTCTGAACTATACAGTGAATTTGATCCAGATTCTCATTATTAAGAAGTATGTGGCTTGGTTTCCTTTTGGTAACAGAGACTGTAAAACCATTCTCTCTTCCCTTAAGAACTAAGAGTTCCAGTAACTCTGGGCAGTGTCACTTAAAGAAACAAAATGAATGGAAGAGACACAGATATCTATGATGAACTGCTGGGTGTCTTGGGAGGAATAGAAAGTGAAGTTGTTGGTGGAATCTTCAGTGACACACTGTCCTACGTAACTCCCTTTTAGTGAGGGGAGAGTTGACAATGTTGGCACCACACCTAAGATCCCAATCGTGACAGACTCACGCAGGTGTCTCTGTAACCACATTGCTTCAAACACACAAATGTCTGTCATGTCAAACAGTAGGCCTAGGACAGTTTTGTCCTCCTACTGGTAGAGACTGCATCAATCTTTCTACTTAGATGAGGTTCAAGATGTGTTATTCTCCCTGCCCTGGCTGTCATTTTTCTTTTTCTTCCATTAAGACTCATCCACTGATAACATTTCAAGAAAAACACTCAGGTGAATTCACCATTGTTTTGCAGAAACTCAAATTCTTCTATTTAAAAGACATGTTGAACAGAATATTCTGAATTTTTGCTTTCTCTTATTGGAAAAGAATTCACCTTTGACACAAAAAAGAAACTGAGGCATATAGCAGTCTAGTACCATCCTCAGTTATGAGGTGTCAGAAAAGCTAATGCCACTAATGTGGCTTGTTTGTTTGACAGGGCAGTTACCTTTCCTCCAGGCCACATTACCTTTCTTCACTCTTACTCATTAGAAATTTAATTTCCCACAATGAATTTAGTTTACTCTTCTTATTGATGGTTTGTTGTTCAATAACTTGAGCATTAACTCTAAAAAGATCTGAATTCTGTTTTTTAAGTAAAGTCAATGGTATGGTCTTATCTTCGGGTGTCTTCATATAGAACCAACAAGGATATTTATATGTTCAGAGAGTCTGGAAACAGAAATTCTCTTTCAGGAATGACTTCTGCTCAAATGCTGATAGGAGCAGATAGGAAATGAATTAACCATGCAAACAATGCTCGTGGAAGGCGACTGAGGCAATACAGACACAGAGAGGAGAAGAAATAAGAGCCCAGGTCCATTATAATCAAGTACAATAGATCCTGTTCCCAAGTTGAATCAAGTGTGTGCCTCAAGTTACTCTTATACATGACAGAGCCATTTACATGGCAAACAATGAGAGAGCTTTTATGAGAAGTGACTCCAAGTGATCTGATAACTATGTGCTATAAGGAATGATAATAGTGACCCAGAAGCTGGCAATTTATTTCCCTCTGTGGAGATGGGGAGGCCTCCATTTCAGAAGCCTTCCCTTCTGCTGAGATTTCAACACCATTGAGTGTTTCAGTGTCTGTCAGGCAATTTTAAAGCGTTAGAATTATGGGGTCTCCATTGGTGACTGAATTTTTCATCAGGTTGACTTGTATTAGTCAGAGTTGGTCAGTGAGAGGGGTCAAACAGTGAGCAAGTCATATTAGTAAAATATTGAGAAAACAAAATTCAGTGGAAATCAGTCTTTAAACGCTAAAGTCACTGTAATGATTCAAATATAGTCCATTTATACCGACCTTGCTTATCTCTGAGGATGAGGAATGTGTTAGTCAAGGTTCTCTAGAGGAACATAATCAACAGGAAGTATGATTATAAGAAGGGGATTTATTAGATTGGCTTACATGACCAGAAGCTGGGTAGGCCACAATGGCCATCTGCAGGCTGGAGAGCTGGAAGAACCAGCAGCTGTGCAGTCCAAGAGGCAAAAGCCCCAGAGCAAGAGTGATCAACAGTGCTAGCCTAGTCCAAGACCAAGGCTTCTGGAAACTCTCTGGAGAATCACTGGCAGAGTTCAATTTGGAAAAGTGAAGAAGTGAGAGTCTGACATCCTCAGATGATGGAAGTAGCAATCAAGAACCTATCCAAGAAGAGTGGAGCTTTTCTGCTTCCAACTTTTATTCCATCCAAGCCATTGTCCTTTTGGGTGGTGCTGCCCATGCTTAGGGAGGGTCTCCATTTCAGTTCACTATCCCACATTCCAGTCATTCCTAGACTGGCTGTCATTGACACACCCAGAAGCCTCTTAATCATCAGCATCTCTTAATCCGATCAAGTTGACAATTCAAATTAACCATTGCAATGAATAAGACTTATCTATGTAGCTTACAACTGCATATTCACACAGAATATTTTGAAGCACTCCTTCCCCTGCCTGCATTAAACTTTGCTTTAACGAGTCTCAAATTTCTGTGACAGATTTTTTATCAAGTTGTTTCCAAAGTACTAATTTTAAAAACTAGTAACTTAAAATTGCCACCTACCTATAGTGGTTGACGAATGGTCTTCTTTCCTTCTGGAGGTTTTATGATATATTGTTATCATTAGCCAGTCTTTTACTTTTAAACTTAAATGGCCAATTGAGACAAACAGTTCTAAGACTGTTCTTCCACTGCTGATTAAGACTGGGGAGATAGGTGTTAGGGGTAATGTTCATTTAGCCTTCTGAGCTTTCTGGGCAGACCTGGTGACATTGCCAGCTCCAGCAGCCTTGTCTACTGCTTTGATGATGCTCATAGCAACTGTCTCATATCATGAACAACAAAACGACCCAGAGGAGGAGAGTAAGAGAAGCTCTGGGTACACATGGGCTTATCTGGAACCATATCAATGATGGCAGCATCATCAGATTTCAAGAATTTAGGGCCATCTTCTAGCTTCTTACCAGAATGGAGATCAATCTTTTCCTTCAGCTCAGCAAACTTGAACGCCATGTGAGCGATGCAACAGTTGAGTACAAGGGCATAGCCAGCACTGATTTGGTCTAGATGACTTCATAAATCCTTCTTTTTCTGAGGGGTGTAGGAGAACATTTTGAATTTTTTTCTTTTTTAATTTAATTTATTTTGATTCATTGTACATGAATGGAGTACAGTTGTTTCTCTGGTTGTACATGAAGTAGAGCCACATCATTTGTGTAATCATACATGTAATGGAGGAAGGATGGATTACATAGAATAATTTGATTTTGCGGCATGATTTATAATATAAGAATGAGGTGTTCCTGATGGGAGATGGAGAGCATCTCAATTCACTTCACTGAAACAACAGTACAGTTTGAGCATTCCTAATCCCCAAATTCAGAATCAGAGATGCTCCAAAATCTGAAACTTCTTGAGTTGCTAACATGACCCCTTCAAATGGAAAATTCCATATTGTGAAACTTTTGTTTCATACACAGAATTATTAAAAATATTAGGTAAAATTACCTTTAGGCTATATATCTAATTGTGTATGAAATGAAAATGAATTTCGTATTTAGGCTTAGGTCCCATCCCCAACATATCTCATTATGTTTATGAAAACATTCCAAAATCTGAAAGTATCTAAAGTCCAAAACACTTCTAGTCTGAAGCATTTCAGTTAAGGGCTGCTCAACCTGTAATTGATGATATTGAATTTTTCCTCTAATGTCCCTTATGCTCAGTGTGTCCAGAACTAAGCCTGACATCCACCTCATAGACCTTGCACCCTCCAGCCATCCACTGGCCATCCTGTTGTTTTTTTTGTCTCTGTCCTACCCCCTAGTTCCCACATCTCTAACCTCTATGCCCTCACCCCACTCTGAGCTGCTGTCATCTCTCACCTGGATGGCCATGAGGTCCTCCAAGCCTCTGATTTTTACCTCCAAGCCATTCTCCACATCTCTACTCCAATTGCTTAGATCTTTCAATGGCCATATATTATGTTCCCTAATGGAAGACACATTCCTTGACAAAGCCCACTAGACCTATCGTGTTCTGGCTTTTCTGATTCACCTCACACAGAGATGGGGACAAGGAGAATTAGATAAGGTAGTGCCCTAAATAAGATAATGGAGTGCTTCTGAGATCACCCATGAGTTATTAAGCATCAGTGAGTGGACCCTTTCATCATCCTTGTTTCTGCTGTTAGCTCTGATCTAGCTTTAGCCTATGCCACTTCACCTTTGTCCCTTGTCCCAGCATCACTGATCCTACTTGGACTTTTCCAGCATGCTGTGCTCTTTCCTGCCACACCTTGTTCCCTTTGCCTGGGAGACTCCCTCCCATCCCCTTTCTTCTTCATGCTATCTATCTTTGAGAACTCAGTTTAAACCTCACTTGGAAATTTCTCTGCCATTGGTAAACTGAAGTTATCTGATTAAATTCTCGGGTCCAAACTGGGCACAGTCGTGTACTCTTGTAATCCCAGTGACCCAGGAGGCTGAGACAGGAGGACCACAAGTTCAAAGCCAGCCTCAGAAACTTGTGAGACCCTAAGCAATTTAGCAGACCCTGTCTCAAAATAAAAATAAAAAGGGCTAGAGGTGTGGCTCAGTGGTTAAGCATCCCAAGGCTCGATCCCAGGTACTGGAAAAAAAATTCTGGGTCCAAGCATGATATCCAGTTCATATTTGGTACTCAGAGAGTCATTAAATGAGTGCGTGCACTCAACTCTGCTGGGTGGTGTATTAAGGGAATAGTGTCAATGTGTTTGGTAATAATTCACCAACTTGGACTAAAATTTAAAGAGAAAAGAGATTAGGAAAAAAAGGAACAATAAAGATATATACTAAGAAGAAAACAACTTTGGTAAAAAGTAGTGAAGAAAGTGTCCAAAAAATCTTAAGTAAAACTCACAGGGTAATAGTCGGGGACAGTTAGTTAGGGTCTTAGGTTGTCCAGGTATGTGTGCATATTATGGGGAGTATGTAAAATGACCTTGAAATTGAGTCACTTTTTCATCTATCTAATCAACTATTATTAGGATTTCTTATGCTATCATAGCTAATGTTAAATGTTTGGGGGACAGAATTAATGACAAGAATAGATAATTAGGGGAAGGGGAGAAGTTATAGAAGAGGAGAGTCTGGTTTTTGGAACCAAGTAATGACATGGAAATTTATTCTTAGTAGCCCAGATGGGGTTTTATCTTACTGTTTTTCAATGTTTTTTTGGGGGGTGGCGGGCAGGGAGCACAACAAAATAAGCCCAAAAGCAAACTGCTTGTGAAAGTCCCCATATTTCAATCTGGAAGTAATCAATTTAAAGATGCAAAAGTCAGCAGGTTTGGTATTCAGGATTTTCATGGTCACATTTAACTTGTATTTGTGGTACATAAATATATTCTAGATTGTTGTCCTTGTATGGGATCACTGCTAAACATGTATTCTATTTGGTTGTTTTGCTTGTTAGCCTTGAATTCTTGAGCAAGTTGATGTCAAGTATGAATTTTAATATATCTCCTCACTTTGGTCCATGGGTAAAATCAGATGACGAGAAACTGGGGAATAGAGATTGGTCCAGGAACAACTGAGAGTATTAAGCTCTTTGTGGCATTATGTTTTACTCACCTCTCAGAGGTGGATTAAGACCTCAGAGGATGGTTGGAAAGACATACTAATTTGTGTTTTTCCAATTTTGTTTTGCTTGATCTCAGAAGAGATGAGGCCATGCAACAGCCCGTTTTCATCCTGGGCTGGGAAGAAGCAGATGATTCACGGAGGAGCTAGAGCTGGTACAGCCTTTGGGATTATGGCTCAGTTGTCCCTTATCCCAGTGCTCTGCCATTCACAGCCCTGGGACTGGGACTCCTTTAGCCTGTAAAAGAAGGGTGTGTAGCTCTGTGAGGCCAGGATGGAGACCAATACCTGAAAGTCATTCCCACCAGGGCCAATGCCTTAAGATTTCTTTCTCCTTTCTTTACTCCTTCTTGCATAAAAGAGAATATTTAACGTCAACATGTCAGGTACTGTTGTGAGCAGTTTGTAATATATATTATCTCATTTTTTCCCTCAAAATATTCTTAGAAGGTAGGCAGTAGTGATTCCGTTTATATGGTAATGGAATGTGAAGCTGAAGGCTAACGTGCTGAGGTCCCAAAGCCAGTAAGATAGCTAGGATTGGAAACAGGTTGTCTGGCTCTACACACTATGTTTGTCCACTAAATAAATTCATGTCAAGACTCTTAGAGCATCCAGACCTGACACTTACAGAGGAGATGAAGGTGACAGAGAGACTATGCTAAACAGGAAAAGGAGGCAAGCTTTTCTTTGAGAGGCAGCTCTGGCCCCTTTTGTATTGGCACTGCTTGGCGTAGCTTTGCTGTGCTGAGAGGTCTTCACTCAGTCAAGTGTTGAAATGCAAAGGAGGTGGTCTGCCTCTTTAAGCCTATTTAGCACTTGGCTGGCACGCACAACTTGTTTAACAGTTGGCAGGTTGTTAGATCATAAGAGAATAAAGACTGCTCGGTATCTCGGTTTTCTTTTTTGCAAAATGCGTACCATAGTGTCTCTCTCTCTCTCTCTCTCTCTCAACTGTGAAAAATAACTATTAATGTGTACTTATGTGCATAAGAACATTTCTTCAAAGTGGATGGAAGCAATGTGAATCTCTCTTGAACAGACTTGCTTCCCCCGACACCCACCCCTTTAAACACTCTGTATGGAGGCTCCCACCGGCTAAAGCTCAGCAGGCCACCAAATCTCATTTCCAGTGAATGTCATTTAAAAGCCAAAGCAAGCTGACTACAAACTTTTTAACATGTGCCTCTCATCTGCTCAGCAGAAATCCCTGTAACTTGTTAATAGTTCCCTTCTTATTTTTTTGTAGTGAAACCAATTGAGGCCTTAAATCAGTACCATTCGTTCCATCTTGGACCATCTGAGAAAACCATTTAGAGTTGTAGAAAGTCATGTGCTCCATCGTGCACTTCCTGCTTTAGGGCTATGGCCGGTGCCTGATGGAGCATACCTATAGCAGACAGGACAGTGTGCTGAACAGGTGGTCTCCTCAGGGGCCACGTAAACACCAGATCAGGGAGAGCAGGTCAGGCTTTCAAAGAAAAGACACCAGATTCGTATCTCGTAAAACACAGATCTCTTTACAGCAGGAGTCAAGTTTCTCCATTTGTGCAATAGCACTTATTTCAGTGAACTTTATGGCATTTAGGGGAAGAAAGGAGAAGGATGTATAGGATGGCTTAAAGAGAAGAACATGAATTTCTGAGCTTTCTATAAGGCACAGTGGACTAGGCTATTTGTTTGAAAACAGGAAACCGGAGATGTTCTTCCTCCTCTCCTAGAATTTTCCCTTTCCAGAATTTCTTCAACATATCTAAATGATTCCTTACAAAGTACTCTCAGTTGACTACTCATGCTTTACATTACTTTAAACCTCAGACCTAGCTACAGCATTGAGAGGGGCAGAAAGTGAATTTAAAGTCCTTCATTTCACAACTGAGAATTAAGTGGTAGAATGTGTTGCCTATGATCATGAGCAGGATGGAGGTCAATGATCTGGGGTCATGCTTGAGCTTTTCCCACCATGACCAGCTACTTGTAGTATTTAACATGTTGGCCTTTTCTATGATTGTGGAGTAAAAACTGTTTTCCTTCTCTAAAAGGAGTCTGAGAACTAGAAACAAGAAATAAAATTTTCCTGAAGTGACTTTAAAATCAGCAATTGATTGGATGGTCTCTAAACCCGATTGTATCTTGAAAGTTCACTGGGAAGATTCTTTTGACCAAGGAAGAGATGATATTAGCTGGGCTTTGTAATAAGCTGCTTCTGGAAAAAGTTATTAACAAGAACCGTATATCTACAGCTAATGCTATCTATACACCCGTAAATAAAGGGGAAGTTTTTTCTCTCCAACTAAAAATTAACTTCAACTTCCTCTTTGAGGCATTTACTTCTTTATTCACACATCTGAGATCTCTTCCTCCTTCCCTAGATCAGTGTGCCTGGTTTATCTATATCTCAGTATCTTTGGAACCTGATATTTTCATTGCAATTTCCTTGCTGATAAAAACCTTATTTCTGCTCCTTTCTACCTAAAATGCCCTTTATCTTTGTATGGTGCTTAGTCCCAACAAGTTGTGGGTGACCTAAAGGCTACCACACCCCTCGGAGATCACAGTATGTGAGAAGCTATTGTAGGGAAGTACCATAAGGCACGAGGGAGGGAATTACACCCAGGGAGATTCCACAGGTAGACAAAGCAGATACTCACTCTGGAATTCAGTGAAGGGCTCAACGGCTCTAGAACTCACTACCGTTTTTAAATTCCACTGGGAGAAACAGGAAGTGGATGTTGTACTGCAACTTCCTGGCCCTGGAAAAGAGAAGGCTTGTAAAAGTCATTTTTGGCCTTCTTAATCTGAACACATTTGAAATAGGTTGGAATGAACTGGCCCTTAGTCTGCTGGTGCATCAACCATTCATCCAGATCCACTTTTCTTAAGACCAACTCTTTCAAATACAGATTCAGGGACTTTTAGAATCTGGAGGTCCTTTAAGATGAAGTGTGAACTTTGGACCCAAGAACTCATTAGAAATGCAAATTCTCAGACCCTGCCTGAGACCTACAGAATTAGAAACTCTGGGAAGAGAGTCAGTAATCTGTGTTTTAATGAGCCCTCTAGCTTACTCTCATGCATACTCAAGTTTCAGATTCACTACTCTGGTACTATCAAATGAGGAATTTGGGTTGTATCATTAGTTACTAACTATGGCTGAACATTAGAATAATTTGGGGGAGGTTTTGTAATAATACCGATATGATGGTCCCATGCCTTCAAACCTTCCTTTAGTTGGTCTGAGTTGGAATCCTGGAGCATTATCATTTTTTGAGTTGGCAGGTCCTCTCAGTTTGAGAGCCACTTATCTAAGTTAATTCCTCATCCTATATGAAGAAACTGAAACCTATAGAGGGTAAGTGAGGTGTCCAGGGTCATATGGGTGGTTAGTGTGGCAGAGCTGAGTAGAGCCCTTAATCTCCTGACTTTCACATCAGTTTAAGGCCTGTTTGGCCTATTCTCCCAATAAATATCAAGATTCCAAAGACTCTGATCACAGATTTGTTGCAGTCTCTGAAACTGGACAGACTCCTAGGAAGGAAGATCGCAGAGCCTCTGGACCAGAATGGTTTTGTTGTGGATTAGCCTGTTTTATTCTAATTTAGCTCATATAATTGTGCTCATATGTCTTTCATAAAATAGAACTTCAATCTCATGCCTCAGGTCCCACCACCTGGGCCCCTCTGTTCTGTCCTCCCAGGCCTCGGTCCTGATACAGCATCCTGTTCTAGTTCCCGGTCTCCATTAAGACTAGAGTCCTGCATTAGTTTGCTATATCTTGAGCTGAGAGACTAAAGACGGAAAAGTAGGAAACAATCAATGGTTAAAATATGCATTTCATGCATTTCCATGGAGAATGGAAAAAGTCAAGTTAGTGGATTCTAAAGCAAATCACTAGAGGTCTTATTAGAAAGTGTATCTAATGGTGAGAAATGGAAAAATGAAGATTAGAAAGCTTATTATAATTAAAAAAATAAGACTAAGGTCTTTAGAGAAAAAAGAGTTTAGTGTTCTTTTGTGTCATCCTCTTTGTCCTCTCTTTTGCAAAGTGTGTGTGTTTGGGTGGGCGTACGTGGTGGAATCACTTATCCTGGCCTTTGAGTTAAAATAAAGATGTGATTCTATAAAAATCAACCCGTCTTGGACATTTGAAGGCACCCTCATGTGGCTTGCATTTGGCCTAAATCAACCCATCTAAAAATACTCAGTGGTATTCATATTTATTTTCCAGGAGGCAGCACAGGGACGTCCCCAACCACATCCAGCACTGGGACACCGTCTCCGTCGGCTTCTTCTCATCTTTTATCTCCATCCTGTTCTCCTCCAACTTTTCATTTGGCCCCCAACACTTTCAACGTGGGCTGTCGAGAGAGCCAACTTTGTAATCTAAACCTCTCTGATTATCCACCTTGTGCCCGAAGCAACATGGCTGCCTTGCAGAGCTACCCAGGGCTGAGTGACAGTGGCTACAACAGGCTCCAGAGTGGCACTGCTTCAGCCACTCAGCCATCTGAAACCTTCATGCCTCAGAGGACTCCATCCCTCATCTCAGGAATACCAACTCCTCCCTCGTTGCCCAGCAACAGCAAGATGGAAGCCTATGGAGGCCAGCTGGGGTCCTTCCCCACCTCCCAGTTTCAGTATGTTATGCAGGCAGGCAATGCGGCTTCCAGCTCCTCATCACCACACATGTTTGGAGGTAGCCACATGCAGCAGAGTTCCTACAATGCCTTTTCTCTCCACAACCCCTACAACCTGTATGGATACAATTTCCCCACCTCCCCTAGGCTAGCTGCAAGCCCAGAAAAACTGAGCGCCTCTCAAAGCACTTTACTCTGCTCTTCTCCCTCCAACGGGGCTTTTGGAGAGAGGCAGTACCTGCCCACAGGAATGGAGCACAGCATGCACATGATTAGCCCTTCGCCTAACAATCAGCAGGCAACCAACACTTGTGATGGCCGGCAGTACGGGGCAGTCCCAGGCTCCTCCTCCCAGATGTCTGTACACATGGTTTAAAGGGCAGTTCAAACACCGCGGAGCCTATGGAAGTCAAGATCCCAGAGTCTCCGTGGGCAGATCTTCCTCTCTGGGAGCCCAATGCCTTTGGAAAACAGGAACTGTGTTTGTGTTTTTTGTTTTTGTTTTTTCTTTTTTTTTTTTTTTTCTGGAGGAGAAAAACATACCCCAAAATAACAAGAGACATTTTTGAGCCACTGAAGAATACTTGCAGTGAATCATCCACAGCTCAGTGGCCATTCTCCTGCCTTCCCAAACATTAGTTTTATAAAGCATCATCTATGCCAGAGTGGCCTCTGAAGAGACTGAATAATCATTTTATAATAATGTTAAGAGAGATGCTAGCATGTAGCAGCCATGAAAAGTAATACACACACACACACACACACACACACACACACAGACCTACTTACATGCATTACATACATGCACATATACAAACTCATAGATACACAAGCATCCTGCACGCTGACTCTGAACTGGGCGAACTCTGGATGGAGGCCCAGAGTGGGTGCTTTCACCAAGAATTTGTCTATGTACAACACTAGATGGACTGGGCCAGAAGTAGCCGTCAGCCTTTCTCCCCTGCGGTTTAACCTGCTTCTGGAAAGAACGGTGTATCCTGGAACCCCTCTCCGGCTTGAGGATGGAAAGACATCTGTACTACAACTGGACTTGGCTTCCTTAAAAAGATTGCTTTTAAACTTGGGCTCTCTCCACGGAGTGTGCCATCCTTGATGCTCCCGGTGGTGCCTATAAAAAGGGAGTGAGAGTAGATGAAAGAGAGAGAGAGAGAGAGAGAGAGAGAGAGAGAGAGAGAGAGAACGAATAGGAGAGAGTGGAGAGCAAGACAGGGAGAGAAGGTGTGAGCAATGAGAAGAGTTTCACCAGGGAAATGTGCTAGAGTTTGTTTCCCTCCCTATAGGCGATAGAAAGCATCATTGTGTTATTGAGGAATAAATCTCTCTGGGAGACTGTGCATAGTAGGGCACCAGTGAGGGGGGCCTAGGCAAGGAATGCATACTGATCCCACATTCTGACCACTGTGATCCAGAAGAGAGGAGCACCACATGGGAAGTGCTGATCCCACAGCATGCAGCCTGGCAGGGTAGGGAAAGAGAAGAAATGTGAAGAAGGAAGAATTTTATAATTCCCCAGATGATTCCAAGAGTAGAGGCAGCAAATAGAGGCCTGGCCTCCATGTGCCAGATCCAGACCCCTGACTGAGCTGGACAGCCTGCCCACCAGCCCCATGGCAGAGAAACCCTGTCATGTTCCAGGGAAGGGAATTGCAGATGGGTCTTCTACATGTTTCCACCTGCCCGTAGATCTCCATTTTTATCAAATAGTTCATTGCATTTTGAAGTTTGGAGTTTTTCTTTCATCTTTCCTTTTCCCTTCAGATCCTTTAATGATAAGAAAACAAGTGAAGCTTGGTACAAGCTTAAATTTTTAAATGGTGTGGAAATGCAAATGATGCCAAGTAAAATAATACAGATATTATTAAGATTTTTGGTTTTGAGGTGTTGTAGATAAATATATTTATATGCCTAGTGGGGAATCCAATATTATGAATATTAAAAAGGGGGCAATAAAAGGGTGTGTAAAATATGTATGAAGAAAAGGTGTATAAAAATTTGCCCTTATGCACGGAACTGTTTCTAAGTGCCAAGCACAGAATGCCGCTAAATAAAATCTTTGCAATTTTTTTTGTGTGTGTTTGTTCATACAGAAAAATGAAATGACAGCCTTGTGTATTTGTGTTCCACTTTACAATGAGCATGGCACTTTCATATGTACTATCCTATGTGATCTTTATACAGATTCCAGAAAATAAATATCATCATCCTCATTTTATCATCAGTAACTGCAGAGAGATTAAGCAAATTATCCAAATTACCTACAATCTGTCAGAGAGGGAACTAAGACTTGAAGCCAGGTCTTGTGATATAATGGAATGTTTTCTTTCGTCTCAGTTGCAGAAAATTGTGTGAGTATAATAATAATCCTCATTGTTGTTCTGTGCCGGACACTGTGCAATGTCTTTTACATAATCACCTCATCCTCCAGTAATTCCATGAGATGGGTATTATTTAATCATCATTTTGTAGATCTGAAAGCAAGCTTATGAATACTGGCTAATGACTTCAGACACCAAGTGACAGAACTGGAAGTCCCACCATCACTTCTGTGCAGTTAGTACCAAGTCATTCAGCCAGGGCTCCAACAGTCCTGTGAAGGATGTGGATGATCAGGAAAAGAGACATAACCTAAGGGGTCAAGGCAAGAGTGCCTCTGAGACTGGAGTTTGCTTGATATGTTCAATTGTAAATTGAATGAATCATTTTGGCATGGGAGAAGTGGTTTTGAGGTTTCATGCACCAGGGGATAATTTATAAAAAAAACTAATAAAGTGTTTGGGCTATGCCATTTACAAGTACTTTCACATATCTCCTTTGAGCCTCACAATAACCATGAAGAGTGAACAGAGCGGGAAGCATTGTTTGTATATGGGGAAGTAGGATTGTAAAGAGTGTGACCTGCCCATACATGGGTTCTGGGAAGCAACAGAATGAGGACATGAAATCTGCTCTTGCCCGACTCCAGGCTATTTCCTGGTGGACAGATATACTGGTTGCTCACTGGCTCATTTTTACCAGAAATTGATTTGAGGGATTCAAATTCCCAACCACTACACTCTTTCACTGAAAATGAAGCTGGATTTGGGGGAGCAAAAACCTTGATTAATCATTGTTTGATTTTTATAAATAACTTCAACAATGCCAGTTAATACCATCAACCATTGGGTCATTGCCAACACAGCTAAGACAATGACCAACGGGTTACCTTCAAGTATTTCAGGCTGTCTGAGTACGACTGGTTTCAAAACATAAAAAGACACTCTTATTAGGAAGCTTGTATTATTCTTTGGCATAAAGGTAGACCAAAACCAACTATGTTATTTCTTTCTGATTTATTGGCATACCCAAAATTGTCATTTGGCTTAATGCCCTTTGAGGTTTTAGATAACAAATAATCATGACCTGGCAAGCAACACCCTTGGCATAGAAGTCTTCATATTGTCATTTAATAGTAAAAAGAATAATTTAAGCAATCACTTAGAATATTAAATACAGTATACTTACGTAATTAGTATTTATTAGAATAATCCAAGTCAATTCCCTCTGAGTTACAGTGTATGCTTCCATCTGTACCTGAGGAAGTGATTTTTTTTTTAACAAACTGAATAAAGATTTGTCAAGAATATGCTCTTCCAATTCTTTTTAGTGAAATAGTGAAAATTCTTGGTAATAGGCACACTGATTACATACAAGGGGCTGTTTATTAAAAGGATTGTAACTCTACAGGTTGAGATGCTCCACCCTTGATTGTGTCTCCTGGGGAAGGCTTTCTCATTCATCTCTGCATCCCCAATGCCCAGGAAAGTTCATGGCCTCTTAGAGAGTCTCAGTACAGATTTACTCAGTGTTGAATTTGTTGATCAAACCCATTTTTCAAGGTTGGCACAAAATAATTGCATGACTGAATTATTATACTCTCCAAATTAATTGGATCTAAATTAAGATTTATTGTTCTTCATATATTATTCATTTGTATTCTCTTATAAATTAATGTAAATTTAACTTAGTAGCTACAAGGCATCGTACATAATGGAGGATAAAAAGCAATGCATGCCTGATCTCTTTCTTGAAAGGGCACACTTTTCAGACAATTGGGTTCCTCTCTGGCAAATGTGAAAGCTGCTGGACATTCAGAGAAGATCCTCAGGGTAAGAAGGTGAGGCTGAGATTTTTTTTTTTCTTAAGGAAGTAGAATTTTAATTAAGCTTTAAAAGATAGAGTTTTTGTAGATGTAAGGAATTGGTGGGTTTAATGATGAAATAACAACTTTAAAAGGCAGTTAAATGATTTTTGAAGAAAAAAATAGCATTTCAGAATCATTGGACAATGGAGATTTGGCCTTTATTTTAATGAACTTTTAAAAATTTTTAATAAAGAATATGTATTAATATATTGCTTATTAAACTACAAGTTAACAATAAATAAAAGATTTAGTAGGAAATCTAAAAAAATGAGCAACTTATTCAAACTGGAGACATTCAGAAACTTCTTGCAGACTGCAAATTAACATCTTCCTCTGTGAAATATTTTCTCATTAGTGGAAGTGTTGAGGGCTGAAATTCAAGAGAAGGACTGTTTGATTGATGCCAAATGTTTGATTCATTGCTTAGTACTTTGACAATCTCCAAAAAACTCGACTGCCCTGATTGCCTTCAATAAGTTATGGGAGAATTGTCTTCCCAAGGAAACCCAGACCCAAAGATACATTCCATAAAAGCATTTTTGCTTATGATCATCAATAAATAAAGGAAGATTTGATCTCCGCATTCATGACCAACTTCATTCATTAATATGGTTCAATTACATATTTATTTGATGTCTACTTTGTATCAAGTGCTCCTTGAGGCACTAAGAATACAGAAGTGATCACTCTGATATGCTCATGCCTTCAAGGGGCTCATGTCCTAATGGGAGACTAATATCAAATACACTGGCAAGTAAATTAATAATTTCAGATTGCAATAATTATTTTGAGGAAATTAAAAATAGTAGAGAGTGACCGGGGAATGTGGATGAAGGCCCATACAGATAGGGTTTACTAGAGGGCTATTCTACTTTGTATGAGGATATCTATAGACATTATCTTAGAATTTGCTCACTTGAACATATGCCCAGGGTATCATATCTCACCAGAAGGGGGGCTCTGCTCATTTTGTCTCAGTAGAGGCCCAAGCACTTTTATCATTACAATGGCTTTGTAGCATCAATACTTATTTGCCAAAGACTTCTGGGACTGGGCCATTTAGAGACTCCTCATTTCTGAATCCATCTTCTACAAGGTCTCAATAAAGTCATATTTTCATGACTTTCTTAGCAGAGGTTGAGAGGCATTCCTTCTATTTGATTTTGGCAAAAGACTAAAGCTAATGATCAAATAGCCAATTAATAATAACAATCAGATTAATAATGAAAAATAATAAAGAAAAAATTAAATATGGTTTGATATTCTACAACTTTCTCAGAACTGTTCTATGCAATATCGAGATACATGGAATTTCTAACTTGAAAGAGATTTCAGCCTGCTGGAGGAGTGGAGATATGTTCTTACGAAACAGTGAACCATAATAGCATTAAATTGGTGGTATAGACATATATGCTGCAGAGTTTCAGAAGGAAACTACTTTTTACGGAGTGTTTATTACATGTTACACATTGTACAAGGTAGTATCCTATAATCCTTGCAATCACCCTACGGAATTTGTATTTCAATCCCTATGTTATAGATGGGAAAACTGAAACTCATGAGTTCATAATGTGGACAAAATCACAGCTTGAAGGTAACACCCTACTTTTCAAAAGATGAGGTTCATAGGAACTAAAATAAAGAGGTATGGGTTCATGGAAAAGGTTAGACATGAATGGAACTCTGAAGAATTTGTGGAAACTGCATAAAGCTGAGGAGAAAGGAGGGTGGTCTAGTGTGAGGGTGGGGGGCAGTGCAGTTCAGACACGTCTCTGAATGGGTCATTGAGCTGTGGCTGCAGACTGAGGGAGAAAATGTTCACTGTCCTGGGTCAAATCTCACGAAGTCCTCCCTGCTGCTTCTGGCACCATGACTCTGGATTTCCTTTGCCTATGTGAGGTGTCCTGGCCCTGTAACTTGGGAAACTCAGGATTTCCTCCCATGTCTCAGTGGGAACATCAACCTAGAAAGGACCAGTAGGGGCCAGGAGGTGGTGGAGAAGTCAAGTAACTTCCCCCAACACCTCTGCCCCACTCCCCAGCCAGGCCCCAGGGATAGTTTGGGTTGGGCTTTGCACAGAGCCCCTTGCTTTCTCCAGCCAGGCACACAGTGCCACGTGGGACGGTGAAAGGGGACCTTGCTGCTTAAAGCCGAGAAAACATTCATCATGTTTTCCTTCTTAGCTCATTTTACTGCCCATAGCACTCATCTTTTATGGGCCAGCCTAACGGCATTTCCCACTTCAGATGCTTCCTACTCACACTTTCTGCTTTTATTAGACTTTATTGCAAGCCCTGCAGGGGCACAGAAAACCAAAGGGGTTTTGAGTCATTTTTTGGTATTTTTCACCCAGGGAAGCCAAAGTGGACAAAGGGGGCTGCCAAAGGATTGCCACATCAACCTCCAGCGGTTCTCATCATAGGGGAAGTGTTTCCACTCCGTGACAAAGACCCCTGCAGTTCTCCCCATCTCCCCCTACTCACATCCTTCCCGGACTCACAGGCAGGCAAAGCCCCTCCTAAACTGTCTCTAGGGGATTTAACAGATAAACCTCCAAAATCTTAGCATTTTAATGCTCATTTTCCCTTCATCTCATAATCCAACATGGGGTTACTGGCTCTTCTCTACAGTGATTCAGGAAACCAGGCTCTTTCCATTTCATGGTTTCACCATCTTCAACACATAGCTTAGCACCTTTCCATTCAGGTAGCAGATGGAGAAAGAATGAAAAGTTGAACTTGAGGTATATTTTTAAGCCAGGCCTGGAATTGGTTATATGACTTGTCCCCTACTCTAATGGTTAGGCCTCTAATGACCACACCAAACTGCAAGGAAAGTGGGAAATAGAGTCTAACTGAGGGTCTGGGAAAAAGGGAAACATGTTATTTTTAGGCAATAGGGAGTTTCTGCCAGCCCCTAAGCAATCCAATCCTCTTTTCCTATAAAACCAGCAGGCAAAGGTAAGTCTAACTTCTAGTCCCAACTTCTCATCTGCTTTCTGAAACTACCTGGAGCAACCAAGTTCACTGCGCTGGAGTTTAGTTCATCTCTAAGATATATCTTTCAGTAGGAGTTCCTTCCCATTCTCCTAAACATCTTGAGGATTTATGAATTGTGGAATGAACTTTCCTCATCATAAAAGCTTATAAAATAAGAAATACTTATCATATGCTTAGTATATGCTAGTGAAATACTGGTCTTTACACACTGGTCTTATTTAATCCCCAACAATCACTTTGTGAAGTTGTAATTATTATTTTTATGATACCTCATTATATGTGAAAGAAAAAAATGCAGAGAGGCAAAGAATCTTGCCAAATGTCATACTCATACAGTCTGATTTAGGGCTTACACTGTTAATTAATATAAAATATTTATTTACTAAGGCAAAATGCTAAGAATGCCATAGGTAAGTCATGTTCTCTGCCTTAAAAAGCATATAGTGTAATGGAATCACTTTTCATTTGGTTTCATCCAGAAAGAGCCCAAGTACATCATGGAATGGAAGTTATCTCTAGTGTCAGAATCATCCTCTACTCAGCCTGTAGTTTTTGCAGGTCTTCAGATGACACTTCCTACCCCAAGGCAGGAGCATAGAAAGCTGGTCATGTAGTGTCATTTGAAATTTCCAAAGTTCCCGTTTGTTTGGGAGGCACGTTATGACATGGCCTCTAAACTGGTTTTCTGGAATTAGGCTTTGTCAACCCTGTGTCAGTGCTCCAGCCTCTGACCTAAGATGACATTCATGATGTTCTTTGGAGAGAAATCTCACCAAGTTACTCCCTGCATGAGAAACCCATATCTCAGATTCCCTCACCACTTAGTTTTATTTTCAGGAAAATTAACTTTACCTCCATCCTGAATGATTCCCAGAAACAGGATGGTTTAACTGTTCTGTTTCCCATTTCTGTAGTCTGCTGGTCTGTGGAGGGTTTCATGCTTCATCAATAGAAACGTTCCTTAAATGCTGGTTTTTCTCTTTGCAACATGGGCTTACATACATCTTCTCATGAAATCTCCTCATGACCCACCCTAACAAGGCCTCGTTTTCCTGAAACATGGTCAGGGAAGGGCTTCCTTCTTTGTGCAGAACTGAGGCCCCCAGCAAAATAACCAAGGAGGAGGTCGGAGGATCCAGAGCTGGAGCAACTCTAAGACAGGAGTCTAAGATGAGACAGGCATGAATATAGGGAATGTGACAGGAAAGTTGAGAAGTCCATTCATCAAACCAGAGAGTGGTTTTATAATGTTCATGAATCTCAGCACAGCCTTTTGGGAGGATTTAAGGATGATGCTCTGGAGGACCTGCCCCAGTGACTTCTAAATTCCTTGTCTCCTACAAAGTGAAAACATCCTTGGGGGAAATAATCCTCCCCCAATCAGACATGGTGAAAAAAGTTAACCTTTTAGAGCTAAACTAATCAGTTTTTTTGCAGTAACTACTCTAGCTGGACGTATGTCCTGTCTGTCATTCCAAGCCATTCTTAATAATTCATGACAAAGTAATACTGGCAACTGAAAGATTTTCTGGAACAGAATTAATTCACAAGCTGGAAATAATTTTCACCCTAACCCATTCAATTAAACCTTCAACAGTGGCTCATCAACTTGTACTCAACACCAATTTTGTACAGAGATAGTGCTCAGTATTGGTAATATATAAATAAATGAGAACTAGTCTGTACAATTTAGTCCCTCCAATCGAATGCAAAGACAGACCAGAAATAGAAAGAACTGTTTAAATCAGGAAATGCTACAAGAGATGCAAACATGGATGGTAAGGGAGCAGCTGGGTCAATCTAGAGTTCAGGTCAGGGTTCCTGGAGATGATGATGGGCAGTTGAAAGCAAGATTGCATAACAAAGATATAGAATAAACTGAATCCAGTGATTATAATCAGAGTGGCCTGAAGTAATGCTCCAAGGAAATGCAGAAGCCCACTGCCATGTGATGTAGTATGGCTGTGGAATTTTGGAAATTTCCTATCAGATGAAATAGCTCCACAGTATTAGGAAATAAAAACACATGACCTCATATTAGTAGTCTAAGGATCTAGGGACTATCAGATATGTGCAAGTTTGGCTTAATAAAAAGCACTGTGTAGCTGAAGGGACTACAAGAAGCAGTATCATGGTGACATGTAGGGTATTCATCATCTGGCCATATCCTTATATCCATAATTGTCCCAGAAAAGATTGCAGTAGTCTGACCACAACTTCAATCTCTCTTGCCTATCTGGAGAGTTGTACCATGTATGACCACGTCATCTCCACACTGTGAACCTGATGACGGGAATGTGTGCAGACACTTAACCCACCTCAGAAAAGCCAAGCACAGAGTGAAAAGGTCATTTGTGGACTGGTGGAAAGGTGTGAGATGCATGGGGACAGCCAAATCACAGAAGAGTTACCTATGCGGGGGCCAAGTCAAGCAAGATTCAACAGGGGCCGTCTTGCTTGTTCAGGCATTTCATAAACCTACACTTGAGGGTGCTAGCAGGACCCATGGATCCAAAATTATGAGTTATTTAACTTGGCCTCTGGCATGAGTAGCTCTTTTGTGACTTGGCTGTTCTTGGGGATGTCACACCTTGATTCTATTGGCCTTTACCAAAGAATATTTTTTTAGGTGCATTTTATACTTTCAATGACATAATCCTTTCTGTTTGGAGAAATAATTAAAGAAGAACCAGTAGTAGGGGATGCATTCATTTCAGCTCATTATCTCCTGGAAAAGGATGCTTTGCAAAAAGTTATACTACATGAAATATGAATTCCAGTGGGACCTGCTATTGCAAACACAAACTATCATTTTTCTCTCACTGTATTAAGCATTAAGTTCCTGATGGGAACTAGGTGACATTAAGAAGCAGTTAGGAAGATGGTAGAGTAACCCTTAGACCTAAATAAGCAACTACTTTTTGACTTCAGCTCTCCTAGATACCCACTACAAGAAATCAAAGGACAAATTTTGTAGAATTTTTGAGGCTGAAGTCTGTTGTCTGTTTAAGGGAGCAAAGATTTCACAGATTGTCAAAGCACAGAACTGAGTGGTGCTGTGATTAGAGATCAGGAAGTTGGCTTGAGGTCAAAATCCAGAAATCTGTAACAATGGGAAATGAGCAAAGACTCCTCTAAGACCTGGAAGCAGTGACTCTCCAGGAGTCTGGTCTCCTCTGTTTTATAGGTCAGGAGATGACAGAATGAAATGCTCTCTTGTTTGATTTCCATTGACTTCCCTCTGGAAGCAGAGATTTTATTAGCATGCTTTGCTTCTAAAGAAGCTACAGTCTTTGGGTCTTATCCAATACTTTTCCTGCTATACCATGGAAGGCAGCATGCAGGCAAAGAGCCCTAGAACTGTTTTTAAAAGGGTTGGATCTGAGCCTTTGCTTCCATCACTTACTATCTGTAAGATACAAATCATAATTAGCCTCTGATATTGTTAAAGATATTATTAAGATGAAATCAAAGCCCTAGTCCCAGTGAGGGTGATATAAATATGAACTTGATAAATGATGGTTGTGCTTGTGTTTGACCAAGTGTCTTCTTGAAAAACAAAAACGTATCAGCAAAAGCTGATTCAAAGAAGGTATGATTAGAATAGCATGATGACCTGCTCCATCAAAGCTGCTGGGGGAATCTGTGAATCAGGGAGAAACTTGATCAAGCCAGATCGCAATTGGTGGGAGCACCTTGCTGGCAACTGGGAAAAAGGTAGGGATGCGAGGTTGTGCTTTTGTTGGGTCATTCATGAGCAGATCACAGCAAGGGTGGGCTGACAGAATAGCAAATTCAAGTCCCAACTCTCACACTAATAAGCAATTATAGCTGTTTTCAGGCCTTTTTGAAGCTCCATTTCCTGTCTTTAGCATAGAGGCATCTCAGAAGGTGATTTTTAAGGTCTTTACCCTTTCTGATGTTCCATGAAACATAACCAAGTCCTTCCCATGATTTTTGGGTGATTCTTTGGAGTAGATTCTGTTTAAAGAAATGAGCAAAAAGGAAGATGAGTAATAGTTAATGCGAACACTTAGGTATCTCATCAATTCCCAAGCACTTCTCAATGATTTTCAATTTATTTTTCTTGGAAGATCTTTCCTCTTGAGAGCCATAAAACTCCGAAAAATATAAAATCCCCAAAGAGGTACTTACTTTTGAGCAATTGGTAGCACAGTTCTTGGATTTGGATTGAGAATGTAGTTCTTGAACTCATTGGCATTTGGTCCCCCTGAATTGTCGAGTCTCTTCATCTGCAAAATAGGAGTGACTGTGGCTTCTTTCACTTAAGGAGAAAGAAGCAGCTGATTACTTGGGTTTGAAAAGTAGTTAGAAACTGTGCATCTACAGTTCCCCTAGTGCACTGATACTTAAGGACAGGAGTTTTTCTTTTATCTTCTTGATAAAAGTATTGGAGTCACAGCAAATGCTGAGTTAATGAGTTGACCTGATAAGGGCTAGATATTTTGTTTTCATATTCACTTTTTAAATTTACAAAATTATTTCCTGTTCGTTTTAACAAAGTAAAACTTCAACATATGTTCAATGAAAATAAAGAATTTCCCCTGACATAGTGTTGTCAATTGTTTGGCATGTATCTTTCCAGGTTTTTTTCTCTAAACCTATAGGCTGAATATATATATAATGTATAATATATAATAGACTATTTTCACACTGACACATATGTTCACATAGGTTTTTATTTCTTTCATTCCTGTCTTACATTATTTTAACCAAAAAGTAATAATGTCATCCATATTATTCTAGGGATAACCTTTCTAAAATTAATTTTATTTACTCCGCAGCTAGATGGCTAGATGTCTACTATTCTATAGTACAGATACAGCAATATATAACATTTTTTTCCAGTTCTCTGAAGATAAGCATTTAAGTTATATTTCTTTTTTTTTCTTGTTACTAGGTATTAAACTCATGGGTGCTTTTTTGAGCTATATCTCCAGTCCTTTCCTTTTTTTTGGCTAAGTCTCTGAGGCTGGTCTCAAACTTGAGATCCTTCTGCCTCAGCCTCCTGAGTTCCTGCGATTATAGGGGTGTGCCACCCAGCCTAGCCTATTGTTATTTTATTTTAAAAGTTTACTTCCCAATATAAACAACGATGAAACAACATTTTAAATACATATTTTGATGACTTGTAAACATTAAATCTTAACCAAGCCTAACCCTAGATCTTTATGGATCAAATCTGCTGGAAACTTATGTTGGATTCCAAAGATAGATTTGGCTCTTAGCGACTTATCAAGGTTTCTTCAGCCCTCTCATAATCCTAAAATGAGCAAAGCTTACTCAACAGCTGCCACCAACCCCAGTTTCCCCAAATGGAGAATCTTGTGAGCTTCAGCAGACTTGAACATGAACCCTTGGATGCTGCTTCCACTATCCTCCCGTTCTCTTCCACAGGTGCACAGGACAGGGGTGGGGCTCTCCCTGCATCTAACCATACATAGACAACTTGAGCAACAGCTTTCCTGACATCTGTTTCATCAGGTTCTTAATCTCAGGACCATTAGTAATTGACACCATAAATAAGATCACCGGTGAGTGGCTGGAATCTTGGGATGGGCCAGGAATTTGACCTGCAGATTCTGGGGGATCTGATAAGAGCAGTCTTGTTGTAAATTAATATCTGAAGCAAAAAAAGGGTGACTCTAGCACATAGCTGAGTGGACACGCAGGTTTCCCAACCTGGAGGTGCTCCATAAATAAGATAAAGTTTCCTGACCTATTGCTAAGATTATTTGTAGCCATGGCTACCGCATGCTGTGGTTTGAAGGCCATTCTGTCACTAGGAAAGTGGGGCTTCAGACTTGTCTTCAGGCCTGAGATTGCTCCCTGGTTGTATATTGTTAGTAAACATGTAAATTATTAAATATTTAAAAATAATGACAAAATTTAAAATTTGGAGATTATACATAAAAACCTGAATATCTAGTATCTAAAAGCAAAAGATTTGGTAAATCTGAGGCCACAAGGAGCCACATGGGGCTGCCCTCCTCAGAGGGGTCATGAGCTCTCCAGTTTGACAGACTCTTCATCTGGTTTGCTACACCAGCATTTGTGTTTGTAACTTCCAGTTTGGAAATGATGATATTTATGACTCAGAAATTCTGTTTCTGCTTATGGCTAAGCAGAAGAGGTAACCACACATGTGGCATCTTCTTTCATTTACAGAGGACAAAATTGCCAACATTAATATTTATTTGATGAAAAGTAACAGACAACATTTGTCCTAGCACAATATTTATCCCTATCCTACAGAAAAATAAACTGAGGCCCAGAAAGTTTAATTACTCCAATCTACCAAAACTGTTGGTAAAATCAGTATTTGGACCCAAGCAGTCTCTCTCTAGAAGTTGCACTTGGAATCACTGTATCTCAGTTCTTCTGTCCCATCCAAAGATGAACATGCCTCCAAGGAAAGGGATACTTGGAATGTTAGCTAATCTAAAAGCGTAGTTAGTTGGCAGCAATGTCTTCTGCTTGTAAATCTACTAGGGTACTGAATGAGCCTGCAGGAAGGTAGGCAAAGCAATGATATGATTCCTGTAGTTCAAGGTCAGGGCTCTGCAGAAAGAAAGACATGGGGAGAATCCTGATGTGTAGGAGAATGAGATTCAAGGGACAGCATTGAGAAGAAAAATAATCTTCAGATAAAGAACAGATTGCATTTTTGGGGGGGTACTGAGGATTGAACTCAGGGGCACTCGACCACAGAGCCACATCCCCAGCTCCATTTTGTATTTTATTTAGAGACAGGGTCTCACTGAGTTGCTCAGCACCTCACTGTTGCTGAGGCTGTCTTTGAACTTCAGATCCTCCTGTCTCAGCCTCCCTAGCTGCTGGGATTACAGGCATGCACCACCACACTCTGCCAGATTGCATATTCTGAGGATCCAAAGGAACCAAGATTGGCCAATCTGACCAAGGGCATTTTAAGCTCATTATAAGCAGAGAGGTTGAGGTCAAAATGAAAATACGGGGTAAGTTGAAGCTTAAAAGAGAAAGCTCCTTTTGCAAGAAAATACACAGTTACTTTGCAAATGCTTATAAAGTCTGACAGACACAGAGGTGGGAGCCAGAATTTCAGTTTCTCACATATTCACATTTTCTTCATCAAGAAGAAGTTCTTAATACAGACAGTGTAGAACAGACATAATTAAAAAGGAATTGAAGCCTGAGATAGGCAAGATGAGTTGAGAGTTCTAGTAAGGAGGTAGATATGGCTCAGTGGGTAGAATCTAAGTTTTGGATTTGGAAAGACCCGGTGGACTGCTATCTCAGCTTGACTCTAGCTTTGTAATCTTGGTCAATTTTCTTCTCTGCATCTCAATTTTCATAGGATTTTGATTAGAATTAAATGAGTTATCTGTGTTAAATGCCTGGCACATAGCAGACCCTTAGCACATAGCTGAGTGGACATGCAAGTTTCCCAGCCTGGAGGTGCTCCATAAATAAGATAAAGTTTCCTGACCTATTGCCAAGATTATTTGTAGTCATGGTTACAGTATTTGGTAGCTGCAGTGCTTTTTGTGACTTGGGGCATGGGGTTTCAGATTTCATTAAGTTCAAGTCTTTAGATTCAGATGAATCTTACTCTGGAGAAATTTATAGATGAGATGAAGAAACCATTGTTGGTTCTGGTTAAGAAATCATGGTACTAAGAGGTTCTAGAAAAATTGGAGAAGGGAAAATGTCACATTATTTTGAAAGAGGAGTTGGAAGAAAGGGTATTTAAACAATGTGGACTTGATGTCAAATCTAGGGAACATTCTGGAATATATTAATAAACAGATGTTTTGAGAATGTTTAGAAAAGACAGCAACAATTAATAAGAGTTATCTGAGGATTGTTAATAAAAAGTTTTTCTAAGCAAATCTCTCTTCTTTTTTGTCAGAATTACCAAATTAATTGGTTAGGAGAATGCTATGGCTTAGCTAATTACACTATTAATGTGACACTTGACAAAGATTTCAAAATGTTTTGAGATCTGAATTTAATGACAATACAATTCAAGCTTACAGAATTCAAATATTGTTAATGAGTAGACAGCTCTAAATTCTTGAGAGGCAATATAATCAAGGCCATATACGACAAATTCACAGCTAATATGAGATGGGGATGTATGGAAAGCTTTTCCTCTACGATCTGAAACAAGCAAGGATGCCCTCTTTTATAACTTTTATTCAACATAGCACTGGAAGTCCTAGCCACAGAAATTAGGCAAGACAAAGAAATAAAGGACATCCACATTGGAAAGAAGAAAGTCAAACTATGCTTGTTTTCAGACGACATGACCTTAAATTCAGAAAACCCTCAGGTCTCCACCCAAAAACTCTTGGAATTAGTAAGTGAATTCAATAAAATTGCAAGACACAAAAGCAACCACAAAAATCAATAGTGTTTCTGTATGCAAATAGTGAGCTACCTAACAAAGCAATCAAGAGAACTATCCCATGTACAAAAGCTACAAAAATTTAAAATACCTATAAATAAATTTAGCCAACAATGTAAAGATGTTTACAATGAAAACTGCAAAACATCAAGGAGAGAAATAAAAAAGGATACAAATAAATGGAAAGGTATTCTGTGCTCATGATTTGGAAGAATATAGTACTGGGATAACTGGGTCAAAGCCTGGATTTTGTGATTTTTGTGGGATAAAAAAACCATTGTGCCTTTTAAAAAATTTTTGCCATGGACCTTCACTTTCTCACTTGGCACCATGGATGGAAACAGGCTTCTACAGATTTACCAAGCAAACACAGTAAAATTTCTTTAATTTAGATTAACTGGGCAGGGTGTGTATGTGTGAAATTGTGGGGGTGGTGGTAAAGAGGAAGTATGATATAAGAAAGCTGTTCTGAATTAGGTATTACGAATGAATAAAATAATATTAAAAAGATATTTGGTTTATTCTATCATTTTCCACCAGATTAAGCTTACCTCCATTTAGATCTATTTTTAGTGAATTAGATTGAATTATTGTGCATGCATTTTTTTTGGTAACTAAATGATTGCTTCTAATTGAGATAAATGGTTTTTGTTTTTCCTTCAAGTGAATTAACATCACACTCCCCCATTTTCTTGCTTTTTCCCCTCTGAATTGGTTTAGTCCATCTTTGTTAATAGGTATTAGAAAAGCAAGCTAGATTTTAGACCTTGTTTTACGAATTCAAATCTCTGAATCAGGGACATCTGAGTTAATGAGCAACATATATTACAAATCATTTTTGTTCCTCAAGGCAAATCTTTGAGGAGTTTCCATGAATACCTCACTTAGGTGCAAACAACAAAGTGAAATTGAATGTACTTTAAAAATATCCCTTTATTTAGATTTACTCCTAACTGGAATATATTTCTTGCTCCTTCCTTCTCCTCAGCCTACCATTTGCTTACTCTTGATTAATTAGGTTGGGTTATGCTTTTATCTTTCCTTCTCACTCCCATACGCACTGGCAGTGATTATGTATCCTGCCCTCTAGAGCCCCAAGAAGGCTTGGGAGGAAGTGGATGGGGCTGGGGAAGGGCATCAAGCTGCCAGAATAACTTTGCTGAAGTGACTAACTTTTTCTGTGATTCAGCTGAAGGACTTTATTGGTGTTGTGAGGACCCAGTTCTACTGGGGGAGGGCAGAAGGTATGGGCTAGTGCTCCAGTTCTGTCTCTAATGAAAACTTGGGCAAGTGTTCAAAACTTTCTGAATCTCAGTTGCCGACAATAAGGCCTCCTTCCTTATCTTCACTTGCTTCCCAAGAAATGTCAAAGGCATCAGCACTGCAATGGGATTGAAAGTCTTTGGCAGTAAGTAATTGTTTTCTTCCTCCGTCTTTCTTTCTTTTTCCCTTTTTTTTTATCCAATTGTTTCGTGGACATGACAAAGGATACTTAACCTTTGCAGAATTTCCCTTGAACTACCTTTAATGTCCTACTGAAAGGAGGTTGTGGAAAGGGTTATGTCCCTTTGAACGAAAGAATCTCTTCTCTTGGTCTCCCAAATTCCAGTAGAGTTGAGCAATGAGGGAAGCACTCTGCGGGGAGAGGCAGGACATGTATTTTTGGTGTGCACACCCTCTGTGTCCAGGGCCAGACAGAACTGCTAATTCCAACCCTTCTGCTTTTGAGAAGGCAATAGCTCTAGAACAACTTCCTAATAGAAGACAGATAGATGGTTAGGGAAGGAGTTGGAGACTGAGCAAAGAGGAGAGGTGAGGAGACAGCATCCTGAGGAGCATAGATACAAAGCACAGTATGTGCCTGTACAGAAATGTCAGTGAGACCCTGTAATTTATACAGTTGACATGACTGAAAAGTTATAACAACAAGGAAAAACAATTTCCACCACACTCCAGGAGGATGCTGGGTTGATTGAATTTCTTGCAAATAAGAGTGGCTCTGGTTTTGTCACCAACACAGTGTGAAGTTTGATGTGGTGGTCATGAGAACGTGCCTGCGTTCCTTTGAATTCTGGCAGAATAACTGGTCAGGAGCCTAGATCGGGCGCCTTTGTGCCGAGACCACGCCTACAGCGAGCAGCTCCAACCAATGCCTGAGCTCGGCTGGGCTGCTAAGGAAATACCTTCTTAGAGATGTGGGACTCCCCATGGCTGACTCCAGCAGACTCAACGGACTGCCCCGTGGCCTCGCCACAGCTTCCCTAGATGGCACCGCAGTCTAAACACGTATCTGTCCAACTTTCTCTCACTTCCTGGTTTGCTGACTGCCCCCACTGTTACACAGGCATTTCCTCTAATAAAATTTTGTACCCTTAACCATGGCTTGACTTCTGCTTTTCATAGATCCCAGAATAACACAATAGGAAGATCATCTAAACCTCTCAGTTTTAATTTCTATATCTTGCAAGTTGGGAGAGTAGGGGTACAGAGGGGCTAGAAAAGAAGAGGGAAACAGATTTATTCAGTATCTCTATGTGCTGGGCAAGCCACATACATTATTTCACATAATTATCTTGTCATCTTTAATGTGGCAGGTTGTTGTGCTATTTTGCAAAGGAGAGAGCTGAGGATCAAAGAAATTAAATAACTGGCCCAAGTTTAGATAGCTGCAAAAACTGCTTTGGGAATCAGGTCTTATGTATCTTCAAGATTTTGCCTTCTCATCTGATCCTCAATAAAGCAGACAGAAAAGCAGGGAAATTAGTAGAGAAGAAATGTGAAAACCCTTTGAAAGTGTAAAAAATGTGATACTTCAAAGTCAAAGATGGTTATTTTTGTTGATCACAATCAGGATCACTACATACTAATACGGGACCAGAACAAAACAAAACTGTAAGGCTCCTTGTTCAAATTCACTGAGAGAATTTTAAGACTACATTGAACCAACTGTGGGGTCTTCTGGGAATGAGACCCATGCAACCAGTCCTGGTAAAGCAGAATTGTTGACAAAGGGGTAATTAAATTGAACTTGAAGGATATTTTCTAGGAGTGTAAGTTCAAAAAATTAATTGTTCAGAAAACAATAATAAAAAAAGAAATTCCTAGCTCTCACTCTCAACGCCACAGAAATAATCTGACTTTCTGTAATAAGTCATCATACATGTCAAAGAAAAACAGGGATTTCTGAGCCAAACTGAGCCAATAATGTTTATGAGAACACAAGGGGCAAAGGGCAGGATATGCCTGTAGCAATTCCTTACCAGCTCCAGGGGTTCTGGTGACATCCGGGGGCCTCTGCTCCAAGTTTTAGCCCATGGAAAAGCACAGGCCCTGCTGCTTTCCCCACTGAGCTATATAAAGCAATGTCTGTTAAATTAGTTCTGGGCTCAGTTTTCTGGGCAGCTTGCTCTCTTCCAGGCAGTCATGCTGTCTTTGAGTATGGGGAAACACTAGTCTTGGCCCAGCAGAAACCCACACCCACTTCACTTGACCAGATGGGTGGCACCATGGTTCTGGCAGCTTCAGATCCAAGTAGCCTCATTAAGGGTGCCTGGGTGTAGTATTGTCATGGCACTTTGAGCCAGTATGGTTCCTCCAGTGGGGGCATCTTGGGTTGGATCAAATATCCATTTGTCTGGAAAAACCCACATGAGCCTCTTTGTAAGGCAGTGTGAAGCATATTTGCACATCATCCTGACCCTTGGTAGAGCTAGTTTCTAGTGAGCATACGGATCCTCTTAGATTGGGCAGGGAAATCCATCAGCATTGTCCTCGTTCCTGCTTGGGTTTGACCTTCCACTTTGAGCTTTTGACATGGTTAATAAGAACTACTCTATCATTCCATGGCATAAAAGCTGGTGACAACCTGAAGGAAGATGGTCATGAATCTTAGAGTTATTGAATGGCAGGGGCCTCAGTTGTCCACCCTTGTGCCTTTGGGCAATCTGCACTGGCCTCATCTCTCACCACTTCCTCATTTGTTTTTAATGCTAACTAATACCGCAATTTTTTACACTTATTAACTTTTGTGGAGATCATTTACTCAGCTTGGAAGGCCCTTGTCTACTTTGTTCAAGGGAGAAACTCCTACCTCTTTAAGATGCTACTCATAAATGTTAATAGCTTGCTCCATTCTTCAGGCTTCTGGCAAGGGGCTAGAAATCAGTCCTGAGGTTGCCAACCATTATGGAGAATGGAGGCAGAACAGTATATAGAAGACTTGTATTTGTTCAGTTCTACCCAGATTTAAAATATCTCATCTCATTTTTAGATCATATCAGATAAAGTATCAGATTGCATTATCTGATTTTTAGTGAAAAAATATGGTTGTGACCAACGTGGATAATTTACAAATTATCTCTCCATCCTTCAGATGATCAAAGGCATCTATCTAAGGCATCTTTTTGAAATTTGATGTCTGAGAGAAGCAACACATCGGATCCCTAATGCTTCAGGGAAGCATTTTCCCAAAATGTTTTCTGAGAAACCATTAATAATAATTTTTTTTTTTTTTTTTTTTTGCGGTGCTGGGGATCAAACCCAGCGTCTTGTGCTTTCGAGGCAAGCACTCTGTCAACTATATCCCCAGTTCAATAATAATTATTAAAAGTCAGAGGAAGTGGCTTAATAAATATTGGGAATCGAACAAAATTAAGCAGATATCTTTATGCAGGGTCTTCCCAGAGCCCTTAATGTTCTGACATAAACTGAGATTTTGTAAGAGAAAATGTGTGATATTTTTCAAACTTATTACCTAAGGAAATATTGCTCTCCATATCTTCTGGTACTACTGTTCAAATGATCTCTTTTTAGAAAACTGGATATTGGGTGATCTTATAATTTGTCATCCAAGTGCAATTTTGAAAGAAGAGGGCACCATGACGCCAGCATGACAAATGTAAAATAGAACTGACCCAGATAGACTGGGAACAGTGGGTCACCCTACTTAGAGGGCATAGCCCAGTATCTCCCATTCCACCGGAACAGGCAGAATGGGAGAATATTGGAGCACTAGGAATTTTAGGAGGAAGGTGACATTAATAGAGACTGCTGTGGGGGATGTAGGAGACACCAGTAGCAAATTCACCCTTGACTTAGGAATGTCAGTGTACTGCGAGGGAGGCAGACTTTGAAAGGCTCGTCGGCAGAACTACAAACAGCAGCCACCAGCAACAAGGATGAGAAACGCATTGCCATCCTCAGGCAGAACTTTCTGCCACTCTACTGACCTTACCCAAGCCCTATATTTCAGCAGAGTAATGTGCTCACTAGTGGCATCAGGTCTCAGTGTGAGTACCCATGACCCCTACTTGTAAAATGGCCAATTGCAAAAACAAACAAATAGCTTCAAGCACCCTGGGGAAAGAGGATGCCATTTCACTCAGGATTTGCCAAATAAAACAGTCTGGGTAAAACAAAATAAATAACTTTCTTGGGGCTAGCGAGAAATGGCAAGTGTTTCTATTTCAGGGTCTAAGCCTCCTTTGTCTGATGGGCTATTGGAATTTGGTCTTGCTGAAGTTGTTGCTCTCTGCTCAGTCAATTGGACCTGTTTTATAGTTGGCTATAAAATACCCTGGGCTTCACCTGGATGGCTGCATGTAATCCATGTAGCAGAGTGTCCATTTCCTGTCAAGCATATCACATGTATAAGTTTGCTTTTTGTTACTGTAACTAAATATCTGAGTCAAGCTAGTTTTATTTTAAAAAGAGGTTTATTTAGCTCACAGTTATGGAGGCTGAAAATCCAAATAATACAGTACCAATTCTGGCAAGGACTGAAAAAACCTGTGGGAGGAGAGATAATATTGTAAAATAGAAGGGCAGAGAGGTTGAAGTCTTGCAATCCCTTCTGAGTACATGCCTCAAATTGACATAAGGACCTCCAACTAGGCCCCACCTCTTACAAGTTCCATGTCATCATTGCTACACTGAAGACCAAGCTTCCATCACATGAATTTTGGGGGGACACATTTAAACATATCCAAACTACAGCAGCACCCAGTTTTTCAAATCTCCCAACTAAGATCTTCTGCTCATTTTCCCTGACTCCCAATCCTGGGCCCTCAATGAGAAGAATAGCAGAAGATCCTCCCACTCTCTCCCTCCTGGGTTAAAAATGTCAAGCTCTGTGTCATTCACTGATTCATTATTTAAACACAGACAGACAGACAGACACACACACACACACACACACACACACACTCCTACATATATTTGGTAGAAGCTTTTAAACAAGGAGTGGCTAACACAATTAAGATTTGTTTTCTTGAATTTATAAATAATCCTTTCATCACAGTAGGATGACTAGATTGAAAGGAATAGTTTTGGGGACATAGAACTGGCTGGAAGGATTTTTCAGGAGACTCTCCATTTGTGTTAGAAACTGAGAGATTCCAGATCCTCTAGTATTCAGAGTGATTCTTCTGTTTCTCTGTAAACTAGAGAGATCCAGGGATGGTGACACATGCCCATAATCCTAGTGGCTTGGGAGACTGAGGCAGGAGGATCGCAAGTTTGAGGCTAGCCTTAGCAATTCAGTTAGGCCCTAAGCAACTTAACGAAACCCTGTCTCAAAATAAAAAGTAAAAAGGGCTGGGGATGTGGCTCAGTGGTGAAGCACCCCTGGGTTCAATCCTCAGTATAAAAAACAAAAACAAAAAATAAACTAGAGAGAAAGGCCCAGGTCAGCAGTAACCTATAACCTGTAACCAGGACTTATAGTTCAGGATAGGGATCAAGAAGGAAATATATAAATTATTAATATTTTAAGCTGATAAGAGCAGATACTACACTTGATCTCAGCCAAAAGGCCAAGAAGCATTAGTACTTTGAGAAGCACTTGCATAATTACCCCATGTGGTCCTCACAGCAATTTTTTTTTTTTTAGATTTTGGATTTGGATTTGCAAGTTCAGGAGTTTGCATTCCCATTGCATACCACTGTGAGGTTCAGTGGTTTCTTCTGATGACCATGATGGTGGTGAAAGACAGATTCAGAGCTAGAACCCAAGGCTCCTAATTTTCAGTACAGGGTGCATTTTACCTCAACAAGCTCTTCTCTATACAGCAGTGCTTTAGAGGTTCAAGGTATATGTGGTGAGTCTGGGAGAGACAGGTGGGCAGGCCTCACTACTTGATGCTGAGAAAATGTGTTTTCATGGAGGGAAGTTTGCTGGTTCCTTGAAAGGACTGGATCAGCCACTGCACTGGGCAGAATGATGTCCCCTCAGATTCAGGTCTTTCCTGGAAGATCAGGATGTGACTTTGTTTGCAAATAGGGTCTTTGCAGATGTAATTAGTTAAGATGTCATACTAGAGCAGGGTGGGTCCTAAATTTAACATGACTGGTATCCTTTCAAGAAGAGAAGAAGGGACACAGACACAGAGACACACTGAGAAGAACACCATATGCCAACAGAGGCAGAGATTGGAGTGATACATTTGCAAATTAAGAAACTGCAAGGATTTGCTGACAATCACCACTGGAATTGCTGCATGGGACAAACTGTCCCTCAGAGCTGTCCAGAAGGAATTGACCTTTTTGGTTCCTTGGCTTCAGAACTCTGGCTTCTGAAATTGAACAAATAAATAAATTTCTTTTTAAGTCACCTGAATTGTTGATCTTTCTTACAGCAGCCCAAGGAAACTGATACAGCCATACTCTGGATAGAAAAAAATGTGATTTGCATATATGATTTTGGATAATTTAATAGTTGCATTTAACAAGGATAAATGAATTGAGTAATATGTTTTTACCTTATATAAAATACATTTGAAACATGTTTTCTATGTAAAATTCATAGTACATTATTTCACGACATTTTTTTCATACTACATCTTTGAATCTGATGTGTAGCTTACATGTATAGCATATTTCCAATCCACACAGTTATTGCCAGTTCTCAGCCATCAGGTTACTAGTGACTTCCATGTTGGATAACACAGCCATGGACTTTTTTTCTCTTTGTGTCGTGTTGATGTGCTTGCTTCAGTGAGGTCAGGAGAGGGAGCAAGAAGGAAGGCATTTTCCACTATGTCTACCCTCTCTATCCCTATTGATTTGTCCTAAACACATAGCCCACGAATACCCATGACTTCTCTGCCAGAGAGCATCCCATGAACACACCTGGGATGGATAGAATGGATAGATAGAATGGAGGAGAATTCTTTTCCAGACTTCCTGCTTCCTCAAGATGATTCCTCTATCTGTCCTAGAACTTTCTTTTTGGCCTGGCTGAATCTCACTTCAGCTTTCTTCCAGGAGCAAGGGATTGTCAGTCCACTGAGCTCCTGAGTTGACTCTGAATCTATCTGTAGCATAATTTAACACAGTTCCTCTCACTCTTCCTTCTATTGCTGTTGGGAGTAAGACAGCAGGCCTGGGTCTGGATTTGACACTGACAGATTCTCACGCCGAATCCAGAGAGATGCCCAAGACCAAATGTTACAAAGACAAACCATATGGGAGCCCCAGCACTCTGGGCCATTAATAGGAATTTTTGGACGACTGTGATTGATGGTATAGCTCTTACAAGTCCAAGATCAATGAAAATGCATCTTGATCTTTTGAACTCACCCGTTTTATCTTGGATCCTTTTCCTGTACAATGAGACCCATTTCTGTGATGCCTGAAGGCATCTGGGACCCCTCTGATGCATTTGCCATCTATGCCCTTGCCAGCCATCCTGTCAGTGGGATGGAGGAGGGTGAGGGCCTTGAGAACCAGAATTTTTATCATGAGGCTAAATGCCAAGCCAGACCGTTAGAGGTGGTAATTCCATACTCTGCCTAAAGAAAGTTCATGGGCCCAATTAAGAGCACTACTCACCTTGATATAGACTAGGAGATGACAATATACAGTTGTGTTCTTGAGTTTGTTTCTGTGCCCCATTTACCTGAGCATAAAAGGACTTCCTTCTCTCCTTCCCCTTCATTATAGCAAGGAATTGAGGAGAGGCTCGGTAGAGAATTCACCTTCCTTTGAAGTCTTGAATTCCTCCCCAAATCTGTGGGCCCCTTTCCTAAGAAAACATGTATGAATTCAATTTTGCATGCAATTTCAAGGCATTCACAAACCTCTTGGAACCCATCCAGAGAACTTATATCAAGGACAATTGCTCCAGAGCAACTATTATGGGCTTGAAGTGAGACACCGTACCATTCAGATTGAAGTGGACACCGTACCATTTATTTGAAGAGTCAGGAAACTATATCATTTTCATGTTTTACGTGTTCCTCAGGAAGTCACCATGTTTTAGGAGAACAGTTTCCTTGGTAAAATGAGGCTGGGAACAACTGTACTCATTATTTTCGCTCTATTCCCACTTTGGAATTTATGATGCCAACTAGCATATTACAGGCTCTAAGAAGTTCTTTTTCCTGTACCAGGAATTGAATCCAAGGCCTTATGCATACTTGTACTAGACAAGTACTGTACTACTGAGCTACACGCTTAGCCTTCTGAGAAGCATTGAAGAAATCCCACACTGATTTAACCAGAGAATTTTATTCTTGTATAATACCTCAAGTATCCCATAGAATATACTTACTGGCCACTATTAAATCTAGACCAATATGTCGATCATTCTACATCTTGTTTTCTCCCATGAAAATCACAGGCTTCTACTTTTCTCTCCACTTTGGACTGTAGTATGTAGTCTGCCTCCTCTTGTCCCGTCCTGGATAGCATAGCCATCAACACACATAGCTACAATGTTGGTAGGTACGGCTACAAATGAGTGGAATGGGATGTCAGGAGATACCATGCACATAATGCTTTGCTAGAGAGGACACCATTCTCAGACCACAGTGTTAACAGTGTCCCCTGGACTCGTGTAGCAGAGTGGTGATGGAGTGCAGACTTGGATCTCAGAGATGCTCGTTGGTCATTGCCTGTTCTTTGGTTTGTGGACAACAAGGGTTTTCCTTCAGAGGCAGCTGTCTGGAGCCACCCAATAGAAAGTGCAGTTGCCTGGCTGGGTGGGAGACCTGGTTGAAAGAGGGTCAAAGAAAATGTCTTCAAAGGGGTTGGCATTGAAAGTGGGTCTTGAAAGTTATGAAGTATTTAATTCAGTAGTGAGGAGCCTCCTTGGCAAAGAGGGTGTGACCCAGATATGGGAGTGCTGTGCAGGGAACACACACAGGAAACAGACTACACAACTAAGAGGAGTCGGAATGTACGTTTCTTGGTTTGTGTTTTGAAGAAGGCTGTAGTACCATACACAAACCTAACCTCCTTTAATAGACCTCAGTTATAGAAAAATAAAGGACTTGACAGAGCTGGGTGATTGGCAGAATACCCTGAGCCCTCCTTCAAGGGTTCTGACTTGGACAATTGCCAAACTTGGTTTCCCTTCTTCTGTTTTTTTTTTTTTTAAAGAACTTTTATTTGGTTAATTGCTAAATCCTGGATATTTTGTAGGAAACTTATCCATCTGTTTCTGATTCTTTCACACTTATCAAACATTTTGTAAGAACTTTTGTATAACCAACCAGCCTTCAGAACCATTTCCATAAACCTTTTAAACCTATTTATTTTGAAGCAGGAAGTTGCTCTTCTGCCAACAAAACAAGGATGTAGGGCTTGTGAGAACTACCGTAGGACATCCAGTCAACTTCAAGGAGTTCCCCACCTAACAAACTGCCCCTCCATTCTGGACTCAGAACTTGCAGGGTTTTCCCCAGTCCTGTGACTTTATAGATGGAATGATCACTACTTTTTTCTGTCTTTGCAATTGCATTTATGAGATTGATCAGCTACTTGGCACCTTTCACTTGCTTAAAGCACCAAGGGAAGTGAGCTCAGCATGCAATTTTCAAGTGTTCCCTCCAAATCAGATTTCTTCAAACAAGTTAACTCACAGGAACAAGTGGATTCCCATTCAGAGGGCAGCTACCTCTAATTTCCCTCTGGCCACTATGCCAGGAACCCCTTCTTTCTTATCTTTGAATCTCCAGTATTTAATGCAGGTTTCAGTATAAGAGAAGTGTTCAGGAAATGTGTGCAGAATATCTGCTGACTAAGAGGTCAGTGTGTAAAAACAAAAATTGCACAAGTTCTCTTTAACTAAGTTAGCTAAACTTTAAAAAATATTCCTGGAGGATCCTGTCCATATCAGTTTGCAGAGGCAAGTTTTACTTCTATATAAAGGAAAAGAAATTAGTACAACAGTGAAAAGAATATTATGCTTGCTGGAGTCTCAGGTCATTTAATTTCCATGA
Organism: Glaucomys volans; assembly: GCA_020662805.1. Classification (NCBI taxonomy): domain Eukaryota; kingdom Metazoa; phylum Chordata; class Mammalia; order Rodentia; family Sciuridae; genus Glaucomys; species Glaucomys volans. The sequence goes on from JAJEJO010000662.1 coordinate 542,887, forward strand.
GGTGGGATGGATGGACTTGGAAAACATGATTGCTTTTCCTATGGAAAGTGAAAAGCTTGTAAATTGTCCTGGTTGATGGCCACCAGTCTCAAGACTTTTACCATCATGGTTGTGATTAATCTAGTCAGAATTTCTAGTGGAGTTTGCAAGCTTGAAATATAAAAACTGCTGATCTGAAGGAGGAAAAAAAAAATCCTGAGCAAGGTGGACTCAGATAGAAATTATGGTCAGAGGCACCTGATTGAGGCCTTGGCACCAGAAGACAGAATCTGATAAAATGGCAAGGCTTATTAAGCCCTTGCCAGCTGCCAGACACTAATGCTAAGTGTCTAACTTGCATTATTTCATTTAATTCTCACGACAATTTGATGGGGTAGGAACTACTTTTTTCTCCATTTATCAGTGAAGAATCCAAGGCACGGATATATTGTCACTTGCCTGAGGTCGCACATGCAAGTACTGGCACTCTGTTATGTCTGTTTTTTTTTTGTTGTTGTTGTTGTTTTTTTTTTTGGTACTGGGGATTGAAGCCAGGGCGGGGGTGGTTAGCCACTGTGTCACATCCCCTGCCCTTATTTATATTTTTATTTAAAGGCAGGTTCTCAGTAAATTGTTTAGGACCTCACTAAGTTGCTGACACTGGCTTTGAGCTTGTGATCCTCCTGCCTCAGCCTCCTGAGCCACTGGAATTATAGGCATGCACCACTAGGCCTGGCTGTCACTGTATTCTAACCCCTGCCTAGTAGCTATGCTCCCCAGTTTCACAGTATGAGAAAGGCATTTTGAACTCTTGGTCCTGGGTACTTAGGATAATGGGAATAGTAATAATAAGAATTACTTGGCCCAATTTACAGGATGATTCTCTGAAGCTTATCAGGTAATAAATACAAAAGATTTGTAATAAAGACAGAGACATGATATTTATCTATTCATCTGAGCAAGGACCTGACTTAGAGTTATAATTCAATAAATATTTTCTGAATAAATGAATGTGGAAAATAGATTTATGATGAAAGTAAAAATCAGTTTTCCCCAAACTCACCGTAATACCTATTTACACAGTCTTTTGACATAATCACTTTTTTATTTTTTATTTTTTTCACTTTTATTGATTCATATTAGTTAGACATAACATTAGGATTCATTTAGACAGAATTATAAATGCATAGAATATAACTTGCTTCAATTCAGTCATCAGTACTCCTCTTCCCTCTCCCCCTCTCCCTCTGCCTGTCTCCTTTCCTCTACTGATCTTTTTGCTACTTACTTATATATATTTTTTACTAGTGTCTTGTGAATGTACATGATGGTGAGATTCACTGTGATGTATATATATATTTGCCCTTATCCAATCCCTCCCCTCTCCTTCTTAATCCCCTTCTCTCACTCCCTTGATTTCTTTTCTATTTTGATGGATCCCCCACCCCCATTTAGTTGTTGCTTCTACATAGCAGAGAAATATTTGACCTTTGACTTTCTGGATCTGGCTTATTTCAACTTAGCAGTATAGTCTCCAAATCCATCCATTTACTAGCAAATTACATAATTTCATTCTTCTTCATGATTGAGTAATAGCCCATACACAATATCTTCCCACCCTTCTCTTTTTGATACTGGGGATTGAACCCAAGGGCTCTCAACCACTAAGCCACAATCCCAGCCCTTTCTATTTTTATTTTGAGATAGGGTCTCACTAAGTTGTTTAGGGCCTTGCTGAATTTCTGAGGCTGGCCTTGAACTTGCAATCCTCCTGCCTCAGTGTTTGGAGCTGCTGGGATTATAGGTGTGCACCACCATGCCCAGCCACACACAATCACCTTTAAAGATAATTTTTATTTTTTTGGTGTTGCTGGGGATTGAACCCAGGGCCTTGTGCATGTGAGGCAAGCACTCTAACAACTGAGCTATATCCCCAGCCCCTGAAGATAAATCTTATATTATAAAAATCTTATACTGATGTAAAAGTAGTGTAGACCTAAACACCTCCCAAGCGCTATCTGCATTTAACATGCATTTCAGTGTTCGTTTGTTTGGGAATAATTTCATTTAATAGTGAATAGCAGGCAAAGTGACCATTTATGGACTTCCAACTAGAGAAGGACAAGATTTAAAACTGTGCACCCCAAGTATCAGTGAACCTTACTCAAAAGATTAAATATATTTGATTAATCCTGTCCCAGAGCTGGAAATTATCACAACTCAAAATGTGATGAAAGCTATGTCAAAACAGGAAATGAATCTATATATTTGGTGTTGAACAACTTGGCTCATTGAATGGAGTCTGACTCATAATAGATGCTCAAATATCTGTCAAATGAATTAACTTGATGGAGGTTGTCAGTTTGCCTTTTCTCTTCCAGGTAGAAACGGGAACCCAGAAAGAGATGGGGCAGGTGGAGCAGCAGTCATGAATTGCCTGAGTGATGTGTGAGGAAGAGGGTGTGGCCACCCAGGAGGCCTTGTTCCCAGGCAGCTGCCCCAGGGGGTCTTCCCACTCAGCCATGAGGACCTGCGTTTCTTTCCATGAAGCTAAGACTTCACTGTGCACCCAGAGTTCCCTTTCAACATCAGGAGCTGAGTGCTTAGTGACTGGGTGAAATGAATTTGAACAAAACCCAAGCTCCATGTGTCCGTGCACATCCAAGTGCACAGCCTGGGTACTGACACATCTGTGTTCACAGAACATACCAGTACATGGGGCCTGATTTAAACTAAGTCAGGAATCACTAGCCAAACTCCAACAGAAACCACTTACAAATCTTTTTCTGAAGTTTGAATTGAACCTCTTCTGTAATAATAATGCCAATAAACCCCCCAGCACACACATATATACACTGAAGAAATAAAAACACTCCTAATGAATCAGTTTGAACCAGAACTGATCTAGGAAAGTTGTTGAACCCCTAGATCAAAGTATCATCCAAAGACAACATTAACCAAATTCATATTTCCTTCATTTAAATACAGCTGCAATGTATTTTATGCAAAAGCTATGTTCAATAAAACGTGAAGGGACCTAGTTTTGTGAACCAAACATATTTAACAGCAGTGAATTAGTAGTACAAAATAATTTTATTCTGAATATTTTTATAGGGAAAGATCTACATGTAACAAGAATAATTGCATATTAATTTATCTTTTAAACCAATTTAGATTTACATATTTGGCTTTTCATAAAGCTCCCAGAATACACATGCAGATACTTTTGGCCGTGTAGATCAGTCTGTCTTGGTTTTCACTGTTCCTTGCAGACTCCCAGGTCACCAAACCCCTGAAATACTCTACTGACACAATTTCAAAGAGTGACTGCTCTGACTTCCTGTACAGGTTTCAAGCCAAGGTGTTGGACATTGCAAAGATACAGGAAGCTTGCACAATGATGCCACTGTGCCCTGGATACAAGTGAATCAAAAAATGTTCAGTACACTTTGGTGGTGACATCACATCCAGCACTGGGCCAAAGGAACTGCTGTGACTCAAGACTTTAAGAAGGAGCTGGATGAGGGTGGTGTGCAGACTCATCACAGGATGTTCCAAAAATTGTACAGAGAGTTTTATTGTACACAGCACTGACTTTTGGCCCCAGGCCAGCCTTCAATGATTCACATGCAAGTAAATAGTTGATCTGACTTTTTCACTGTGAAATGTCTGTTCGTAGCTTCCTGGGCCAATTAAGCTGTGAAATAAAAACAGTTTCTAAGCTCATTGCCCTGCCATAGCAGTTCACCATCTTGATTTCTTCCTTTTGCAAGACTACACAAATGTTGTAGCAATTTTCTTAATTTTGTGAGTTATTGTTACATAAGCCTGATCTTTGTCAACAGTGATTTTGTGAAGGTTAATTATTTTATTCAAAACTATTTTGATGGTGTTCTCACCATGAATGGTTTTCAACCTAAATTTTTGTTTTCAATTTGTTTTGTGACCTTTCTCACACATAGACACACATAAGTATATATTTTCACTTTCTAGTAGAGTGCATCTTCTCAACTTATCTGTAAAAATTGACTCTTGTGGTTCATCCTATCAAGAGGTACCTTTGTTGTATCTCACCAAGTTCATAATCTGCAATAAAATTTTCTCAGAAAGTTTATCTGGGTCTATATTAGAGGTTCACCACAAATGTGTTGCAGATAACTTTAAATTCTGAGGCAATTTTAAAGCTCAATGATTGTTTCTATTACTCTGAAAGTGTCGTTTCTAGAATTTTCTCTCCATGCAGTTACAAATATTTACACATTGAAAACATGAATAAATGTTTTCTGTAAAAGTACAGTCTGCATTTCTAATAAAAACTTAAATAGTGTTCATTGTTTTTTCAATTTCTTCTCTTGAGAGATGTGTTTGGAATCGTAGTCCTTATGCCTAAACACTTGAGTTTGTTGAGGTTTAGGTGAATACTTTTGATACAGGAGAGTTTGCATACTCATTAATTCCCTGAAATAGTTATCATTATTTTAAGTGAAGTAAATCATCATCAGCAATACCTCCATCTTCTACCATTTGATAAGCACCTACCAAATTTTGGGCTCTGTTTTTATTTAAAGCTGTGTTTCTAACTAGTAAGTGTTTTATTTGTATTGTTGCTGTTTAAAAGTTGAGGAATATGACACTCAGAGACGTTAATTAACTTATGTGAGCTCACATCATCTAGTAATGGGCAGACCTAGAATTTGAGCTTAATCCATTTGCTCAGATCCATGTGTGTGTCAGTCACATGCTGAAGTCAGCTTGTGACTATTGACTCTTCACATCTCTTCCTAATTTTGCCTCCAGGGACGTCACTTTGAAAGGTAGAAACATGGAAATTCAACAAATCAGAACTTCTGTCACCTTTGGAGACCTGATTTTTTTACCACTTTGTGTGTTCTTTGCCAAACTATTCCTCAGAAGAGGAAGACCACAGAATAAAACTATGGGAGTGGTGAAAGGAAATAGTTTCTAGAAACCATTGCCAAAATGTATCATACTAGATTGTGTGACTGAATGAGCTATGAAAAGTTTCACAGCCAGAAAGCCCCAGGGACACACACTCAGTGCCCATCCTCAGTCCCCCACAAAGCACGATTTCATGGAAGTTCCATCAATGTTTGCACACTCTTAATAAGGCCATGTTTCAGCTCCTGGTACTTCAGCATCTCCTCTGAATTTCTCACACACTCTTGGGTGGAAAGGGGATTCTGCAAATCTAGTTAAGCCAAATCTTCAGGGGCTGATTATACAGGTCATGGATAATCCAGGCCCCCTTTTCCCCTCCTTCTCCTCACCTTCTGGCCTTTTTACTGCTCATTAGCACCTCAGCCAGGGACCTGGGCTTGGGAAGAAGTGAGTGGGTGTGGAAGTCTCATCAGCCCATCTGGCTCCTGGCCAACAACTCTTGTGTAGGTTTTGTTGGGAGGAGTAACCTAGAGACGAGGTAAATGGATCCCTGGCACATGGTGACCATTCAGCCGAGTTACTGATGTTGGCTTCACCGCTCCCAACACTCTGTACTCTGATGCCACAGATCATTAAGTTTTGGTTGTATTAAGAGTCATCCTGCTTCGTGGTTGTTTTATTCATTTCGATGCATTTCACTGGTGGCCAATTGAGTTAACACCATTTGTGGGTGTGGTTGAGCACTGTGCAGGATCAAAATGAAGACTCAAATTAAATATTGATTGCAGGTTGATCTTTGGAGAAGTGAAAGTCTACTTTCTGTACCACAATTTCAGGGGTATCTTATAGGTAGCTTGCTGAAATTGAAATGATTTATTTGAAATCATTCCTTCCTGAAAAAAATATACATTGCATCGCTATGTACCCATTCAAATGTTAATCTTACCCAGAAACACACTCACAGGCCCATCAAGAAATAATGCTTAACCAAAGATCTGAGTACTCAGTGACCCAATCAAGGTTAAACTTAAAATTAACGATCCCAGAAGGCACAAGAGGCACAGAAGGCTGCTGCCTGGAGAAGGGAAATAGGGAGCCCAGTTAGGAGGCTATCTTGAGAGTCTGGATGAGAGAGGGTCATGAGATGTACTGGCATTGCAGTGAGGATAGAGGTGAGGGGATGGATTCAAGATGCAGTTTGGAGGTAGAACTTACGAGACATAAACTGTCCCTCTGTTGGGATTAGGGATCATTGTGATCCCAGGTGTCTGCATTGACCATGGTTCTATTTTGAGATGGGGGGACTGGAGTAGAGTGGGGGGAGGTGGTATGGGGAGAATTAGAGTTCTGGTCTTCACATGTTCATATTGATGTACTGCTCCCCTGAGCTCTGATTCAATATGTCCATAAATACATTATAAACAGCCTCCTGAAATAAAAAGAAGAGAGCAGTTATTATTGACAGCAGAAGTGTTCAAGCTGGAGTTTATAAATTAGGCATTATGTTCTGGCTTCTAGTGATTTTATTTTTCCTGGGTACTTATAACAATCTAGTGTGCATGTCTTTAGAATTTTGATGGAAATTAATGAAGTTTCTGGAAAGTTCTATTTTGCTATTTTTGTGGATTAGTTAAGACAGTTATTTTTACTTTTCTTCCTCCCTTCCCGTAGTCTCCAACACATAGAATTGTTGATAGTGATTCTGAGCTCTGGCCAGTTAGTTCTTTGAATATTAACAACTACTCACATGCATGTAATTTCCTAAGAGTGTGACATTTATTTATTTATTTATTTAAACCTTACAACACCTCTGGGAAGTTGTTATCATTAGCTCCATTTTAGATGGGGAAAGTGAGGAAGAGAGGTTAATTTCCTTTCCAAAAGTCATGTAGCAAGTGACAGGGTCAGGATTATATTCTAGATTTTTAGGGTCTGTCATATCCTAAGAGAACACAATCTCTTGACTTTCAAGTCCTATTGACTCTTAATGGGAGGTTTGTACTTGCCGACTTAAACCACTTGAATTGTCCAAGTCAATGTTTCCGAAGCTAGCTGCTCATCAGAGTCACCTAGAGAGTTCATTAAAACAAGATTCCCTGATCCACTCAGACCTTTAAATCAGCTTCTGTGAATCTGTGTCTTTTAAAAGTCTTCCAAGTAATTCTGGTGTTGCCAATCTATGGAACAACATTGGGGAATGAGAGGTATGAGTTACTTTTATTACTTTTTATTCTTCTGAGAATAAATTCCATTTTTAATGGTGCTTGTTCTATTCTTCCCCATTTGTAGGCCCTTCTCCTTGATTATACACTTAAAACTCAATGTAAGAGTTGGGACTTTTGCTTCCCGCATTCAGTTAAAAGATGATTCTTCCACATTTCTCCATTTATTTAAAGTACAATTTACAACTGAGGGATTAAATTTTAACTTTCTCTTACCCAAGAGATAGAAAGTCAAGATTTCCTAAGATATTTTCAATAGCCACAAGATTTCACCACAAAGTCTTGTTGTTTTCAATCTGAAACAAACTAAATTGAAGGATATAGTTTTAATTTTAGATTTTTCTTGTCAGGAGACTTCTAACTTATCCAAATTAAAGGAAAATCTTTGAAAAATTTTCCATTTTATAACTTTAATATTTTTTAGTCCCAACCCTTATAAATTGAATTAAAGTTAAGTTTTTTTTTTTTAGGTCAAGACTGGACTTCTTCAAAATAGTGACAGAGGCAGTTGGTCTATTGGGCTATTCCAGTTACTGCTTCAAGACCACTCTGAGTCCTGCTATGTCCCCTCAGTGGTAACTTGGGACATGAAGTGCCCTTTTCTGGTATGGTGACAAACTTTTGCAGTCTCCCTGGGACTGGGAGGTGTCCTGGGACATGGGGTTTTCAAGGTTAAAAGTGGCTCAGTCTCAAAACTGACATACTTAGTCACTCTACCTGTTTTGTAGCAAGAGGACCAGTCCAAAAAAAAGACACTAATTTCCTTCTGTGTCCTGAGATGCTGTCAGTAGGTACCTCAGAGAAAGAATGGCTTAACCAAAAGACACCTGTTGTTGATACCACGCTTGCACAAAGTACTGTGTTGGTGAGCATGCTGTGCAAAGAGAAGTCAAGAATTGGAGAGATTATCCTCAAACCAGTTGTTTTAGTCAGCTTTTTTGCTGATGTGAACAAAAGACCTGACAAGAACAATTAAAGGAGGGAATGTTTACTAGGTTTCAGAGGTCTCAGTCCATAGATGGTCAACTCCATTGATCTGTCTGAGGTGAGGCAGCACATCATGGCACAAGAGTGGGTGGAGGAAAGTGGCTTAGGACATGGCCACCTGAAAGCAGAAAGAAAAAGACTCTACTTGCCGGGTACAAAATGTATATCCCAAAGGTATGCCCCCAGTGACACACCTCCTCCAGCCATACTCTACCTGCCTACAGTTTCCACCCAGTTAGTTCCTATCGGCAAATTAATGTACAGATTGGGCTAAACACTCATTACCCAATCATTTCACCTCTAAATTCTCTGTGTTGTTTCACACATGAATCTTCGGGGGACACCTAATATCTAAACCAAAACACCACTCTCTTTCCTCTTTCCACTGAGGAATCAAATGCAATTTCTTGGTATGTTTTCTGTTTTCACTTCAGGTACCCATAGTACCACATGCATTTTTAAGGGCTGATAGTTTCACTGTGGATGAGTACACTCTTTTTACACTCGGTTTCCTTAGTTTTGATACTCTGGACCTAGATTTTTATTCCTTGCTGCCAGTGTTTTCACAGTAAGAATTTAATGGGTAGTAACTCAGTCCCTTCCTGAGGAAACATAGGCAGATTTTATGTCTTTCTTGGTCAATGCCAAAAGATTTGACAGGGTATCATACTTAATTGCCAAACATATTCATCTTTTACCAAGAAGGCAGACGTGGACTCTCATAAGCAGGCTTCTTCCAGAATAAAAAACACATTCCATCTTGGGAGAGTTCTTGGGAAAGTTCATCTCATTTAGTACTTCAGGGGGAAATGATTTGACCCATATATAGATTTCACTCCAAGGACATAAAGTGAGGTCTTCCAGATAGCATATGACCATCTATGCTTTAAAGTTTGGTTTCCAAATTTACAACAGTAATTTTCTAAGCTATTTTTCTGTATATTTTCTATGTTCTTCTATGTGCTTTAAAGTGTTTTTTTAAATGGTAAAGGGCTGAGAATCAGATGGGAGACAACTGGGAAATCATTTGAGAAGCTAAATGTGGCATTTAAGTTCAAGTTAGGCCTCACCCATAAAGAGAGTGGAAAACCTTATGTCACCCATCACCTTTTCTCATTGCAAGATGGTTTCTCTTTGCAGATTGGATTTTATGTATGTATATATAAGTTTAATATTCAGTCCTCCTATAGCCCCCTGTTCCCATCTACCCCCATGTGCTCATAATGTGGTGATTCTTCTCTAGTTTGCATTACACAGTGTGGTTATTTCTACTGATGGGGCCATATACTAAGCTTTTGAGAAATGGGGCGTATTGTGTGGGCAGGTGTTAACTTCTTTCAAACAGCAGTAAAAAATAAAATTCATCAAGGTACTTCTGGAGTTTGGAGAAATTTTAGATGTCTTCCTTTTCAAACTCCCTTCCCTATTATTTGATTGACACATAACCTTATTGTCATTTACCTTTTCTTATCTTTAACCTTAACTTGTCTATTGCTTCCCCTTCCCTGCTCCTGCAAAGTAGGGTGGGTGGGGGTATTGTTGAGCTTAGCTATCAACAAGGGTCTGGGGCCCTGTCATATTGCTTGCCAAATCCAGTTCAACCTTTCTCTTTTAGGGCCTACATCTCTTCTCAATGGCAATTTTGACTGTCCAAATTCTACCCCTTCTTCCATGTGCACCTCAGACACTACATCTTCTTTGAAGCCTTTAGGCATATCTTTCTCTCCTTTTATTCTCCACAGCAGCTCAGTACTGCTGATTAGATTCTAAGTTGCCCTCCAGCCTCTTGTGGGCACATCTCATCTCTCCTGTTTTGCAATATCCTTCAGACCCAGGACTAAGGTCTTTACTTCTTTGATGCTCCATCTGCACTTAGCACAAGTCCTGGCACAGAGGAGCTTCAGGGAATGCTTGCCACTTTTTGCTACTACCCTTCAAATTCTAAGTTCCCTTAACGAACCTCATGATAGACCAGTCTTCCATGTGTTTTTCTCACTTACATTTTTGCAGCCACTTTTAGTTTCAGTTTGCATCACTTCTTGGGGGTAATGAGTTCCATACTCATAAAACCAATTATGGAAATTGACACATTTATTTATTCCCTCCAGATATGCCTCTTTTCAGCCTGAGGCAATTGTCTCCTAAAGAAAGAACATGTCTATTAGATGGACTTATGATTCACTGGACTTCTAGGACATCCCCTTCCTGTCTAGCCTGGGTCTCAGCAACTCTTCCATCTCTCCTCTGGCCCCACCCTCACTTTCTTCAATCATTTTGATGACATATCTCCAGTTCCACTTTGCATATCATCTTGTGAGTGGAGGTTCATCCCAGGAATGGTACAGAAATACAGTGGAAGGAAGTGAAAATGCTGAAGAGGAAAGCTGAGATTCATGTCCTTAAGGTTCTTGCCTTTTTGTGAGGATTATTAGTATATTTGAGATGTAGGTGCTACTCTTTCCTAGATGTAAAGTAGTGGAAAGTGAGCAAAAGTGGAGCTGTAAGCATTTTGGGGAGTAATCCTTGCCTAGGTACCACAGCATGTGAAGCAGAGTCTATCTGTTTTCTTTTCAATCTGCCCATTCATGTGATTGGACCCTTATAGATATCAACTGATAATGACCACAACTCCAATAGCTATCATTCACAAAGCATTGGTTTTGTATCAGGTAGGGACATGGGACTTCTGTTCACTTCATTTTCCACAACAACTCTAGGTTGTGGTTGGTATGGTTCTTTCCCATTTACAATTAAGAATACTGAGCCTTAGAAAAGTTAATTAACTGGCCTAAGTCCTTCAGGAAAACTGTTTAGTGAAAGCAGGATTTTAATGCAGATCTGTTTACTTCCAATGTCCATGATCTTTCTTATACACAATAAATTTCCTAAAGGAAAAAAATGAACAGTGAACTTATAAACAGCGAACTTATAATTTAAACAGCGAACTTATAATTTTAGGAATTTTCCAGGAGAAATGCTTCTGAATGGTCTGCTTTTCCTGGAAAATATTTCCTGGCTAACTCCGAGACAGCCAATGGATTGTTAAGATTCAAAGGAAATTTACCCAGGTTGCTTAGTGGGAACTCTCTGACCCCGACTGAGGAGTCCTTAACCTGTACATTTTTAAAACTAAGACTTTTTTTTTGTGGTACTGGGGATTGAACCTAGGGGCTTGGTACCACTGAAATACATCCCAGTCCTTTTTATTTTTTATTTCGAGACAAGGTCTTGCTAAGTTGCCCAGGCAGGCCTCAAACTTGCAATCCTCCTGCCTCAGTCTCCTCAGTGGCTGGGTAACAGGTGTGGGCCACCACATCCTGCTCAAAACTATGTCTCCCTGATTGAAGAACATTCTCTCTTTCAGACCATTCGACTATTATTTAGATAATATGAGAAAGAAAATATTACAAAATAAACATTTGGATCAAAATATATTGAGTACTATTGTAACCTGGATGATACAATAAAGCTTAACAAAGCTATCACCAGATGGGACCATGAGGACAGTTGAGGTCCATTTTCACCTGTTGGTGCACCTGTACACTAGCTGTTCATATTTTGATTGTTGCCTCAGGGTATTAGACATGATTCATATCCTCAAGGAAATAACAGTCCAGTTGGAGAACCAGAACATAATCATGTAAAGCTTTAAATAATGGCAACAGAATTTAAAAATGCAAACAGCACTCTATCCATATCAACTCACTTTATTTTTCCTCCTACCATGTTTCCAGCACTGAATATATTTTATATTTGTTTATTTTCTTATTGTTCACTGCTGTAACTTTTGCACTTACAATACTGGGTGATCCTTTCAAATAAATGAATAAATGTGGCAAACATTTAAATTAGTAAGTTTATGTTGGAATGGTCAGGGAGAGTCTTGGGAGAAGAGTAATAGGAGAAGAATCTGGAAGGAAGAGGCAGTTTTAGAGAGGAGAGGACCACTCAGAGGGGACAGCATGAGAACTACATGGAAGTTAGACAATACCCTACAGGTATTGGGTTTGTGAATAAACTACTCTTTCTAGAACAAAGGGAGCCCTTGAAGTGGTCAGTGAACACCCAAAGATATAAATGCATAGTCTATTAGAACTTCTTGGAGCATTTAGTTTGATAATTTTTAAAATTTAATTTCATTCTTTTAGTTATTGATGAACCTTTATTTTATTCATTTATTTATATGTGGTGCTGAGAGTCAAACCCAGTGCTTCACACATGCTAGGCAAGGGCTCTACCACTGAGCCACAATCCCAGCTCTAATTTGATGATTGACGGTCTGAAGTACTGAGGAGGTGAAACCTGTAATTGTTAACACCACCACTGAAACTTACTTCCTCCTTATTCCCTTGTATAAGTAAAGTGGATTAAAATATTGATAGGAAACAGCAAACAGAACTTACAGATCTTTTTCAGCTGATGCTTAGAAATAGGATGTCACTAACAAGAAATGTGCAAATGGACACTGCTGGCTGAGATTTTAAGAGTGTTGTATGAGATTCTGATTTTTTTAGATTGTGTTTTTTTTTTAGCCCCCTTGCTCTATCATGACTTTCCCATTTAAGACGAAACAATTTAAAATGAACTTAAAGAAAAACACATGCACACGTAATTATGCACTTGCATGAGTATCTGAGTGCATATGTGTGCCTGTGATGCACACATGCATGCACACATATGCGCGCGCACACACACACACACACACACACACACACACTGTCACATTTCCAGGCACACAGCTTCCTTCAGCCTAGCATCTATTTCTATTTCCGCTCATCTGGCAGCTTTCAGAATAATCTCGCCCACCTGTTAAATCAGAGAATGTCAAGTTTAATTTATAACAGTGAGTAGAAACAGGATGCTACAGAAAGTATTTTAATTAAAATCCTTTAATTGGATACATGCTTCTTGTGAAAAGGGAGCTGTGGAGAGGGCCTCTTTGTCGGCACCTTTCACTCCAGTTGCCAGGATTGTTGGAGGAATCGCCTTGCAATTGGAACCAGCCCTCTGAGGTGGCGGGGGCGGGGGGGGCAGCCAAGAGAGGGAAATTAGGAGCAATAGAGGAAGGACAAAGAGGGCAAATGGCCACGGATTTTGGGCAGAAGTACAGCTCTGGTGCTTTCTAGGCAATTCTGTAAAAGCCTGTTGGTATCCTTTCAAGTCAGTTCCTCCTTAATCTTTTCATCATCCTTAGGATGGGATAGTCTCCAGGGAGAATCCACAAGTACCCTTGACTTCAGGCACCAGCTTAGGAAATCTTGACAGTGTAGGTCAATTGGCTGATGTGGGAGGTGGGCAGATGACAGCGTGGGGCTAGGGGAAGCCCAGTCTTTGCACCTGGGGTTCCTTAAGTGACAGCCCTTACCACTATCTGGCCTGCACTGCAGGAAAAGACAAGGTGGGGGTCAATTAGAGCTGAGTTTAAGGAAGGGACTGCATACTGAAGTGGGGGCCCAGTCTGGAAATCATCCCAAGAGTTCATGTGGGGTGCCGAGAGAGCAGAAAGGCATGGAAATGTTTTACTGGATATAAAGTAGCTGAGAGAAGTGGGAGCTGGAAGTGGTTTCAGTGTCAAGTATGTTGAGGAAACAAGACCCTAAACTGAGCTCCTGGAAGATAGTGGAGGAAGAATGAACTTTTATGTCTTTGGTTTTGTTTCAACTTGCTGTGGCCAAAAAGGTGCTTGGAGAGGGTCTGACAGATACTGATTCTTTCCCCTAAGAAAATCAGCACTATGCCCTTTTGGGTATATAGAAAAGATACACTTTTAAATGCTGTTTATCCATTGCTGTTGCTGGGCTCCTCGAGGCTCTGGTTGCCATGGCAACAGTGGTAGCCAGTTTTGTTTGTTGACATCTATTGGTTCCCTCTAGTGGTGTGCTGGTACATGTTTAACAACTGGCTTTGGGGTACTAGGAGAGGCAAGGGAAGTTTAGTTCTTAGCATTCCAACTTCCATGGTGGGAATATTTTCATTTCAAGATATTGGTGGTTTTATAGTCTGATGAACAATTTTTTTTAATATTACCATTGAATTCTTTCTTTCTTTATTTATTTAGATTCATTGTACACAAATGGTGTACAACTGTCGTTTCTCTGGTTGTGCACGAAGTAGAGTCACACCATCCATGCAATCATACATGTACACAGGACAATGATGTCCATCTCATTTTGTAATTATTCTTACCCCCCCTGACCCCACCCCTCCCTTCCCTCTATGCAATCCATCCTTCTTCCATCTTGCCTCCCTTCCACCCCGCATTATGCATCATCATCCACTAATCAGAGAGATCATTCGGCCTTTGGTTTTTTGGGATTGGCTAATCTCACTTAGTATAACAGTCTCCAACATCATCCATTTACCTGCAAATGCCATAATTTTATTCTTCTTTATGGCTGAATAATATTCCATTGTGTATATATACCACAGTTTCTTTATCCATTCATCCATTGAAGGGCATCTAGGTTGGTTCCACAATCTAGCTATTGTGAATTGAGCAGCTATGAATATTGATGTGGCTGCATCACTGTAGTATGCTAATTTTAAGTCCTTTGGATATAGACCAAGGAGTGGGATAGCTGGGTCAAATGGTAGATCCATCCCAAGTTTTCTAAGGAATCTCCACACCGCTTTCCAGAGTGGCTGCACCAAATTGCACTTCCACCAGCAATGTATGAGTGAACCCTTTTCCCCACATCCTCACCAACACCTGTTGTTGCCTGTATTCTTGATAAAAGACATTCTAATTGGGGTGAGATGAAATCTTAAGGTGGTTTGGATTTGCATTTCTCTTATTATTAGGGATGTTGAACATTTTGCATATATCTGTTGATCCAAATTTTTTAAATTAAAAAAACTGGCAGCTGTGAACTGGTTCTAGCCAGCCCCTGACTCTTTCCCACACTTATTAAGTTTTTCTGAAGGAGGCATTTATTTTTCTGTACCGTTAACTTTGGGAATGGCTATATAATATACTTTGGCCATTGGAATATTAGCAGATAACATAAGCCACATCCAAGCAAAGGTTCAAATATGCTTCCATACTTTGGCTCTGTTCATCCCATCCCCACTGAGTTTCTGTCTTCTACTTTGAGAACATCACGCTCCAGTTAGTGGCTGATTCATTGACCTGGACAACGGAATGGGAAGACACATGGAATCATGTTAAGTGGGTTCTTTTTACATAGTCTGGCACAGCCAAACTTCAACTCTCATATAATGTGAACTAGAAGTAAATGTTGTTATAAGGCATTAAGATTTTAGAATCTGAATAGTACAGACATCTTCTTCACCTTGTCAATAACATTAAACAACTGTTGGTACATAGCCAGTTCTATAAATTTTTATCTAGGTGATTCAAAGGAATTAAGAGATTCTCAGTTCTGGAAATCTAAAAGCTCAATAATTTCAACAGTCAAATGATGCATGAATCCCCTATGCAGTACCTCTGCCAGATGTTTGTCTACCTTAGCTGTCCTCTTTATACTTGAAAACTTCTTCAAATATGGGGATCAGAGTACCTCCTGAGAGTGTCTACACTGTTCTTAGCAGTTCTGAATGTTGAAAGATGCTTCTTTATATGAAACAGAAGCCATTATGGCAGAAACATAATAACTCTAATTCTAATTTTCAAGGTGACACTGAAATTTTTATTATCCTTTTACAAAGAAAACTTTTAGATATTTGAAGACAAACTATAGCATCCTCATTGAATCATCTCTTTGTATCAAACTTCCCAAAATTCTGAGAAGAAATGGAAACCTGAAACTTTTTATTCAGTATAAGTGTTATTAACAAGGGAGAGAATAAGGTAGAGATATTTTTAGACAAATAAATCCCCCCCTTGACATGATGTTGGGGATTGCCAACATTCTGGTTCATCCTATTCAAGTTTCTCCATCTTTTGTATACTGATATGCATGACTTACCAGAAGTGTAAAGGAATCAGGACTCAGATATCATGTAGGCCCAAGAAACTAGAAGCTAAAGTTTGAATACTTTTTTTTTTTTTTGATACCAGAGATTGAACCCAAAGGTCTTTAACCACTGAGCCACATCACCAGTCCTTTTTATTCTTTACTTTGAGAGAGGGTCTCACTATGTCGCTTATAGCATTGCTAACTTTCTGAGACTGGCTTTAAATCTTCTATCTTTTGAATCTGCGATCCTCCTGCCTCAGCTTCCCCAGCTGCTGGATTACAGGTGAAGTGTGAATACTTTTAAGGTAATAGGAGACATTGTTGTAGACCTAGGAAAGAGGAGATTTGGAATGCAAATCCTTGTGTAACACTAGTACGTGGAAGAGAAGGGACAAGGCATAAGTATGTGGTATAAGAATATATAAAGGGCTAGACAATATGAATAAAGATTAGGAAACATGGAAGTTAGAATTAAAAGGGTAATATATAGATAATAGAAGTTACAAAGAGAAAAAAATGGAGAGACTAGGGAAAAGGTAATATTTGAAGGTAAATAGTAGCGAAGAATTTTTCAGAATAAAAGTTCCAGAGATGAAGACTTATTTGAGGAAGCACAATGATACTAAAGAAGACTACAAAATGTATATTCATACCAGAAACTAAGGAAAGAACATGGTCAAGTTGAAATTCTGAAGTTTTACTCAAGAGTGAGTATTGACTACTAAAAAATCCCACTGAAAGAACTTTAAGACTGTTTTTTAGAGAGAAGGACCCTAGGAAGAAGGCAGAGATGCAAAGGAATAAGATATAAAGGAACTGGGAAATATGCAGATTTTAAAAAAATCTAAGCAAGCACTGTAAAAAGTGTCAGAAAGTAAAGGAGGGAGACATTATAGTTGAAGTATTTGAAGGTCCTGTATCTTCTTGGGGGACAAAGATTAATTAATTTTAGACTTTGACATATTAAATATACAAGTTAAAAATAGAGGGTAACTGTTAAAAGTACAGTGATAGAAGGCATAATTTCAGACCAGTAGAGTGGTTAAAACCACAAATTGAAATGAATATATCTTTGTTAAAAGTATAAAATTGCTGAAGGGAAGAATACATACCACTTCCAGGTTATCAGTTATTCTCTAGAAGGAAGAAAAATGAAGGGAATATAAGAGATTGGCAGGGGAAGGGGACTATCAACCATACTTGCAATGTTTTATTTATTTAAAAAATTTTGAAACATTTGAGCCTTTTTTTTTTTTTTTTTGCGGTGCTTGAACCCAGGGCCTCCTGCACACTAAGCAAGAGCTTTTCCCCTGACCTATAATCCCAGCCCCCATCCCTTAAATGCCTTAGAGAAATCAGACAAACTCTTAATGTATTAAATCTGCAGCAGGACACTTTGGTATCTTTTACCTTTTTTTTTTTTGTAGTTTTTGTTATGTTTTAGCTTTTCACCTTTAAAAATTCTAATAACTAGGAGTAAATCCAGCTGGATAAGCCTATGAAAAGATGTTAAAATTCACTACGAGTTGGAGAAATACAAATCATGTTGAGATATTATATTTAGGCCATCAAATAGGCAAGATTTACAAAAGCTATAATAAGAATTTCTGAAAAGGTGCATAGGAAAGAAAGATCATTTTCTGGCAGAAGCATTATGACCCTTTTTTAGAGATTACAATAAAAATATATAAACTCTTCTACCTAGCAATTTTAGAGCTGGGAATCTATATTTTCAAAATAAAGGATTTTATTACAATAATATTAGTGGAAAGAAATATGGAAATAAATGGCCACCCTTATTGGATATGATTAAATAAGTTGTATATTCACACAATGGTAGATTGTACAATAAAAAAATGAATTCAAGCTATGTCAGTTTACCTGAAGGTTTACCATAAAGATTTGTTGTGTGAGAATAAAAAAGGATATAGGGAAAAATATAGATAGCACAATATCATTTTTTGTTTATAAAAAGGTTGGGATTTGGGATGTAGCTTAGTGGTAGAGTGCTTGCTGAGCATACACGAGGTTCTGGGTTCTATCCCCAGTGCCACATGAAAAAATGATTTCTTGAATATGTGCACGCATATGTCTATGTATGCCTCATAAGATTATGTAATGAAAGACAAAACATTAGGTGAATATGAACTAGTTATAAATGTAGGTTTCTTAGGTGAGAGCAAAGATAATTTTGATAAAGATGAAGATAGAAGAATGAAGCAAGTCAACCAGAAAAAGGCAAAGACTTTAAAAATACCCTGTGTAATTCTAAGCCAAAAAAGCAATGCTGGAGCATCACAATACCTGACTTAAAATTGCATTAGAGAACTATAGTGATAAAAACTGCATGGTACTGGCATAAAAACACATAGACCAATAGTACAGAATAGGAGACACAGAGACAAACCCACACATCTGTAGTCATCTGATGCTTGGCAAAGATGCCAAAAACATACTTTGGAGAAAAGGCAACCTTTTTAACAAATGGTGCTGGGAAAATTTGTTATCCATATGTAGAAGAATGAGAGTAGAGTCTTATCTCTCACCCTGCTCAAAAATCAACTCAAAATTGATCAAAGACTACGAATTAGACCAGAAATTATGCAACTCCTAGAAGAAAACATATGGTCAACACTCCAGTATGTAGGCACAGGCAGCAACTTTCTCAATAGGACCTCTAAAGCTTAGGAAATAATGTCAAGAGTTAATAGATGGGATGGCATCAAATCAAAAAGCTTCTGCTCAGTAAAAGAAACAATTATGAATGTGAAGAGAGAACCCACAGAATGGGAGAAAATCTCAGAAGTTACTCTTCTGACAGAGGATTAATATCTAGAACATATAAAGAACTCAAAAAATGTTACACCAAAAAATCAAATAACTCCATTAACAAATGGGCAAGCAAATTAAAGAGACACATCTCAAAAGAAAAAATGCAAATGGTCAACAAATATATGAAAAAAATGCTCAACATCATCAGCAATTGGGGAAATGCAAATCAAAACTACACTGAGATTTTATCTCACACCAGTCAGGATGGTAGTCATCAGGAATATAAATAATAATAAATACTGAAGAGAATATGGAAAAAAAGGAACACTTTTAAACTGTTGGTGGGATTGCAGATTAGTACTATCATTATGGAAATCAGCATGAAGTTCCCTCAAAAGGAAAAGCATTGAACCACCATATGACCCAGCTATACCACTTCTTGGTATTTATCCTGAAAAATTAAAGTCAGCATACTACAGTGATATATATATGTATACATATATATATATCTTATACCATGTTTATGATATATTTATGTTTATATTAATATAAAATATATTTATATAAATATAAATACATTATATATAAACATATTTATGTTTATATATATGCTTATATATAAAAACATGGTATATATAAATAAATATATATATATAAACATGGTATATATATACCATGTTTATAGCAGCACAATTCACAATAGTCAAACTATGAAACCAGCCTAGGTGTCCATCAACAGATAAATGGATAGAGAAAATAGGGGGAAAAGGCACACTTTTACATTGCTGATAGAGTTGCAAATTGGTATAGCCACTCTGGAAAGCAGTGTGGAGATTCCTCAGAAAACTTGGAATGGACCCGCCTTTTGACCCAGCTATCCCACTCCTTGGTTTATACCCAAAGGACTTAAATTTAGCAAACTACAGTAACGCAGCCACATCAATGTTCATAGCAGCTCAATTCACAATAACTAGACTGTGGAACCAACCTAGATGCCCTTCAACAGATGAATGGTTAAAGAATCTGTGGTATATATACACAATGGAATACTATTCAGCCATAAAGGAGAAAAATATTATGGCATTTGCAGATAAATGGGTGGAATTAGAGAATATCATGCTAAGTGATATAAGCCAATCCCAAAAGATCAGAGGCTGAATGTTTTCCCTGACAAGTGGATGATGATATATAATTGTGTTGTGGGGGTGAGGGGCAAGAGAAGAATAGAGGAACTTTAGATTACGTAGAGGGGAATGAGACGGGAGGGGATGAGGGTGTGAAAAATGGTGGAGTGAGACAGACATCATTACCCTATGTACATGTATGATTACATGAATGGTGTGAATCTACATCATGCACAACCATAGAAATGAAAAGTTGTACCCCACTTGTGTACAATGAATCAAAATGAAGTCTGTAAAAATTAAAAAATAAATAAATTAATTAATTAATAAAAATATAGTATATATGCACAATGGAATTTTATTCAGCCATAAAGATAAATGAAATTGTCATTTGCAGGACGATGGGTGGAACTAGAGACTATTGTGTTAAGCAAAATATGTCAAACTCAGAAGGTTTAAGGCAGTAGATTTTCTCTCATATGTGGAAGCTAGAGAAAAAAAGGAAAGGAAAGACGGGGGCAGATTTCATGGAAATCAAAGGGAGATCAATAAGGAAAAGGTCCAAGGGGTGGGGCATGGGGAGATAGGAGGAAGGGGGAAGTGCTGGGGAGTTATACTGGCCAAATTATGTTGTTGTATTTTGTATTGTGTGAATGTACAAATATGTAACAACATATCTCCCATCAGCATGTATATTATAATGCAACAATTAAAAATGTAGGGAGAAAAGAACTTCAGAGTTAAGAAAAAAAATACCTATCTATATGCTAAATAATCACGCTAATGAATTTATGTAAAAGTATGCGAACGTATCAGCATAGATAATTAAAAATTCAAAGGACAGAATTAAGTAATGAAAACATTAAAACAGTTTGGTGTGCACTTTTCAGCTTATACCTCAGTGGTCACTATGATTGCCCCTTTTTAAAAACTATTTTCAGGCTTTCTACTGTACCACTGTCATGATCCTTGTTGAAGCTGCTCCACATTTCTCTTCCTTGATTCTGAGCAGTGTCTCTCTCTCACCTGGAATATCTTCTTTACCAAGTTGAATCTATTATATATATTGGAATGAATTGAATTAATAATATTTGCAATGTAGTTGAGAAACTGAATTATGAGAAGAAATTGAGAAAGAAGTCAACACCAATGAAGCCACCAAGTCTGAGAAGGAACAGGACATGCTTCTTGGGTGTGATTTGTTACAAGTGAAGGAGGCGAGTTGGGGAGACAGTGAGATGAACAGTTGGAAATAGGGTGAGCCTGACCATCAGACATCTGGAAACACTGGAGAGAAGGCTGAACTTGAGGCAAATACTAACCAGAGATGTCCTGTAGGTTTTTGAGCACAGGAATGACAGCCTGAAAGGAAGAATTTAAGGATTTAAGGAAGATTTGTCTTCGGTGGGAAGACAGGGAAGACATTGGGTGGTGCTGGAAAACTTAGACACTGGATGATGAGAGAAGGTGGAGAAGGACAGTATGAGTGGCAGTAAAGGGAGAACTGACCAGGCCAGGTCCATGATCATCTGGATGTTTTGGAGAGAGTTCAGGAATAAGTCCAACTTCTCTTCTATTGGATTCAGTAATTAGAAGTTGGTGTCACTTAGGAATTTTAATGATGAGGTGTATACCTACAAAAATACACAGATTAACTATAAATAATGTAATGATCATCAAAGTGTGGTTTTGATATTGATTATCCATTCATCCTCATAAAATCGTCTTTGATTCCTTTGAACAAAAATGATAGTGTAGGATGCACAATAAATTCTCCACTTTTAGATTCTGATTTCACATAACCTAGTGATCTCCTTTTTTGTGTGTTATTCTTTCTCATGATGATCTCTGCTCTACACAAGATTTTTTTTTAGTTGCTGGGAATCAAATTCAGAGTCTTGCACAGAGATAGGACTTCCAATTAAAAAACAAAACAAAATAAAACAAAACAAAACACCTGAAACAAATTCTATGCATAAATTTCAAAAGTTCAGATAATCTTTGCAAAAGTAGATGCCTGTCTTCTGGAAATTTCACAATATATAGAGAGGTCTTCTTTCCTGAACTTCCGTTATGAGTAAAAAGTTTTTCTTCCTGTTGACACATTTTTATGATCTAATAAACACTTGAAGTTGAAACCATTGCGAAAAGAGGCTTTTTAAAAAGGCAACAATTATAGGATATAACCTTAAACTTAAACTGAATTATGAGAAGCAATTGAGAAAGAAGTCAACACCAATGAAGCCATCAAATCTGAGAAGGAACAAGACATGCTTTCATTTTTTAAAAATAAGAGTTTGATGCTCCCTCCAATCTTGAAAAATTATGAAACAGCAATTTTTACACCCTTGTATGTTTTGAGTTGTGTGACTCTCTCAAAATACGTGGACAGATGTCTATACAACCAAGATGTACAACTTGGGACCAGAGGGCAATCTTTTGTCTGAGTCAGTCATCATAGAAAGAATAGTCATATTTAGTGCAGAAATATTTATATCTTGATGCTCATGTAGAGACCGTCTGGTGAGGTCATAAACAAGGAGATAACCAGCGTAAGTCTGCTTTTTAGGTTCTTCATTCTATACGCCACCCTTAGTTCTGTGACCTCTATTGTATTGCCTTGAGAGGCCTCCAGGTAACCAAAAGTTGGTGTTAGGGAGCAATTGTGTTTTTTTTTTTTAATACAATATTTGATGCTACTAATCTCTGAATAGAGATTTATTTCCGATATTTAAGAAAACTAAGCACCTTATTTTAGTCACAGCAAAGATAAAACTCAAAATTTTATTTTATTTTTGTGTGTGTGTGCGCACAATAGAGTATAGCCAACAGGCCTTTAATCCTGCTGTTCATAGGACAATGACATGAATTCTTGAGGCAGAACAAAATGCCCCTGGTTAGATTTCCCTTAAGAGCTCATGTCTGAGAATGTTCAGAAGTAAAATGATCAGATTATGAGAACTGTAACCTAATCAGTAGATTTAATATTTGATGGGTTAATAATTTGAATGGATTAATGGATGGCAACTGTCTGCAGGTAGGGTATGACTGATGAAAGTAGGTCACAGGGTGTGCCTTTGGGGATTATGTTACCTGGATCCTGGTACTCAGGCTTTCTCTGCTTCCTGACTGCCATGAGCTGAGAAACTTTCCTTCACCAAGTTCTTCTGCCATGATGTTCTGCCTTACATCAGGCCCAGAGTTATGAAGTCAAACAACCAGAGACTGAACCTCTGAAGCCATGAGCTAAAATAAACTTTTCTACTTCTAAGACTTTCTTCTCAGGTCTTTTGATCATAGTGACGAAAAGCTGCCGGGAAGAGCTTCTTTAATGGCATCTAAAGTTAAAATTTAGTTTTAATTTTCATAATTTCACTGATTAATATCAATATCAATTTCTAAGATCTGTGAGTATTCTGAGATTTTTTTTAAAAGTCATATCACAGTGCACCAAACATGAGAGAAAAGGCATTGTGGAGAGGCTGTCCCACCCGTTTTAATTCATCCTGTGATGCCCAATGTGGATATCCACAAGGGGAAGGAAATTCCACTTCCAAGTGTCTCTCTGTCCATATTACCTACTAGTTGGCTCTTTACCACTACTGCCCTTTTACTTGCGTCAAGTCCTTGTCAAGTCCTAAGGGATTTCAGCAGACCTCAGAGAAAATAAGTTCCCACTCTTTCAGAATAGATATGTCTAGGGAACATCACTGTAAGTTGACTAAACAGTCAAGAAGCTTAAGCCACTGAACACATCTTGCAACCTAATGCTCTGCTTGATCTTCTTCTTTCCTGCTCTCCTTCTCATTTAGCTGGTAGGCATGACCATCGAGAAGAATGTTCAAACTTCGAAACCAACAGTCTCCTTTAACTAAGGGCTATTAACTGCATATTTCTCACCTGGAAGATCTCAAAGCACTTAAAATTTTCACTATGCTTAAGCATGGTAGGGGGATGGTAGGAAGTGTGTGGATGCCAAGAGCAATTCAGAAGTAATTTCTTGTGCTCATCATGCAGAAGAGGACTGACTGGCAAAGGGTAGTAGAGGAGTTCAGGTTTGTGAATACAAAGACTTGGGAATCCATCATCAGGAGTGATGGCAAAGCCTTGTAGAAGAACTCTAGGGATTGAGTCTCATCCACCTATCTGGTGAAAATACAGTTAGATGGGAATTGGGGCCTAGAACCTTCCTTGGACTTCATCTAGTTTTCTTCTTTTCCTTTTTTGGGGTATCTATTTTCCTGTATTTTGTTACCATTTCCCTCTAACTTGAAAAATGATGTATTAGTAAAAAAAAATTTAAAATTCTAAAAACATTTACCACTTTATCCTACTATCCTACTGTCATTCATTGTGATTGATATTTGGATAAATATTCTTTTAGGATTCTATATGCATATGAAGAAAGGAAGGAAAGGACGGAGTCCTCAGTGTTTATGATCTACCCAGACACAGTGAACAGAAAGTGACTGGGTTTGTGTGGCCCATCATCATCACCATCTAACCATATTTTTCTTAGTGAAAGAAAAGTTTAGGAGTTCAAATATATTATTGATGATAGCAATTCATTATGAATTATCTGGAGAATTTACTCAGTTCTTCAGTGCCTAATTTTTGTGTATACCTAGATCAGGGCTTGGATCAAAAGTATTTAAAAATTCTGAAATGTTGGGGGAAATTATGACTTTATTTATTGAAAATAAACGTCCATATAATTATAAAATTTTCTGACATGTCACTCTTTTATCCTCTTCTCTTTTTTGACTTTTTATACTTTGGAAAGGGAGAGTGATAAAAATGTAAAGGTTTGGGGCTAGGGATATGGCTCAGTGGGTAGAGTGCCTGCTTGCAAGCACAAGGCCCTGGGTTCAATCCCCAGCACCGCAAAAAAAAAAAAAAAAAAAAGTTTTGTAAAATAGTATAAAATAATGTCAAAGGAGGTTCAATGTAAAATGATGCCATCTTATTTTATTGTTTGGTACCAGGAATTGAATCCAGAGGCATTTAACCACTGAGCCACATCCCCAGTACTTTTTCTGTTTTATTTACAGACAGGGTCTCACGGAGCTGCTGAGGGCCTTGCCAAGTTGCTGAGGCTGGCTTTGAACTTGGGATCCTCTGGCCTCAGCCTCCTGAGCAGCTGGGATTACAGGTGCACACCATGACACCCAGCACCATTTTTGCCTCTTACATTTAGCATTCAGATTTTATGCTCAGTTTTCCATTCTTTTCAACTATCCAGCAGGAATATGTGGAGAATACTTCCATTTCCACCATTTTACCCATAGTGAATTTTGCTATAACACTCATAATTGATCAGAAAGACAACAGAAATAACATATCAATGAGAGTTTATGCTAATTACCAAACCTCAGAGATTCTCCTGAATCCTCTTTTATAAAATGTTTCTGATGTTAATCTGAATCAAAATGTTCACTCATCATTTCAGGTACTAGTAAATGTGCTCAATGGTGTGGAGTTTTATGACCATAAAAGGTCAAATTTCAAGAGTTTTTTATTTTTAAAGGAAATTTCCTGGAATCTGAAATGTGAAGTCCAATCGCACTGAATTTATTGGCAACCAGACCTGCTTAAAAATGAGACTCCATTTCCCCAGGGATTGCAAGTCAGGGAGGAGAAAGTCCCCTCAGGTTGCTCCCCCTCCTGCCAGATTTCAGTTATAACAGAGAATCTTTTCACAAAACATAGTTTATAATTCAGGCATTTAAAATGTATTTCATTGGCTCATCTGGACACTGGAAAATCTTAGATCCCTTCCTGAGTGATTTGGCTCACTGCTTTGGCACTCAGAGGACTCTCACACCTGGCAAACTATCTCAACTTTCCTGACGCTCAGAAGGAGGTCTTCAAACCTAGAAGCATTTTGGAAGGTGAGCTACCTTCAGTGTGCCCAGATGCAAGGGAACATGAAAACAGCCATTCACATTCAGAGATGGGAAGATGGGGCTGAGGATAGGGTGGTGGGGAAGAAAAAGGTTAAAATGAGAGAAAAAATAAAAAAAAGTAAAAGGAAAAAACCCAAACAAATGTATATATGCTTTAATCCACGTTTATTAAAATCCAAAGCTTATCCCAGTGGGTTTATTTTTGGTTTCATTAATGTTCATTCCCAGTTACACTGTCATCCCCTTTGTGACTAACTTGAAGTTATGTTTCTTGTAAAACCCAGGAATTAAAACAAGTCTAATCTAACAATGAACAATATCTGAAACCAAAGTTACCTCTGGTGGGATCACAATTCTGTAAACACCAGCGAGATCCGCAACTTGATATTTACAGTTGTTTGTGTTACCTATGACTCATTGTTGGCTTCACAATAGCCAGGGGACTCTGGAAGTGTGGGGAACTCTCTTGCACACATACAGACCCTATGTAATAAAACAGTATCCAAGGACATCATTCAAGCTCCAGCGTGATGATTTTTTATGACATATGGAAACTGTCCAGTACAGAGCCTGGCACATAGAAGGAACTAAATAATGCTGCTTTCCCAGTAATCATCATCACTGAAATGGGATTAATCTCTAGGAGTAACTTGGCACTTCAGCGGTAGGACTAAGTTCATTTTTTGCCAGATTGTGATTATTGGGTTTTAAGTTCTAGAAATTCCTTTTTTTGGATGTATCTTTGCATCAATATGAATAATAACACTCAAAAGTCACTCAATTATTTTTTGAAAGATGAATGGACTGATGCATGAATGTGGGAATGATTGAGATCAGAGTTTGAGTGGGAACACCACAAGGCAAGTAGTTGTTTTCTTCCCAAGGCTGTCATTTCTCTTGAACATGTTTTAATTTTGTTTTGCACTTGGAAATAGAACATTGTCTGTTTTATCTTTGGATATCAGTAGGGAATAGAGGGAGGGAACTTGAAAGGGAAAGGTGAGGTGTCCAGGTATTTGGAAACTTGGACCAACCATAAGAAGAATGCTGGGAATTCAGATGAATTTTAGTTATAAAGCTGAATCTAGGCTTTGGAAAAATTCATAGAATTTGTGGGGCAGCAGGTCATAGAAAAAGGGGAAGTATTGCAGTAGAGTTCAGTGACCCATTGACTAATTTTTCATTTATCACATTTATTCATCCCGTAAATATTGAGTACTATATTTAGGCACTTGATACAACACCGAGCAAGACCGACACAAGCCATTA
>JAJEJO010000663.1:0-280950 GCA_020662805.1 Glaucomys volans
AAAAAAAAAAAAAAAAAAAAATCTACATATGCAAAGGTATCTGCTTCTTTATGAAAAGTAAAATCCCATATTCTTTTTCTACAAATGGAACATAAAAATTTGTTTGCAGATATATTGATTCGTTCAGTTGTTCTAAGATGGTAGTGGTTATCATGGATTGGGTGTTTACTGCATGCCAACAATCATGTGAAGCACTGTATATGAAGAGTAACATCCTTGGAAGTCAATGATGCAGGTCCTACTACAGACCCATTGGATGGATGTGGAAACTGAGGCTCAGAGCTTATGTGTCTTACCATCATCTGTTAACTCAGCTTGGATTTAAATCTAGGCATCTCTCACTTTCAAGACACGGTGTTATCTGTTGCCTTACCCTGTTTCCTGCAAATCCTTCCTAGCCAACATGTTTGTGTTGGATAAATAAAAGAATTTTTTTTTTCATAGGGGTGAAAATCAGTAATTCTTGGGAAATGATGGTGATTTAGGAGGAACTCTCATTTAAGAACAAGGTTAACTGGTTACTCTCTGCCAATCAAAAGAGTGACATCAGCCCCTCTTATGTTCACCTTCCTTGTGAGAAAATTGATGGTAGCAAAGAAAGCAGTCTATGGAAGCCTCCAGCTCTAATATTCCATAATTCTCTGAAACACCTTCTCCCCTCTCTCACCATTCCTCCTGGGTTTTGGCTTTCACTCTCTCATGGCCAATGCAGGTCAGATACATCAAGGGTGGGGCTGTCCTCCTGTAGGGCACTGTGACCTTCAACATCCTGCCTGGATGGAACTATTCTGACAGCTAGCTTTATGACTTCCAATCAACTCCCCAGAGCCGCTAGGAAATGCAGACCCTGTACCCAGAGCTGAAAGTGCTTTCCCTCTAACCTCATCTCTGCTCTGGGCTCCAGCCTCCATGGCACTCCTTCAGGTCTTCAAATTGGCTTCCTGAGACTCCAGAACCCAGCACATGCCTGGAATATATTCTCCTGCCTGGAATATATTTCTTTCCCCTCTTCCTGGGTTTGGCTGCCATTCCAAGTTCAGAGCCATTCAACTCCAGGGCCACTTGTTCAGGGAAGGTGTGCCTCATCCCTAGATTAGAAGCATCCTTCATTACAGGTTTTTGTCTCTTTCAGAGTTCTTTTCTTCTTCTTTGTCTGTTGGATCAGGGTTTGGGTCTTCTCCTACATTGACCCTCGTGTGCTCAGCACCTAGCCCAGGCCCTGGTCAGAGACTCCTCTCAAAACCTACTGGTAGAAGAATTGGCACAGTCACCTGCTACCCAGATCTGCTTTCCCTTCCTGATGAGGTATAAGAAAGGAAGATGGCAAGAGGGGTTCCACAGCTAGGTCTCCTCTCAGCCTCTCGTGCAACATCTCAAAACCCTGTTCTGTGCTGAATTTAATCTTATGTATTTTCCCTCACTTCCATGCAGCAAGTAATCTTGCAGATCAATGCCTGAGACCAACGAGACTTATGGATGTTAAGAAGATTATGCACATAAATGTACCAACTATGACAGCCGCGCTAGGAAGAATAGTAATACTGCACCGAGCGCTAGTTTATCAACCTTTGCCACTTACAAAATTCACAGCCAATTTAATTAAAAATATAACAGCTCTGAAAGCTGCTAAAATGACTACGACAACAATCAATCATTTTGTAATAGTGTTGAAGATCCATTAGGGACATTGCACTGGATGCCAACATTTTTTAAGCTCAGATACTAGGGGCATTTCATTCCATACAATTAATGTCACTGCATTTAAAATATTGACTATCTATAAAGAAGAAAATACCAAACATCTTTATAACCCACATTTTTTATGGTCAAAACTTGCTTAGAAAGGTGCTTTGAATTTATTTGTTATAAGCTGCACATTTCACATTCAGAAAATTAAAATGGTTTCCACTGACTAACTCATTTAATCATTTAGTTGATTTAATGAAAAACACTATGCATTTTTTCTCTTCTTGGTTGCTAAGATTAATACTTTCTGTTCATTAGCAATCAAATATCACAGGAAGGTTTACATCTTACTCTCACTTAAGTCATTGCCTTTTTATTTAAAAAAATTCTAATAGAATTTAAATGGTATCTTTTAAATCACTTAGGAATTTTTCTCTTAGTAACTCACTTTGTCTTATGGAAGACATGTCACTAGCCTGTGACATAGAGATATTTATCCCTGACTTCCTTTTCCATTTTTTTAGAGGGGGGATTGCATGTAGGTGGAGGAAAATGAGTGGAGAGCTTTGGAAAAATTATGAATGCAGCTTCCAGGGCTCCTATTCAATAATACATCAGCGACATCATAGCAGCCTTTGAAATTCTGTTAGGAAGGGATCTTTGATTTATTAATGGGATTTTATGACCTACCTGGGAATGTGAACCCATTAAAAATGTTAACTGTAAGCATCTGGCTCCTATTTAATAAAGAATCGAAGACACCATGTGAAAGTGAATCTGCACAAGCGTGGCACTCCTTTCCCATCACTCGCCAGGCTTCCCGCCCTCCGCACCACTTCATCACAGCCAGGCCATTCGCAGTGGTACTGTCATCTCTCTCTGTTCTACACTGCAGTTTCCAGGAGTCTAAAAAGGACTGGGCAGGATCCTTTTGCCAGAAATGCCTAGGTGAACCAAATCCACAATGGAACCCTATTATGATCAGATTGGTTACAAAATAGTATGATCAATTTAAATGACTGAATAATAGAATCAGTAGTTGAGCAGCAGAATCTCCAGACATTCCAAAAGTTGTCTTTTGAGCTGGGCCTGGTGGTGCATGACTATTATCCCAGTGGCTCTGGAGGCTGAGGCAGGAGGATTGAGAGTTCAAAGCTAGCCTCAGCAATTCAGTGAGACCCTGTCTCTAAATAAAATACAAAATATGGCTGGGAATGTGTCTCAGTGGTAGGTAGAGCCCTGGGTTCAATCCAGTCAAAAAAACAAAAACAAAAATCCCAAAGCAACAAAAAACACCTTTGGAACCCAAGGTCTGTCACTGGAGGATATTAATAAAAGACATTATGTTCTGCACATAGATATGGATGGTGGTTTAAGAACACTGGGCATAAAAATATAAGAAAGTACTAAATCAGGGACATTAAGAGGGCAAGGAGAAATTAACCACTTGGGCAATAAGCAAATGATGCATACTCAAAACCCAGCCATCTAAGGACAGAAACACGTTTCTCTATTTCAAGGTGCCCATTGCTTCTCTCTGTGTGTGAATGTGTGAGTGTGTGTGTAAGTGAATTCATCTATTTTCCTCACTTCCTTTACTGATGGGTTATAGGACTGGGAAATAAGAAATTTCTTTTCCATTTTATGATTAGGAAAACTGATACTCAAGACATTGGTGGGCTGTAACCCTCATTTAGTGAACTTCCCCTTTTAAACACTTATAAAAGGGATAATTATTTTATCATTTATACCATTATTTCTGTCTCTTCCCTACATTGTAATATCTGTGAGAGCCAAAATAGGACCTGCTTCAGTCATTACTAAAGTCCCAGCACTGACATAGTCCCTGCCTCAGGGTTGGCAAAGGATAAGTAAAGCTTTCTGAATAAATGAATATTATTTTCTTCTTTCTTTTTTTGGTTCTCGAGATTGAACTCAGGGGTGCTTTACCACTGAGCTACCTCCCCAGCCCTTTTTCTTTTTTATTTTGAGAAAGAGTCTCACTAAGTTGGTTAGATGACTATAATTTTCTGAATGTATTATTCCTATTGGAGCAGGACTAACATCCAGGTTCCCCTCTTGTACCACTGGGGAATTTCTGTTTACCCTTAAGAACCTTGCTAAAAGTCAACTGCTTTGGGAAGCTCTGAGTTATTTCCTCCTTTGTCTAGGCTCCATTAATGTTCTGAAACTGTCACTCTGCTATTTACCCAGAATTCCTTTTGTTTTCTTCTTTTCATAGAACCTCTCTTTCATGTGGAGTGTTTTCCTGTTCTTTACACTTTGGAGGAGGTTGGTTCCATTTCTAACCTGCTTCAGGGGTGGGTTCACGATCCAGATAAGACCTCTTGAATATCCTAAACCTCCAGCCATGGTTACTGGCTCAGAAGTGGGTCAGTGTGTTCTGTACATGATTTTTTATAAGCATCACTGGGAAAAGCAATCTACCCACTATAAGCTAGTGGGGCATGAGCCTCAAACTGCTGGTGTTCACATTCCCTTCCTGGAGGAAAGGAAGCCCGAAAGAAGTAAAGTCCCTGATGATACTGCCTGTGTCCTAGATTAAGCCAAGCCTGAATCAACCCCATTAGACTTTTTGGTTATAGGAGCTAATAAACTCCTCCCTCTTCCCCGAAGGCAGTTAGAGTTGGGTTTCTGTCACTTGCAAAGAATCCCCTAATTTCTTTACATCACACAGTCTATTGAGCCTGGGCTCCTTGACAGTAGGGGTGATTCATTTCTATACTCCTACTGCTAAGCACAGGTCCTGACCTCAGTAAAAGCTTGTTGACTGAATAAAGCCAGTGTAGTTGTAGGGAGAGGACGTTTCCACAGGGCTGGGTAACTTAGGGATAACCCTATCAGCAGGGGCTATTTAGGGGACCATGTATCTTCTGGATGAAGCTCTCACAAAAGGAGAAAAAGGTCATGCTCTCAGAAAGTGAAGGGACCAAGATCAACTGGAAGAGAGAGATGGGAATTCAGCCAGCCAAGGAGGATCTTAAGGCAGCCTGGAGTCAAACAATGGAAACTGCATGGCCACAAAATGGATTTCACATTTTGGCCTTCTTTACAGCAACTAGGTCTTAATCATTATGGCAGGATTTCTGCCACAAATGGAATTAACAGTCCCACGCGCTTCGGAAATGTTAAATTGTTAATAAGCCCCTTAGAGCTTTGCTTCATCTTTGAACTCAATGAATGGCTTCTGGCCACAGAGCAGGTGTATTAAACCATTTCAGGTTCAGCTGGTAATTGAAGGCCTCTTGAAGCCTGCCTGGAAGAAAATGGCCAACTTTAGACTTTGAAATCTAAGGCTTAGTTAAATTAGGCAAAACAATTCAAGAAAACATGACTTCCCAACCTAATGGGTGGTTGAGAGCTCTAAGTACAGCTTCATCATGATCCTAAATCATGAAAACCTATTCTACTCATAAGCTTAGGAATCACCAAGACCTGAGTTTTAAATTCCTGAATTGCAACTTGTTCTTGGTTAGAAATCCTTGAACAGATAATGTCTATGAGCCTCAGTTTCTTGTGGGTAAAACAGGACCATACCAACTCTTTGCAGAAATCTCATAAAGATGAAAGGAAATTACTGATCTTCAGTGCTTAGCAAAACCCTGGCATATAGTAAGAATTCATTGTACAGTAGCTTTCATTATAGGGAAAATACTTGGTAATTTCAAGTCTCTTCAATTGCATGGCTAAACGCCTTATTAAGTATAAATTAAATCTCAAATATATGTGTGCATCTGTTCTCATTCTTCATGTGTCATTCACCCTACTATAATGGCATGTTTTCTTTTCTTTGGTTGAGGTTCTTACATTGTGGGGGAATCATGAATCCCCTTGAAAATCCGATGCAGTTTGGGTGAGGAGTGCCTGTCTATGGCTCCTACAGTACTGGGTTCCACCTGATCCTCAGAGTCTCTAACATGACTTGTGATTGCCCATATATCATTTTGTCAGACTTCCTGCTTGAATGGAGGCTCTGGGAGGTCTGGGACTCTGTCTCCGAATTGCCATTTTCTTTTCCCTTGCTTAGTTCAGTGCCTGGCAAAGGACTGGGTTCAGCATTCATTGAATTGATGACTGAAAAAAATCACAGAGCCTTTTGCTGACCTCTTAAACGTTCGCCTAGACTCAAGCTTTTCTTTCTTTTACTTTTCCTCTTATTTGATTCAGGGTTTTATGTCTAATCTCAGGGTCTGTCTGGAGACTCCAGGTAAGAAGTATTTTTAAGTATTTTAGTATTTTTAGTATTTTTAGACCACCTCTGTTTTAGGTGGTCATTAAAAATGAAGGAGGGAAATTTTGAGGCTAAATAATGAAGCAGCCTTACTAAAGGCCAGAAAGATGATGAAGATGGAGTGGAAATTTCAAGAGAGGAGGGACAAAGTGGTGCTGACATGGTGTTAGTGATGGAGGGAATTTTTGTACAGGTCCCTCATCTTAGTGAAGATGACAAGGAGAGCCATGCCTTGTCCAAGGTCACGTGGTAGTGGCGAAGAGAAAGAACTGAACTCATCAAACTTCACCCTTACCCATCCCCTTGCCCACACTGCCTTCCCAAGTTCAACTCTTGCAAAAATTCAATGACATTTTCCTGGCTTAGGGGTATGGCTCAATGGTAAAGTGCTTGCCTAGCATGCCTAGCTTGCCCTAGATCCTAGCACATACACACACACTAAAGGTTTCCTTCTAAGCTTCACTAGAGAATAACTTAAAGAAATGTAGAATTTAAGTGACTTGGGTCAAATTAGGAAATAGGCCTGTATAAGAAGTTGATTTAAATCTATG
Source organism: Glaucomys volans (assembly GCA_020662805.1). NCBI lineage: Eukaryota > Metazoa > Chordata > Mammalia > Rodentia > Sciuridae > Glaucomys > Glaucomys volans. The sequence continues at coordinate 6,490 of JAJEJO010000663.1, forward strand.
TAACACACAGAGTAGACAGCTTATTTCACTGTTTCATTTAAAAGATAAGATCACCCTGTGCCTTTATTTTCCATGAATGGAAGTTTGGCTTCAAGAGATAAAGACCTGATGCTTGGGAGCCAGCCTGGGGTGGGTAGGGGTTGTCTTTTTCCCGTCTCTAAGGCTCCACTGATGTTAGGCCAGGCTGGCCTCTACAGCACCTCCAAGAGTGGCACAGGACAGACACCTTCCCAACGGCTTCTCACATTAACAGGAACCTTGGGGAGCTCCTTCTCCTGGGGCATTGCTTGAGACCCCATACACCTCATGGTCACATAAGCAGGATGTTTTGCCTGAGCTTAGCCAGAGATTTGGGGTATTCACATGAAAAAAAGAACCCTGCCTTCCATCATGCCAGATGCTGTAAGAGATAAATATCACACACAGCTTTAACCCAAATATGACATGATCTGAGAACATCTGCAATTCTCTTGAACATACTGCTGTCAAAACTTGACTTAAACTAAATAATAGATATCAGACTTCCCTTTAAAGGTTTTGCACTGAGTCTTCCCCTTTTGGCACAAATGGTTCCTTCACAAATGGCATCAGGCTGAGTTGAAAATGCACCAGCCCATTCACATTACCACAGCTCCATTTCACATACACTTTAGTTACTCATAATGGTGCTAATTCCTGCTTCAGAGATGAAAATCAAAGAGGAGACATGAGCAGGGTTTTCCCCATGGTTGCTCTGCTTTGCTATAGATGTCACAGAGTTAAGACATCACTTATTCTTAGAATAGCCATCACCTTGCAAAACCCTGGGTACTGTGTAGGTTCTTAACACTGTCTGGAAGTCGTTGGTTAGGGCACTGAGCCCTTGTCCCCAAGTGACCTGGTTTGTAGAGCACTTACTCTTTGCTAGGTCTCTCTTACATGTGTTATTTACAAACTCTCATCTGACTAAACCCTTTGAGACCAGTGCCACCCTCACTCCCAAGTGACAGTTGAAGAAACAGATCAGCCTCAAACCCAGGCCTCATTTACTCCTAAGTTCATTCGCACTTGTTCCATTGGACAGCATGGTTATGAGTGTGAACCTCCTGAACTCTACCCATGCTGGTTGTATGATCCTAGTAAGGACCAGTTAACCTTTCCATGGCTCAGTTTCCCCTTGTGGCAGAATAATAGTACCTAACGCAGAGAGCTTCAAGAAGGAAAAGCACTTGGCAGAGTGTCCAGCAGATGGAAGGGCTCCAGAAACAGTTAATACAAATGGTGATGACCATAGCACCTCTTATGATTATTATTTTCAAATGAAATAAGGCTACATTCTGTAAAGGATCTTGGACTTGAAATAATCCAAAGCTTGGGTGAGTCTACCTGTATGTTAAGGATTAAGGTGAGAACTGCCCCTTCTCTGTGGTGGAGAGTTATATCTGATTAGCACACATGCCTAGAGGGGAACCTCCTCCTCCCATTAGATCAGACAGGCTTATCTGTCTAGCTCCCACTGGGAAGTCCTGCATTGCTCAGTGTTAGCATTACACACAACAAAGCTTTTCTTTGTTTTCATCTCTGCCAGAATCTCTACTTAAAGCCCTGCCTCAGGTTTTTAACTCTGTATCTGGTATAGATTTTGCCATAATAGGGTTGAGGTGGAAACAGAGAAATCTACCATCAGAGTTCATCAGAGTAAAAGTGTGCTCCTGAAGCAGGATGACACTCACTCTAGTATGGACTCAAGTCACAAATTATGCCTAGTGATTGGACAGATGTTGTGGAGGACACAGGATGGGATGATTCTAGCCCTGCTGGGTTAGGTCATTCCTTTGGTGGAATGTTCTCTCTGATATGCAGATGCTAACACACAACAAGGGGCAGGGAGGGAAGAATACAAATTTAGTGGAATTGACAAGGGGGAATGAAGGGAAGGGAGGGAGATGGGAATAGGAAGAACAGTGGAATAAATTAGATGTTACTCTCCTATATTCATATATGAATACACCACAGTGCGTCTCCACATCATGTACAACCAAAGAATGGGATCCTAATTAGAATAAGCTATACTCCATGTGTGTAGAATATGTCAAAATACATTCTACTCTCATGTATATCTAAAAACAACAACAACAAAATAAAGGTCATTAATTTAACATTCTCTGATGGATGAGAACGAAATGTAAAGCCCTCACCCTGGTCCTGCATGTTCTCCTTCCTCTCAGACCCATTAACGAGTCTTGGAACCACAGTCCTCTTTCTGTCCCTTGATCACAAGTTTCTCCTTCCATCTTTAAGCCCTTAAACCTGCTTCTACTTTACCTGTGACAGTCTGTTATCAGGGTTTTTACAGCAGCTCCTTCTGTTGGGTCTCAGCTCTAATGTCAGTTGTCAAAGAGATCTTCCCAATGCCCTGCTAAACCAATACAACTCACTCTATCCGATTCTTTTCTTCTTAGGATGCATTGCTAGCTGAAATATTTATTTGTAAGTTTGTTGTCTGCTGCCTGCCCCACAATGGAAGCTCTCTAAGGAATAGAGTGTTCTTGTTTTGCTCAATGCTGAATGTCTTGTGCCTAACAAACATAAAAAATGCTCAATCAATATTTGTGAAATTAATGAAAGACCCATAGAAGGAATAGAAGATGAGGGTTTGGGAGGCGAGTCTTCTCATTCTAATTCACTTCTTACCTCCTTTGTGCCCTAATTTAGCCACTTCCTTATTCTAGGTCTTGCAATTTTCTCTGCAAAAAGAGAACTGATAAACCTCATCCTCCCCCTCTGCTATAGTATTGGATCTAGAATGTTCCCCAAAAGCCCATATGTTAAAGACTCGGTCCTCGGCTTTGCATATTGAGAGGTAGTGGAAACTAAAAGCTAGAGCCCAGTGGGAGGGTTTCGGTCATTGGAGGCATACCCTGGTCCCTTCCTTGTTCATGTCCTAGTCATGAGGTGAGGGGCTTTGCCCTGCCACATGCTCCCACCATGATGTGCTTTCACAGACCCAAAGCAACAGGACCAAAGAGTCATGGGCTAAAACATCCAAAAGTGGGAGCAAAATAAACATTTTCTCTATATAAATTGGTTTATCTCAGTTGTTTGTGACAGTAACAGAAACTTGATGGACATACCCTCTTCACAGAATTTATGATGAACAAATTTGAGATTCACATGTGTGTCTATAATAATAGTTCATAATTGTGAATCATCACCAGGGATGCAAAATAGGTCTCAATTCCTGTGTCAATTGATATTGGAAGAGTTTATCTGAAGCACAGTCCTGAGATGGATCTGAAAGCTGCAAGGTGCACTTCACTTACAGATGTCTGAAGTCAAATGGGAGAGGGGATTAGAGACACAGGTGTCATTTATTTGCTATCAGTGCCAAAAGAAATATCAGATATTATTAGGGGACAAAATCAATAATTTTCAAGTGGCTTCCTTAAGCTTTTAACCATGGTACTTCTAGAAAGTGGGATTTGATACTTTCCTCCTTCCTCTGCATTGTTTAAATATATTTCACTGGTTCCATTACTTTGATACTAAAAACTAATTATAAAAACTTCTACATAAATTTCATCATATATTTAATACACTGCTAAAATTCTAACCCTATTTTTGGAAACCATCAAAAGAGAAAAAGCACAGGAGATAAGTAAGGAGAGAAAGTTCCCATGTATAATAAAACTCACTCACCACCAAGTATTATTTTGCTATTATAAATTTCCTAAGTAAAATGAAAGACAAATATGATGAATAAAATTAAAGTTTTATTTGTCTTTTATTTTGGACAAAGCCAATATCTGTAAGGGATGATTGGTTCTGGGTCTCTCCTTTCTTTCCCCAGGGTAACCAACCTTGGATCTCATGTTGATGCTGCTATTACATAATTTTCAAGGCACTGAGACAGATTTTAATTCATTTAATAATTAGGTCAATAAAAACCATTATAGCTGAGAGTGCCATTAAAAGTCCATAATGTTACCTTAATGGGGGAAAAACTAATATAGTTCTGTTGGAATTTTTCCATGAAATTAATATTATAGAATTTCAGTGGGTGTCTTAAATAGCTTAAATAGACATTTTTATTAACAGAACTAATCATGGAATTAAAACAAATGAAAATCATTACATTTGCTATGATGAAGTGCTCATGTTCACAGGATTTTATCAGCCCCATTTCTATGAAGAACCTGAGCATTTATAACAGTACATTACATTCCCTAGATCACTCCCACGGTCTCCTAAGAGCTACCATTGAGTGTTCTGGTGACTTTTCCTCGAATATGGTGGCTCTGTTTCTCAGAGTCACTACACCAGAAAACATTCCAGAACCACAGGCCCCAGAACAAAGTCCTCCTTTCAAGTACCTTTTTTGGTTGCTAGGGTTAAATCCCAATGTTAAATGCTAAGTCATCTCATGCAGCTCAGAAAGATTCAAGACACAAAAGGGACTGTATCCATCCTGCCCAGAAATGTTTTATCACCTCTCATTAGCTTCATCTCTCAAGGTAGAAATTCACATGAATTAAAGTACAGTTCTGAGTGATTTGGATAAATTTGGACCAGAAGAACTGGACAGCGGCAGGGAAAACTTACCCAAGGGCTCCCTTCAGACACTTGAATCCTATGATTCTGTGACTTACTGCAATGGACACCTCTGGTGTCACTGCTACTTGGGTACTGGCAACTCTTATCATATGTGTGATCCAGGAGTGATCAGTGTTGACTAAAGGCCATAAATGAACAAACAAAACTAATGGTAGGACACATTTAATTCACTGTTTTTTAAGGTCTGTGCTCTCTAGAGCACTAAGAGATGGGAACAATCTGCAGGGGTTTTGGTTCAAGAAAGTAAGGGGAAAGAAGAAAGTGGAAATAGCAACAGGTTTGGAAATGAACCGGGATACTGTATCCTGAAGCCAATAACTGTAAAGAAATCTGAGTTTAAAATTCCTACATAATAAAATCCTAAAATCATCCAGTAAATGTTAGCTTGGAGGGGGATGTTGGAGAGAAGAAACTCTGCCACTCAATATTTCAGTTAGTTGGTGAAATTTTTGGACATTACTGTGGGATTCACTATTTCTGTGGTGAGTACTTACTTTTGTTAAAATTCCCAACTATTTTCTGGGACAGAGAATCTTATCAGAAAATTGATCTCTAATACATAACAACATCTTGAAGGAAAAAAAAATCCCTTTGGTGATTTTTTTAATGGGTCACTGCAAGTGTTTCACAATCTCATGGAAATTTGAAGATTGCTCAGATATCGTTTCTATGGGAAGAGGGAAAATGGAACAAAGAGAGACATAATACTTGTGACTTAAGAGGCTACTACCATTTTCTAGTTCATTTAAGAAGGGCAGCAGAAGTTAAGGAAGTAAAAACCATTCAAGAATACAAAATAATTTTTTAAAAAGTCTGGGCATTGCATTCTTTGCTATTACTCTGACATTGCTAAGAAGTATAACTGTGCTCACTCAGTATTATTTAAATTAAATTATCAAATGCAAATGCAAAATATGAACCTCTCAGCAAAGCACTGGATTATAACACCACGTCTGCTATTCAGAGTAAAAGCTGATTACTGGTTCTGGAGCTATAAACATGCCAGAAAATAATTTAATTGCTCTGCAGGTAAAGGAGCATGCAGCATTCTTGTTCTCATTCTGGAACTCAACGTGACTTTTTAATACAACCTAATGATCATAAACACACATACAATCTTCACTTGACACCTGGTTTATGGTAAAAAGTCATCTCAAATTTTCCAAAAGCTCAAGGATCTTGGCAGTGCTAGATTTTTCAATTGTTCAGCAAAAGGGCTTCTCACCAAGTGGCCCAAGCTTTCACTCCTGGTTGGGAGAGTTCAAAGACGCCATTTTCAAAATGGATTTAAAACTACAATGAATTTCAAGAGCAAAGGACCACCTTCTAACAGCTAATTTGCTCCCTGCCTTCAGCAAGACTGTTAACCAGAGACATCCAACAGGCACAGCCCTTTTGGGGGCTGCTAGTGAAGACAGTTGTCACAATCAATATTCAACTCTGGTATCAGTGTGCAGATTTCTCAGGAAGAGAAGGAAGGTTGAGAATATAACCAGGAGGACTCACTAAGCACTTTCTGGGCTTCTAGTCGCTGAGTGTCAAACCCAAGAAAGAAAGATGCAAAGGGAGGAAAAGATGAGAGGGTAGAGAGAAAAGGGGAAGAGAAAGACTTCTTTTGTTCCCGGATCTCTTCATGCATCACCTGAAATTTTCAAGAATCCTGGTCATCTCCCCATTCCCAGCTAACCTTGAAGACATGTGGAATGTTTCTGTGTAAAGTGGGGAGGGAAAGGAGACCTGGGGATCAGGGGTCCAACTTGAATGTACACGTCTTACTAACTACTGCCAAGAAATTCCTGTGTGTAGAATTCCAGAATTATACCTGCTCATCGTTACGGCACGGCTGACTACTAATGACCCAGTGTTTATTGAGCACTGTGTGCCAGGCACTGTGCTACCCATATGCCTTACTTGCAGTATCTTATTTAATCTGTACAGTAACCTCATGACCCTAACAGGTTATAGATAAAAGGGTGAACTTTTATCTATAATGCACATAAATCATTCAGGCACAAGACATGATTTGTACCTAATATGATAATATTAGAGCTTGAATATTTTGTTTTTATAGTTTATTACTTTTTAATATTGGATATCTTATTTGTATGAAATCAAGAATTACTTTAAAAAGTTTAAAAGACTGGATGCAAATGCAAACCTGCTAGAATGCTAACTATTCATTGTGGGTGGTGAGAACACAGATAATTGTTATTTTCTTCTTTGTATGTTTCTGAAAATTTTATTTCCATAAATAAGTGGAAACATAATCTTTAAGGTTAAAGTGAATATACAGAAGCAACAGCCCTTTTGCCAGAACCGTAATGTGAGTAGAACAAAGATCAAGCTTTTTATTAAATGATGGGAAGAGGCCTTGCTTAAAAAATGTTCTGTCTGCATGGGAGACACAATGCTGAGCATTTCCTACATGTGATTCCACCTATACTGGGAGGCAGATGTCACCACCCTCATTGTAAAGCTGAGTCGGGGGAGGATTTAAGTGAGTAAGTGACCTGCCTTCACCTACCTCTCTGGCTAGAGGTCCCAAGCATACCCCCTGACTCTTATTCATATCCAAGTCTTCACCTGCCACAGTCCTTGTCCTTTCTGACCACATACTCAAGGGACCTAGGACCCTGCCCATTATCAAACCTCTTCTCTACTTGCAAAGTCCTTTTCCATTCTTCAAACCTCTCCTTTCTACAAAGCTTCCCTGACATTCTTGGCCTCAAATCACTTCTGCCTTCATATATTCTCCTTCATATGTGCCATTGGCTACCAGTTCCAGGCAAGTTCAGGCCTAGTGAACGCTTTGTAAGGCTTACCCAGTTCTATACTTTGGATCTTAAATGCCTCCCAAAGGCCCATATGTTAGAGGCTTGGTTACCAGTCTATGGTACTGTTGAGAAGTGGTGGAACCTTTAAAAAATGGGGACCTAGTGGGAGTGATGGGTTACAGATAGATGTGAGTAGTGGGAACATGAGGTTAAGGGAAAAATTCCATAAACTAGGCCATTAACCCCCACATGCTTTCTTTTAAAAAGCAATTTACTTTCAGCCTTGCTTGGCTTAAGTCATTGGGATATGCTAAATTCCTCAGCAAACAACCTGTTACCTGCAGGAAAAATGCACACCTGAAGAAAGTCTCCCAGCTGCCGATACAAAGAACACATGTTATCCCCAAAGAGGAAGTCTTTTGTGAACTTTACATGTACCAGATTCCAGAATTTAGGGAGCTATGATAATTAGAACCAGTCATTGTGGTCCAGAGTGATCCACAGTTGTCTTGGATCTTTACTATGAACAGGGGGAACTTGGAAGTCTGATGCAATCTTGCTGTCAGTCAAAAGCCAAGAGGTGGACCTAGGTATGATTCTATGGAAACTTCCCTGGGACTCCGGATAAAATTAGAAAGCTATCCCTTTCCACTCCTATAGGACCCACTCGTCCTTTGAGTTTCTCTTTTTCCTTTTCTGATCTCTTCTAATAACCTGACTGCTACTCTAAGCAACACGTCTGAAATCTTTCTGGTGTGATCACAAGAACCAGTAACCAAGGACTGTGGGAGCTGCCTCGGCTCTATGGCGGGTCCTTGCTTTGTAATAAGAGGAAGTTAGGAAATTGGAGATAGGTACTGGAAGGGGATATTAGGACTACAGTCCCTCACTTCCTCTCTTTTGCTTTCCCTTCATGAAGTAAATGGCCTACCCTGCCACACACTTTCACCATGATGTACTAAGCCTCCATAGTCCCCAAAGCAATGGGGCCAATTGGCCTTAGACTGAAAGCTCCAAAATTAAGCATCAAAATAAAACTTCTCTCCTTATAAGTCGATAGCTCAGGTATTTTGTCACAGTAACAGAAAACTGACTAATACACATAGTGTTTAAAATATTTAAGAAATAATTACTACTCATAAATTGAAAGATTTTACCCAAAAGTTCTGAATGTCTACTGACTCAGGCCCCCATCCCTGCTTGGTAATCAGTAATCACAGCTAAGTAGCCTCCCGTACCCTGTTTAGACAGGAAACCTACACTCAGTTCTCAATAGTCTCCTTGTAACTCTGCTTCTTATTCTTGGCCCATTTCTTTCCACTTACTGTTACTGCCTGGCACCTGCAGACAGGTATGTTTGAGGCCCTGGATCAGTTTGCCTTGGGCTGTTTTTCTTTTAGAGGTACTTTATCTCTGCCCCTCTACCCAGATACAAATTCATTATATGTCTGGTGTTACCTCTCTTCCATTGCCTGGCACTTAGTAGGTGCCCAATGAGGGCCAAAAAACAGTCAAGAATTGACAATACATTGCTATAATCCCAGGGAGAGAAAAGGGTGATCTAATTACAAGCAGCAAGAATAGGGGGGGAAGTAGAGATTCAACAGAATCTTTCCTATGAAATTAGTCTTTACTTATTACTTTTAGCACTTTATACCTTGAACTATAAAGATATGGATATATATTTTATCTATTCTACTTGACTGCACCCTCTTAAAGCATGTGTCAGGGGCCACACATGCCTGGTGACATCTCCAGCCCAGCAGATGGCTTGTAAGTACTAGTCACAGGATGAATGTTAGCCAATGATCCTAAACTTTAATCCAGAAACCCAGCATTCATGTTTCTGCTACATTTAAGAGCTGACAAAACACATGTCCTTCCCTCCCACTCAATAAACTGAAAGCTCAATACATTAATTATCTGAATTAGAGTCAGGAGTCTAGGATACCCCCTAATTTATAGACAAGGATAGATTTTTCTCCCAAGTTCTAGGGCCAGAAAGAAGACTGCAGAATGAGGACCTCAGAGGTGAACACTGGGCCAGTCAAGATTTCTGTTTTAATGTCACCTCCCTGTGCTCATTAGTGCCGTTGCTCTTCATCTGGGCGGCCTTGCACGGGCTCCTGCTGCATTCAGAGTCCCTGAATGTGACTTGGCAGAAGCTGGGTCTCATTAGAGTACAAGGATGTGTGAATGCACAGGCCTCCCTTTAGAATACACTTTGCATGTGAACAAAGGTGGAAAACTCAAGATTTTTAATGGGAATTTGCATCTCACTCCTCACTTAGCAAAGTCATCTGAAGACTCTGCTAAGTAAAGAAGTTCTTGACATTTTCAAGCTATTAAGGATGACCCAACAAAGCAAAGTGGCTATGTTCCCCAAATTTCCTTTTATCGGTTGCCTTGGACGACCAAGCCTGAACAAAAAACAGCCTCAGGGAGACAGCTACATAAATAACAACTCCCTACTTGCTTCTGCAAGGGGCATCTTAAAGGATTTAAAGAAAGGAATATTGGAATGAAAGGAAGAACTAAAAAATCTGTGGATCGGGGGTACCCAGATTCTGAATAGTGATGAATACAGGGTAGGATTTTTCAGGACTAGGACTTGAAGCATTTTAAGCAAAAGCCTGGCCTCAGACAAGATGTGCATATTCTTTCTTCACTGATGTGGCTTTTTTCATGATACTCCCTTGAGAAGGGAAGGATCTTGAGGTTACCTTGTGTTGTGATCATCTGATCTGGTGGTGTCTCTGGTTCTTTTGGGGAGACTAGGAAGTCACAGACTAGGAAGATCTTATGGCTCCTCCTCACACTCCTACACTCAGATCCAAGAAAGGACTGCTGGTAAACTCTGAAGAGGTTTAATGGCCATAGATACTCTATGTTGAAGAATTTTAGCATCAGTAACTGTCTGTTTGCTAATCCCACTTGGCTGGGTTTTCTTATAAGGAAGAAAGTCTGGCCACCTTGGTCCATTGTACTCCTTTTGGCTGACTCTGTCTTCCAGGAGCTGGAGAAGCAGGTGACCCCTGGGGTTCCCTATCCTAAAAAGGCTAGTGTGAACAGCCACCGTCTGTGGTGCTCTGGGTGTTTGGTAAAGCCAGTCTCTTCTGTCTCCTAGTTGCTGAGCTTTCTGGATCACTCCAGCTGCCTGGGGCATGGACTCAAAGACTCAGTGTCCCTCTGTGAGGTTTCCTGCTCTGTGAAGACCTAATTTTTCAAAACTTGTGGAGAGAGATGAACACCAGTCAAGCACCAGACCAGGTGTTCAGGCAATTCTTATGCCCAAGAAGAATATTAATAGTAGAGCAATGCAGTCCTAAAAGAAATGGGGTTCTGCCACCCTAAAACATGGCACCTTGGCATACTGGATGTTTCAAGCAAAAGTGACAGAACAGGAAGTTTGTCCTCCTCCCTATCTCCTTTTGCCCTGAAGGCCCTCATTCAAAAGTAGTCCACCCTACACCTAGAGAAAAGGAACATTCTTTGAAGACAAAGGGTCAGAGAGAAGAATCTGAATGAACAGGTCTTCCTACATTTTCCCCAATTTAACCATTATCTCAGACCCTTTGGCCCTACCATGTTTCTCTGTGACTGTCCACTCTTCAAACCTAACGTTAAAAATTCATAGATTTAACCATTCCCTCAGGCCTTCATTTCCTTATGAATGTCCACATGTCACATAAAGCTTATATTTACAGAGACTTGTATGTGTTCTCTTGTTAATCTGTCTTGTGTTTGTGTTGTAAGGGCCTCAACTATGAACCTAGGATAAATAGAGGAAATATTTTTTTCTCCCCTACAAAAACAGACAACCAGAGTGAAAAGACCTGCCTAAGGCACAGAGCTTAACTCTCCTACCAACATCAACTTGTCCCATATGTGCCCATGCCCCCACCCCAGCCCTCCAGGTCTGGACTCCAGCCTGCTCTTTGCTCTTTTTCCCAAGTCACAATATGTAAATTCTCCAGGATTCCTGCATATGGGAAAAAAAATGGTTTTGCTTTCCAAGAAGGTCAGACAAGGACCAAAACCTAGAGAGAAGCCTAAAACTTGACCCTTCCAATTATCCTTCTGCCAAACGACACATTTTATGCCTGAGACTTTATAGCATTCACTTTCCTGTAGATTATCTCTCATGATCCTTAAAATCCTTTAAAGAGGAGAGGAAAGGGAAATAATATCTAAAAAGTACCATATCAGTGCCATGTTCAGGACACAGCTGCCTTTAAACCTCATTGTCTCCATTTACACATAAGATGACTAAAAAGGCACAAAAACTTGATTGTGGCCACAAAGCTGACAAGTGGAGGAAATGAATCCAGTTCTTGAACCTTTGAATTGTATGCTCTTTCCCATGCTCCTTCTTGCTTCTGTAGTTAACCTGGTGATGTCTACCTTAAAAAGTTTTAATGTGGCACTTTGGGATCCATAGTGGCATTTCCAGCCATTGTGACATCTGTCCACTTGCCTGTCTCCCTTCATTCATAGTTACCATTGACTCACATGAGTCATCAGCAACTAACAGATCACATGCATCCCCAAAGTGTGGGGAGGAACACAGCTGCAGAATGTGGTGGTGGCAGAGGCGGGTGGGGGGAGGGGTGTCCTATTGACTGGATCCAAAGCATCTCCAGAGAGACAGCAGCAATGAGAGCAACAACAAGACCAAATGCAAACCACCAAAACAGAAGTGCACTTCCATCCAGAGATGAAAGGGGAACTAGAAAGTCATAGGCTTCTTTTCTTTACTAATCATTTATTTGCCCAGTTCAGACAGTTCTACAAATAGAATAATCATACACAGAGACATTGTCATCAGACCTATGGGAACTTAGGAAAACACCAGAAGGGTGGTCTCTAGTGGGTGGTCATGGGGTTCTAGCTGTGACCACATCCCTCATCTAACACTCTAGAGAGGACTTGCATGAGGACACTCACAGATTTCTGTGTCATAGCAAAACAGGAAGGATAGGAAAAGGTTAGATATTGTAATGAAGAGCTAAAATTACATTTTGGAATGCTGTACTACATCTAATTGAATGGGATTTAATTGGGATCCCAGCAAAGTCTTTCATTTGGCCTCTCAAGATTCATTGTCATACATTTAGAGTGGGGTTGGGAAGGACCTACCTTAATACTAGTGAGAAAGATGCAGTGCCTTAATTAACTTTCAGCCCAGTGGCAATTAGCAGCACAGCAGGGAAGCTAAGCAGGAATACATTCTTGGGTGACATCAATGGGAAGCAGGTCCAGAGCAAGGCAGCAGGACATGAAGTTTGAGAGTTAGAAAAGACTTTGGATGTCCTCTTATCTTTAATTTTACAGGTGAAGAAACTCAAGATCCAAGAGGTTGAAGAGCTTAGTTAAACTTACACAGAGAATAGTTATGAGCCAGGACTCCCAAACCCAAGTCAAACAAATGCTCAAACCATAATAAATGCTGGTTATATTCCCCAGCAGGACTATATTCCAGTAACACCATCATTTCAGAAACATAATGGGAAAGGGGGATATATCCAGTGGAAGGTACCCTGGATAAGGAACTTCAAAGATGGACAACTGAAGGACCCTGTAATTGATTAGAGAAGTGGAGATAAAATGTGAGGAGGCATGGCAGTGACCACACACAGGCAAAGAGACATGAAAGATGTTGTTCCATGGAAGAGGGATCAGACTTCAGTTTAGTTTCATGGGACAGGTAGAGAACTAGTGGGAGGATCAGAAGGAAGCAGATTTTGTTTTATATTGTGGCGAAATACACATAAATTTCACCAGTTAACTATTATAAAGAATGTAGGGGCTGGAGTTATGGTTCAGCGATAGAGCACTCACCTAGCACATATGAGGCACTGGGTTCGATCCTCAGCACCACATAAAAAATTTAAAAAATAAAGGTATTGTGTCCACACACGACTAAAAAAATTTTTTTTAAAAAAAAGAATGTAATTTGGTGGCATTTAGTACATTCACAATGTGGTCCAATTATCACCAGCACATACCTAGTTACAGAACATCTTCATTACCCCAAAGGGAAACTCTACACCATTTAGTAGTAGCTTCTCTTTTCTCCATCACTGCCAGTAATTTGCTTTCTGACTTTATCAATTTGCCTATTATGGGTGTATGATATGAATGGAATCAGACGAGACGAGATGGGGAAGCAGATGTTTTTGAAACATCTGAAAGGGGCTTGGTACTGAGTCCTAGATACCTGAGTTTGGGTCAAGGTTGGAAGTCTGCACAGTGGGGATACGGTGCAGAGGACTGAGGCATGAGAAGTGGGCTGGGAGGGTGGCTCTTCAGGGCTTTTCTCTCACAGAGACAGGCCATCTGTGATGAGCCCCTGGGATGACCTCCCTCCCACCACCCCCACTCAGCTGGTGGCACCACCCTCTTGGTGGTGAAACTCAGGTGGAGCAAACTCCTCTCCTCCTGCTGGTTTCCTCTCCTGCAGCTCTTCTCCCACCTCCTGTTCTGTTGACACTTGTTTGCCAATTTACCGACACACCGCAGCCTTCTCGATGGAGCATGTTTGACCTGAATGTACAGCCTTCTGCTGAGCTGCTGTGGAGCTGCAGTTGGCTGTTTGCGCAGCCAGGCATGTATTAAGAACAGGGATAAGCAAGGATCACTTGAGCTTTAACTACACTGATTTGGCCCAGTAAACTCAGGGATAATCTATAAGACCTGAGAGTGGAGGCCAATAAAATGAACTACAAAGGGACTGCAGGGTAGAAAGAGTGTCATTTGGTGTTCCCTATGCAGTGTGCACTCACACACAAAAACCACTTAAAAACACATGGGTGCAAGTCTTAAACCAGTTTAGAGGAGAGGCGCTGTGCTTGAGAAACTATAGATTTTAAAAATCAGAAGGGAAACCTAAGGGGATTGGGAAAGTATCATTTTCCAAGGGGTGATCATGGATTTCAGCCTATGACCAGAAATCATGTTAGAGCTAGAATATCAGACCTGCTTTGTGTCTAGGACTGAAAGTTGAAAATTCTTTACAAAACAAAAAGTAGTTAAAGACTGTGTGGATTGAATAGTGTGAAAGAAATTCATGTCTACCTGGAATCTCAGAATGCAACCCTATTTGGAAATATGGTCTTGGAAGATGTAATTAAGATGAGGTCATATTGGATTAGAGTAGGTGCTACATCCAGGGACTGGTGTCCTTAAAAGGAGGGGAGATTTGAAGACAAACAGACATCCACAAAGAGAAAACTACCACGATATTGGAGAGATGCAGATGGAAGCTTACTGTCAACTATCAGAGGCCAGAAAGAGGAAAGGATGGATTCTTCCCCCAGAACCTTCAGAGTGAGCCTTTCCTAAGCTTATAATCATTTCATAACATCGAAACCTGCCAACACCTCCATTTCAGATTTTTAGCCTCCGGAACTGAGAGGGAATAAATTTCTACTATTTTAAGCCATTCAACAAACTAATGTACATTCTTGATTCCCTCTTCTTTTATACAATTATAAAAACCTATTTTAAAACAGGAAAAGACTCTAGTTCTTATAATAAAATCTCATTACATTCAGAGTTGAACTTTGGAAGACAGTTTCAAAGACAAGCAGGGTCTGATTCCATAGACTACTAAGAACTTTTCCGATGGCCAGCGTTCGTTTTGTCTGCTTAATCTGTTTGCAGAGGAAGAGGAAGACTAATCATCAGATCCCTTAATCTTCAGACCTGTCCCTCCCACTTTGGGGACCCCTTCCCTGAAGTTGTAGAGCTTGTCCCACACTGTTCATTCTTTGTTCCTTGTGATCCTTTTCCAGAGTGAGACCTTAGCTCAAGCTGGCTCAACAGTGATTCTTCATGCTGATTATAATTTTTATCACATTATATGAGATCCCTCTGGTGGTTACTAGGGGATACGTCAGTTTGGAGAGACTAAAGCCAAACCAAAGAATCGTCCAATCTGGAGGATAAGGGGACTCATCATTGTCAAATTACAGCAAGAAACCGGATGCAGGTCTGCTCTGTGTGCCTTTTACGGGTTGTGGAGACAGCTCCTGGGACCAAGCAGGACTGGTGAGGGGGAGTGATCATCTGGGTGTGGAATGATGCACTGGTGATCCTTGAGAGCCGTCATCATTTGTGTCAGTGCGAGTTTCAGATGTGGAGCTCTCTTGCCATAAGAAAAACAGCATGGAGCATCCCAGCCACATCAAAGGAGTGTACAGATCTCTCATGTCATAAGAAACACAGCATGGGGCATCCCAGCCACATCAAAGGAGTGGTTTGAGCCACTGGCCATAGAGGCTCAGAGATACTGAAAAATAAAACAGGGTGAGGGGTTGATGAGGGAATATTACCGGACGTTGGCAGAAGATAGGTTTTTGAGCATCTCATTAAATGTCTGTAAGGACAGCTTCTCCCAGTGACACTCCAAAATCAGTCTAAGCCAACCTTTGTTTTATTTATGATTTACATATAGAACCATCATGCCCCTGGCTGGACCCAGCCCAGCACCTGGTTTACAACAGTAGCAGAACAAGAAATAACTTACAAAATGAGTCCACTCCCCTGATGGTCTGGGGCACTTGGAATTGACACTGGTAAGGCTCCACGGAAATGCCTTTATGTCCTGATAAGTACAGATGTGTTAATTTATAGCATATTCATCAGAAGACCTAAATTAATTGCTCTCTGATGAATTTTATAACGCCTCCTTTCTGCTTCTCCGTCCCCCCCCGCCCCCCTCAAAGTACACTGAAAAGGTCAACAGGACTATCAAATGCAACACACTTAAACTTCCTTCCAAGCTTATAATTAAAGCTAATTAGTAGTTTTGGTAATTAGCACGTGTAAGCTTTCTACTCTCTGAATTAATAAGACTTACTCAGGTTTTTGAGCCAAGCAGACTTTTCACTCACTGGTTCCAATTCCTCAACTGTGTTTGGCTGGTTAATTTAAAATACATCCGCTCAAAGTGGAACATTGGAAAGAAACCATACTTATAATGGCCTGCTCTCAAGGCAGAGGGCAATTTATAGACAGGCAAAGAATGGAGCGATTGCCACCAAATAAAATCAGAAGCCTGTGGGGCTCCAATAACAGACCCATCTCAGCCTCTCAATGTAAAATGGGCTGTGTATAGTCACTGTGTCGCACGAACACAACTTGGAGGACACTCTTTCTCACTCATGCCACCCATTGTCAATACCTGCACTGAGCCCATCAAATCCTCTTTATTGCAACAAGGCACAGAGGCACGAGTGATGGCTGTGAGGTGACAAGACAGAACTGCTCATTTTGATTCAAAAGTCATTAGTCAAATCAGTTTCTGCTTTTGCGTAGTCAAAGTGATTCTCCAAGTAATTTTACGTTTCTTTTTTAGTCAGTGCGTGGGCATCCTGCATGCCCAGACAGAATGAAAAGTATATTTCTTAAAATCAAAAAATCAAATCTAGGTTCTATTGAAAGTTTGTTTTCAGACTTTAGAAACATTTTGAGAAAGTTTTTTTCCATGGGTGAGCTCATTTGCTAACCCCCTCCCCATACTATTCTCAGAGAAAGGAAGAAGGAAGGAAGGGGATGGAAGAGAGGGAGGAAGGAAAAGATACAGGTGGGGGTTGCTCACAGCACCAGTAATTTTTACACAACAGTCATTTCCGCACGGAGGGGATTATAAGGCAGTGCTGAGTCAACAGAGTAAACATTTCTTATTTTAATGGCACATTTATTGCCCTTGATGACCATATTTGGATCTGTAAGTGGCAGTTGATACTATTTAAGAGCAACATATAGTTGGTCCTATGGAGGCTGTGACTGAAGGTGACAAGGGACTATGGATTCCCACAAGTTCAGGTGAGTAGGAAGCTTGACCCCCCTCCTTCGTGATCCCCAAGTGGATGAAGTCCAGTCAGTTCCACTGAAACTCTGACCCCTGGGAGGTATTTGTCAATGTGTGCATAGTTTTGATTGGGGTAGATGCTACTGGTACCTCATGGGTTGAGATCAGGGATGCTGCTGCATATCCAACAATGCACAGGACAGCAAATAATTAATCATAACAAATAATTATGTGGTCCCAAAGGCCAATAGTGCCAATGATGAGGATCCCTAACAGGAGACATCTGAACAGGGTCTGAGGCGCTCTTTATCTCTGAGTGGGAGTCAAATGTTAGCTTTCCAAATTGATTCTGGACTGATCAAAAGGAAGTGGAAGTTGACCCTCAGGGATTAGATCTGAGTCTAGCAAAAAAAGTTAGCCGACTTAGAGTAATTCCAGGGTAATTCCACATGTTGGGCCTTATTTACATCGCAACTAAGGCGGACATATTGCATTATGGATGAGACCACATGCCATGGCAAGCGTTTAAGAACGATGCTTATATTTAATAAATCCTAAATGGTTTATTACTGAGGGTCAAGTTTTTGCTTCCTGTGGGAGTTTGACATTTATGGAAACGCCTGTGCATTAATTATTCAGTGGAGACATCCTTTCTATGGAAATTCACTTTCTTGATACACTTGACAGTTTTAGTTCAGAGTCTTCCATGGGTTACTTTGTTGTTAATCCTCTAAGCATTAATTAAATAAAATTTACAACTGAGCCAAGATGCATCCACCCCAAAATATTATGCAAAAAGTCAGCTCACTGCTCTTTGATTTTTCCTGCTAGTAGCCAATCATTACCTATGGCTATTTACATTCTTTCTTTTGTTCTTTAAAGCATAAACCTGGTATCTCTTCCCACTGAGAAGAAAACTATGTTTTGTAATTAAATTACACCGCATTAAACTTACTTAACTTAAGTTCACCAGCAGGGAAAATTCCATGCCCCTGGGTTTAACAATAACTCCTGATCACACTTGCAAGCCCTATCTTTTCTGTGAGTTGTTATAATTTCCGTTCCTGGAATTCCATTAAAAATGGTAATGTCATTACTCCTGTTAATGCTCAAAACCAAAACCAACAGCATAATCCTGCATTTTAATTAGTAATTATAATTAATCATTATTTCATTAATGAAATGTTTAGTTGGTAATTGTTTTTGAGCACCTTACTCCCCAGGCTTATAAGCATTTCATAACATCTAATTCGTTCCTTGCTTCTGATGAAGTGGCAGCATCAACCTTATTTTATTTTAACACTTTTATGTGGCTCTGCATTTCAGCCCCCAGACACCAGCTGCATATTTACACTTTGGAAACGTGTGGCTTGTGACTCTGGATGAGGTCTGCCTGAAGACTTCCCCTCGCAGGCTTCCCTGCCAACTCCAAACGGCGAGGCAGAGTGCTCCCACAGCACACGAGGCACGGGGAGAAAAATAATTCCTAGAACCCTTGATGTGCTCCAAATTCATGGGTTTTTGAGAGGCTAGAGCCAGGATTTAGAGGTGTTCTTTGGAGCAGGAAAGTTGATTTTAAAGCTTAAAGAATTAAGAATAAGCTGGGAGTGTTGTCAAGAATTTGACAGGAGGCGAGATCTTTGATCCCTTTACAATGCCATAGATATTCTCATTTACTGAGATTTGTTTTTGGGGAGGGGTGGTAAAGGGATGTAAACACCAAAAGGGCAGGGACCACATTCACCTTGTACACAATTATATTCCTAGCTCCTGATGTGGGGTCTGGCAAATATAATATCCAACCCTAGCTGGATAAATAGCCTTTCTGGTAGAGTCTATGGTTAGGCTATGGAGAAGGAAACTGAGGTGTAAGAATTAAAAGATTAAAATTAATTAAAAAATTAACTGAGGTATAAGTTAAAAAATTGAGTTGTGGCTTTGAGATGGGAGAAGGGTGTTAGATGCTGGAAGGTATGAAATTAGCGGGCTGCTATGTTCATGAATGGCCTAATGTCATAGTTATGTCTGACTGGAAATCCTGAAAGGAGCACAGGATCATCTCATTGCCCTTCATGCAAAAGAAATTTATATAAATATATAAGTCTGTGTGTATATGTACACCCATATACATACATACACACACACATATATACAGATATATGTATACACACACGCACACACACACCAATACATATGCACACACAACCAACACTGTGAATAGAGAATTGCTCAGGGAAGAGAAAGCTGCCTGTCTATTTGAAAATCAAATAGAAATCAAAGGAGAGTCAAAGGAGAGAATCAAATAGAAATCAAATCAAATCAAAGGAGAGTTGGAGCCAAGAAAAGATGTGCTGTTGATATTTCAAGGAAGGATTCACAGTTCCAAAATTAAAACTGAGCTAGAACCACATCAGGCTTGTTAGAGAATGCCATATCTGTTGTAAATTTCAGACAAGCTGATGAGAAACTTTCAAACATCTGGAAGAAGTAAAGGATGGTCAATAGTTTGGCGCTGGCCCGTGTGCCAGAACACATGCCGCTGTGGTCTGAGATGACTGAAGGACAGACCTCTGAGGTCTAGACAGGTCTTTCCCACTGGCAATTGTTGAGACTGCTGGTATTTTACAAAGGGTAAAAGAAAAATTGGCAAAGCTTACATTTTTAGTGTATTTCATAAACATCTACTTTAAACGAGTTAGTGCTTTAGCACACATAAACTTGATAATTTGTTCAGAAATAACATTGAAAGTCGAAATAAGAGACCATTTATAAATGGGATTGGGCCAAGTGGATTCCACCCCTTTCCCTCATGCATGTCCTGTTTCTTTCCTAGGCCACATCACTCTCCAAAATATTTCTCCTACTTATCCACTAACAGAGAGAGTGCCTGACCTGTGCTGAGAGATTGGAAACAGAACCCTCCCTCATGGAGCTCCCAGTCTAGAGGAAACTGCCCTTCCGAACTTCTTTCACTGGAATATACCTTTTCTCTTCTAATTCCCTTTGCCTACTCTGTTCTGCATCCAGTTCTCACAAAAGCTACCATGATGGTGGCGAATAGATACTGGGAAAAAAAAAAAAAAAAAAGATCCTCCATGAAGCAAAGGAGCAAGACCCTTGGCAGTCAAGAGTTTACACTCTTGCTCATGAGGTGAAAGCTACATGTCTTATCGAGATGTGGGATATTCATGGTACACTCACCACATGTGGGTACTATGCTTAGTGTATCACAGGGATTACCTCATTTAACCAGAGAAGCTGGTCTGGGCACTGCAAAAACTGTGAGTTGGCCCATTCCTGACTACATCCACCTTCATTACCTGTGAGGCTGACTGCCTGGGCATGAGGTCTTGTTTGTCTGGTTTTTTTTTCCCCCTTTCACTTCAGCTTTGGCCAGGGGCTGCAGCCCAGCCTGCTATGGAGAAAAAGGGAAGGTGGCCTAATAAAAGTACCAGTCAGGGCCAAGCAGAAAGGGTAAAGCAAGTAGACTACAAGAAAAAGCAGGGAATCTTCTTCTAAGTCTATGAGAAGGTATTTGGCCATGCTGGGCATTCTCTGTCCACTTGGCACTTATTTCTAGACAAACCCCAAAGGTCTGCCCAGTCACTTTGTGGACCCTGGACATAGGGGACTGTGTTTCATAGAGACTGAGGGCAAAGACTTGGCCACAGACTTATTAACCTAGAGATGGTGGGCCAATCAGCTAACACAATGAGTTTGGTTTGTAATACTGTGGATTCCTTCCTTGGCATGATTTGAAATGGAAGGGACATTCCATTTGATGCTTTGAGGTCCTGGGAAAGGGACAATATGGGAATCCCTGTATCATGTTCTCCTATTATTACCAGTGAGAACAGCAAGGACCCCCTGAGATGATCTACATGCATATTTTTTTTTCCAAACAATAATAAGAGCTAAGGGACCAGGAAAGTCCAACAGGAAGCCACACTAGCACTTAGGAGCAAAGATTGTAAAGTATTGTACTAACTTCTAAAGTAAGATGTGTATATATTCCCTAAAGATCCACAGTCTCCGTACCCATCTTATTATTCCAACTTTGTTCTCTTTGAACTTTCTTATCCCCTTTCTTGAGCTGTATTTCCTGTCTAAAGAGCAGGTTTGTACCCTTAGCCACATTTATATCCCCTTCTTACCCCATCTTATACTAAGGCAGTGTTTGCTGAATGAATGCACTGAGGACCTTCAGCATACCCCAAGTGAGGCGACAGAGGATTAAGTAAGAGAAATAGAGGGGGACATAGGGTCTCTTTAATAATACCTTGTTCAAGAACTGGTAAGCTCTCATAGACACTGGACACAAGGGGACCTTGGTTCAGTGAGGGAGATGCCGGGGGATCAGGTAGAAGCAGATGGAGCTTGCTTCAGATATGGCCTCTCTCTCTGCAGACCCTAGTGCTTTCCTAGATTTGAGGTTTAGCAGATGGTGTTTTTGCATTAATTTCTAAATTGCCATGCATAAGATCCTCTGTTTTCTAAAAACTAGTTGCCTTAAGGCTTTAAGATTTTAATTTAAGTGTTGTGTACCTATTTCACAAGTTTACCATCCCATAGGGGCTGTGCATTGAGATCTAAAGAAAATCAATTGGCAACAGGACCTGGTTTGCAAGAACTGCAGTCTCCACACACTGCCCACCAAACAGGTGTGTGGAACCCACCCCCAGCATTGTTCTGGCAGGGCGTGGACTGTGCACTGTGGATACTGTAGCATTAAAGTATCAGAAGAAAAACAAATCCCCGAGCTATAATAGGAGCAGTCCTGGAAATTGTCCCCCAGTCTTTTCAAGGTAGTAAAATGCTTTGTTTCACATTCAAGGCAGCTTCCAAGCTACTGCTGAAGCCTGTGCCACTGGTTTTATTCATGACCATTTTCCATCCAATCTGGACTCCTTTTTTTAAAAAGATGAGTAGGTGGGGGGAAAAACAATATTCCTTGTTTTACTAGCAATAAATGAAGCTGCAAACTGCAGAACTCATTCTGACAGCCAATACTCATTTTCTCTAAGCTGGGGCTACCAGCTTCTGAGAGACTCAGAAGCTCCAGAAACAGGACAGAAAAGAAGAAGGGAAGGGAAGGGAAGGGAGGGAGGAAGGGAGAAAGAAAGAAGTAAGAGAGAAATCAGAGTCTAGACAGCTATGCCTTCTGATTCTGAGATTGGTGAGAAGGGATTTGCAATAGGAGAAAAAAAAAGAGAACACATTGAGAGGAGGGCACTGTATTAAGAGCTTATATGAATTCTGGAAAGGAAAGGAAAAAAAAAAAAAGAGGCTTTGATCCACTCCAAAGAGGAAGACAGAAAACTTCAAAGCAGAGTAACAATCCCGCGCACTTTGCCCTGCTTTAAGAACGCAGCGCATTCATTATGAATCAGCCTGCCTTCCTTCAGCCCCGCGTGCAGCTGCTGCTGACTAGAGTCTCCACTGAGACCCACGGCTTGGTTAGCCTCCCTGAGAGCATGGCACGTGCAGAGTTTGAGAATATAAATACACGAGGCTGGCCACTCCTAAGTGAGGTTAATTCACAGAATCTCCACTCTGGGAAGATCCTGCTAAATATCGGCTTCCCGTGTGATCTTCAGAGAAAGGGGTGGCATTTTTTCTCTCTCTTTGATCCTACCAGAGTCATTCACAGTAAGAAATATCTAAATAATAGCCCAGGAGGTAGAAATGGGACTGACCCAGAGTCTTTCAGTCTCAAAAGTAAGTTGTTGTAGGCGGGATCTATTTACTACTGCTCATGTAGCTCATTATGAGGGGTAAAATCTGCTTTTATTAAAGACATAAAAGATAGCAGATCTGCTTCTCTGAGTACTGGAGATGTAACTGGGATTTGTTTGTAATGTGTGTCCCTGAAGTTCAGGCAGACTGCTGGCCTCCCTGGTTACCAGGGTTATGTGATGAGGTCACTTTCACTCACCTACCCTGTCCTTAAAAAGAGTTGGTCACCTGCCTGGAGTTCTCAGGTGACAAGTCTTCCTAAGGCAAGGATATTGGGAGGCTCTCCTGCCCAGCTGCTCGTGATAGAGAGAAACCAGACACCTCATCAGCATGGATGGAACATCAGCCCTGGGCTCCTTGTCTTCTGTAATGACCGGTTTGTGTCGGTACAAATGGCAATGCAGAGAACGGAGAAAAAAAGGAAGCAAACATCCTGGAGATTTCTCCTGGTTATTTTAAAAATATTGTCTCTGTTGACTTGAAGTGGTGTAGAAACACTTCCATATGCTGTGTTTCTTTTTTCCCTGTTGCATTTTATAGCTTAAACATAGATCTTTTATCGGATACAACTTCTGCTGACAATATGGCTCACTGGGTTAGCAAAGGAGCTGCTCTTCCCTTATAGGCTCTGGGTTTGGGAAGGTTGCTGGCAGACTTGAGCACACATTTAATTGTGGAAAGCATGATGCTCTTGGGTTCTTTGCCAATCCTTTTCTGTAACACAAACCCAAATTATATACTGAATTCTTTAGGTTCTTGCCCAGTTTGGACCAAATTAAGCCCCAGAAATTCCTGCTCTTAGCAACCGCGTCTCTCAGCCACTTTACATGAGACAATATGTTTGTCTGTATTTCCTATTGCTTTGTGGAGACCATTCTAGTGCAACTTCACTAAATTTATTTTTCCTGGAAAATTATTTTAATGGGCACACTTTAGTTGATTTGTATATTTGTACAGCAAAGCTGAAAAATAAAGGCAATGTTATAAGCCTCTTTTTGCTGCCTTGCCCCAGTCCTGGTCCCCTCCCTGGAGGAGGTAAAAGTATTACCAGATTGAATTACTTTATTTCAGCATTTTTCTGTATGTGTGCACACATCTAGAACACAGTCAGATGCCTCATTGTGTTGCTCCTGACATTGCATAAATGGAATTACACTCTACAGAATGGGTGCTTTGTGATTATTTGCTTATCCCTGTTCAAATGGATACTATGATCTAAATGCATCTCTCCATAATTCTTGGAATCTAAGACACAATATTTCACAGTGTTAAGATGTGAAGACTTTTGGACTCTGCTCTCACTAGTGAGGACCAGGGACCCAGTGCTCTAGTCCCTTTTCTCTTCCTCTATGTGGACACAACATTCATCCCTTCCTCCATGTGAGGATGCAATGAGAAGATATGAACTTAGAAGGAGACAGCTAGCTCTGAGCAGACATTGAATCTGCTAGTACCTTGAACTGGGCTTCCCAGTCCCCAGAACTGTGAGAAGTACATTTATGTTTTTTTAAATTACCTAGTCTATGGTATTTTGTTATAGCAGCAGAAATGGACTAAGACAATTCATATACACTTTGCCTATTAATTCAACTATTAACTTGCTGGAAAACCAAGGTCTATTTTCAAATTTTACTAACTTAACCAGCCCAAAGTAATAGAAAAAAAGATGGATTTTTGTCCAATTCTACCACTAACCTCGTGGGAAAGTCACTGTCCTCTTTGGGCCAATGTCTCCTCAATTAAAGAGATGGGCATGTTATAGTGAGCAATTTATTCAAGCCGTGATGTCCCCCACACTGGTACTAAGGTCAGGCTTCTGACACAGCAGTAGGAGGTTACTTCATTCAATAGATATAAATCTAATGCCACATTTGTGTCAAAGTCCCTCTTATCCAAATGTCTGCACTTACGAATTATACAGCTTTCAGAGGAATCATTAGAAATATCAGACTCACACTCAGAGGATTGTGGGGTCTAGATACATTTTCTCTGGGTTATGCAGAGGTTTTCATAGTTGAATTAGTTATCAATATTTTTTAATCATAAATTTCATAGAAAATTTAATCTGACTTTTCTTGGAAGGAAACATCAATATTTATAGCAGCTCAATTCACAATAGCTAAGCTATGGAACCAACCAAGGTGCTCTTCAATAGAAGAATAGATAAAGAATATGTAGTATACATACATAGTAGAATATTACTCAGTCATAAAAAAATGGCTTTATGACTTTGGGAGGTAAATCAATGGATCTGGAGACTATCATGCTAAGTGAAATAAGCCAGTCGTTCAAGAAAAACAAAGGTCAAATGATCTCTCTGATTTGTGGATGGTAACACACAAGAAGATGGGGTGAGGAAACAATAGAAGTTCAGTAGATCAGACAAAGGGGAATGCTGGGAAGGGAGAGAGGATAGGAATAGGAAGGACAGTGGAATGAATGGGACATCACTTCCTATGTTCATATATGAATACATGACCAGTGAAACTCCACATCATGTACAACCATAAGAAAGGGAAGTTACACTCCATGTATGTATGATATGTCAAAATGCACTCTACTGTCATGTATATCTAAAAAGAACAAATTCAAAAAACTAAAAAAAAAAAGAAAATTGTATTTGGTGATATAGATCTGTACATCCAGGTTAAAAACAGTTACTGATGTGTAGAAAAGTTTTCATTCCTTAGAAGGATCCTGATAGTGGCCTCACAATAGGGAAAGAAGGAAAAAGGAAAATTCTAGAAGAAGAAACAATCTAGTGTCCCAAGGGATGGTGAACCAGGCAAGTTCCAGGGAAACCCCCCCCCCACTTTCTAAACTTTCTGCAGCATTCCCAATTCCTTTCTCCTGTTTCATTTCACCCCCTGCCATCATCTCCACAGACCATATGATATGCCAGACCTTTTATACATTTACCTAATTTATTGTCTGTCTTGCTTATTCCAATATTAACTTTAAGGGAACAAAGATTTATGTCTATTTTATTTCCTAATTCCAAAATTAAGACTGTCTCGTATACAGTAGTCATTCAAAAATATTGAATTTATGGGAATAAAAATGCAAGGAAGCAAGCAAGCAAGCAATTAGCTAGAGTTTATTACCAGGTGCTATCTTTAGATGGGACATTTGCCCACTTGGACCCAGCTCTGCTGAGTAGAATTTGCACACAGATGGCCACCACCTGGACATTGTTTTTTTCCTACTTGGGGCAGGGAACCTGCTAGGTGCAGGTGTATGGAGATGTTTCCATTCTCAAAGAGAATTATAATCTACTGCAGGAGATACCATGGATACAACTAATGATTAATATGAGCGCTATCAGCAAATTACTAAGGCAGAGGAGATTGAAAGAAATTAAGGCAGAGTATGTGAGGCAAGATTCTTGAAAGAAGCCATATGACAACAAGGCCAGGGACAAATGAGTAGAATTCTGGCAGCTAAAGAGGAAGAAGGAAGGACAACACAAACACTGAAGCTACATGCACCAAGGTATGCGGACACAACAAGCAAGGTGGCTCAGAAAATGGCAGACACAACCTAGAGGGAACAAAATGTGGACTACATGAAGAATGCTGTGTTAACCCCCCTAATGGATATTAATTTGATACATGTTGTCAGTGTCCTGCAGAATATGATCCTCATACAAGCTTCTCAGAATTCTCTAGCATGACTGTGAAAGGGTGGATTCCCAGGTGTTTTTTTAGAACCTGTTGGGTTCCCAGGAGTGCAACTCAGGAATTCACTTTTAAAAATGTGTCCTCCAGGATTCTTACCTCACTTGTGTCTACGATGTTTTAAAGGATATTGGTTCTCAAAACATTCACCTGAATCACCTGGAACTTTCCAAATAAAAACATGCCAAGGCTTTAGTGCGCTACAGTGATTCTGATCAAGAGTCAGAACTAAGATCATTGACCCCATGTAAAGAAGAGTTATGGGCATAGAGGTAAAAGGAACATCTTATGCTTGAGAAGATGATTGGGCAACTTATGTCCCATGGACTGAATCAGGACCACCACTTCTGACTATAAGTAAAGTTTTATTGAAACAGTATTGTTCAGTTGTTCACACACTGTCTGTGGATGCTCTTGTGCCATAGTAGTTGGCTCAGAGACCTCATGATCCACGAGGTCCTATAGATGTCTACTTTAGAAACATCCTGGTGATGATTCAGAGAATAGAGAAAGGAGGGCAATTTAGTGTGGTAGTGGTTGGGGTAGGGGGCCTCTGAATATGGACAAGGGAGAAGAAAAGAACCATGGGAGGGACACAGCATGGACTTTGTGGGTTAACAGAATGTATGAATTAAATATGAAATATGCTTCATTTTACCAACTTGGGTCCTTGGATGAATGTCATTAATCAAGATGCACATCATGAAAGGAAAGAAGATGTTTATGCAAAGGTGAGTAAAACCCATGTCAGGGAATGTCAGAATTAAATTTGCATACAAAGATATATAGGAAGCAACTGGAAATATGAATCTCAAGCTTCAGGAAAGAAGCAAGAGCTGAAGATAAAGACTTGAGGTTATCATCTAAAAGGTGAGAGCAGATTTTGTGTGGGCAGATCAGTTCAATGAGAAGGGCAACCCACTTAGAGGCAAGTAGGTTGAGGAAAATGTCAGAGAAACCTAAACAATTAAGTGGTTGGCAAAGGAACAGAGCTGAGGAGGAGTAGTCAGAGGGTAGAAGAAAATGAACGTGAATAATATGTGCGGAAGCAGAAGCAACTGGTGTTGGCTTTTGGAGGTGGTCTTTTCTGGGCTCAGGAGGAACGAAGAATTTTCTGGAGATTGTGTGCCTCCTGCCAGCTTCCTGTGGAGGCTTCCGTAGAAAATATCCCACACCCATCATATGCAAGAAGACAGATGCAGTTTTGCCTCTTCGTGTGGTTCCCGCACACCCACCCCCTGGGAAGTGCCATATGACTTCCCCACAGAGCAGATGGGATGCTAGCTGGAGCCACCCCTGCTTCACAGAGTGCTCCCTCAGTTCAGTTCCGACAGTGACTGGTAGTGCAAACAAGTCTGGCTCACCAGTGCCTGGCACCCAGCAGCCACTCAGCCAGTTCCACCATGCCCTGCCAGGTACCAACCACCAAGGAATCCAGTGCCAAAGTGAGAACCATTTTCTTTTGCTCTTGATTCTTACAGTTGCTTTCTTCCTTTATTTGGAAAGAGAAAAAAGGAGCAAAGGAGGGGGGAAGAGGGAGAGAGAGAGAATGAATGAATATGGAGGAAGTTAGAGAATGGAGAAAGAAAGAACTCAGGTATAGTGTAGAAACTAATTCAAAGAGAAGCCAGGGACCTTATGCTGGGTATCTGACATACACTGGCTTGAGAGTCGATATGTATGTATCAACATATATATATTTATATGTACATTTATGCATAAATAGACATATAAATATTGAAAGCAACAGTATATACTCAGTATGTAGCACAATACTAACACACACTAAGCACTCAATACATGTCTATTCCTGTATATCCAGAAAAAGTGGACCAGACTTTGAGTTGGTAGATCCTTTGATAATTTTCATACAGCCATGCAGCAAAATTTATCCTAAGTAAATTGAGGAAATTCTGTATTATACTATATCAGTCCCTTCTTATCCTGGAGGGATACAATTCAAGACCTCCAGTGGATGCCTGAAACCACAGGGACTCCCAAACCTGTATCTTGTGGGTTCTACCTATAAACACACATCTATAATAAAGTTTAATTTATATACTAGGCATAGTGATATATTTGTTCTTGTTGTAGATCTTAGCAACTTCATAATACTGTTGTGTTTTCTCTCCTTATTAAGGTAAGAACTTTCATCTTTTTTTTAACGTTTCATGGCTTGTCTTTGGCATATCCAGATTGCTACTCTTGCCTACTACTCTTGCCTTGGGGCCATTATTTGGTAAAACAAGGATGCCATAAAAAGCAACAGATGACCTGCTGAATCTAGATAACCAGTAAGTGACTAGCAGGTGGGCAAAGTATACAGTATGGATATACTGGGGAAAGTGGTGCTTCACATCCTGGGGCTGGAGGCGGGGGAGAGTGAAGCAGAGCTGCATGAGATTCCATGATGCTGCTCAGAATGGTGTGCAATTTAAAACTTACAAACTGTTTGTTTCTGGAATTTTCCATTTAATGTGTTCAGACTGCAGTTGACTGCAAGTAATAAACTGTGGGCAGAAAAATGATACATAAGTGGGGACTACTGCACATTCCTTTTGCATTCTTAGTGGCAAGAGTAGTGAGTTTGTGTAAGCTTAATACTTCCAAAGCCACCACTGGCTAAAGGGAGAAGCGAGCCCAGTCTTCCAGGGACATTGGCTGGTACTGCAATACTAGAAAGATTCAGTGTGTTAAATCAATATGTCAAAAGTAGTTTAAATATCTAATTCTGATTTTTTGCTTTAAACTTTTCTCTGCTCCCCTCCCTTTTTCCATCCATGCCTCCTTAACCCTTCCACCCACTCAGTTCCCTCTCCGCACTGGGGCAGGCTGATTTCCTTTAGATACCTCCCCAAGTCTTTGCATAGTTTCCCTTTTGGGAAGCTTTGCTGTGAGAATCTTCCAGCTAGTTCTGCAAAGGGGCTTTCAAAGAAGTTTTGAAATCTGCAGCGCTGTGTATGTTTTGGCAAAATAAAGCAAAGGTTTTGTTTGTTTGGTTGGGTTTTCCGTTTGAAGTGTTGCAGCCTCCCTCTGGGCCTTCCTACTAGCTTCTGACGAGTACCTTGAGAACATCCCTTCCTGCTGCCTTGAGAAGGTTTGATTCTTTTTCAATAGTGCATATGCTCTGGTATTATTGCCTGTTTGCTTTAGTTCATATTTCTTCTCTGGATGGATTTTCTATGAAGATCATCCCTACTTGTTTGATCTTTAATTTCAGATCTTGTCGTTTTCTTCGCGAGTGTTCCTTTTTCTAATGGATGTTTCCTTTAGCAGAACAACTTCCTATGGGCCTGGGTAGTTTTAATGACATTTTCATTTATTATTGTAGACAACTTCAATTTCTAGGGGGACAGTTGAGTTCTGTTGTGATTCAGAGGCAAAATAAATCCTCTTGCAACTGTGGCCATTTTATTTCACTTCTCAGGCCTCAGAGGTGGAGAGAGAAGCTGAGAATACTGGCCACGTCTGTCCATGAAGATTTCTCCATTATCAATTTTTGCTCCCCACTCTGGTGTATTGAATCCTCAGAAAAATGCTTGGCCTTACTCACTGACTTCACTGTTTCTGAAGAATAAAACTATGTCCAAAGCACAGTTACTTTGAGGATCATGTTTTGAAAGAAGGCCTGTTTTTATTTCACAACAGTGAGGCTCATTCCAGAGAGGACTGATAGCTCCCACCAGGGCCTTGGGAAGGGATTCAAGTCAACGGGCTGAAACTTATTGGACCTGGGAATCATTTACTCAATCAGTCCTGGGTTATGCCTTGAAAGAACTCTCTACTAGGACGGGCAATCTGAATTCACAGAGTCATTGAATCCTGGCAATAAGATTTATTTATATTCTCATTGTTTAGTCATGGGTGTTTTCATGATCATTTTATATCTGTCCATCCATGTATCCATCTATTCATTCATTCCTTGAAGTAATATCCCTAGGGCTGCTTTCTTGCTTAAACCAAGTAATGTCGAAGGTTAAATTTCATTTCACTAGCCTTCCAGTTTTGAGCACCCTCCCCAAACATGAATTCTTTGGCTATCTTCAGTTTAATCCCATACTACCTTTCCACATCCAAAATAAACAAGGGTTTATCCACATCTTACTCAATTATTGTCTTTAACCCTGATCACCCTACTGTAAAACTGTAACATACTTCCCTTCTTAGCAATCCTCATACCCCTCAACCCATTCCTTGTTTTTCCACTGTATATATTCCCTCCTAGCCTAATATTTATTATGGTTATGGTTTGGCTATTTGAAAAACCTAAGCTCCATGAGGGGAGGGGTCTCTGATGACTCACCAATGCATCCTAAGTGTATGGCCTACACGGTAGGTGTTTGTTAGTCTGTGTTTTACTAAGTCTTTGGCCCTAAGAGGAAATATCCCTTCAGTGCCTCTATTAACACTGAGTATTTTTCTATCCTATCCTTTTGTGGCAGAAGAGAAGTTCTTCAATGTGTGAATTCCATACATGCTGCAGGACCTCTGGTATGGCCGACCCCAGTCCACCGATTGCCAGATATGTACCCTTTCATCAAGATAACAAACACTCCTGCACAATTCCAGACTCCTCTTATGGCCCAGGTAAGGGTTTGCTTGAAAGGTACTGTAAGTTGTAGAATAAAACTAAGTTCTACTTTGCAAATATTTAATCCACCTATAGCACCTTAGGGCCCCTCTCAGAGATGATATGCTTTTTTTCCAGTTTGCCTCACTCAACCCATTTCAAAGTCCTTTCACACAATTAAAGACAGCAATATTTTATGGTAAGAGTCAACTGTCAAGTATGCCTTCTATCTCTGTCATTAACAAACCCATCAACCAGTATTTACTAAGTGCTTTAAACCTGACTCCATGTTGATGCTGTGTACACATTAAGCACCAAAGTCACCCCACCCACGAAGGCTGTGCATATGTGGGGCTACTTGAACTCAGCAACCACACTAATTCTTCCCCACATGTTAAGAAAACTGAGGTACTGCAGTTGACGAACAAGTTTGACTGATTTCTTTCCACTGTACTGGTCAGTTATTGAACCATGATGGACAAACTGATGGGTTAAATTGGAACAACAGAGTGCAAGAGAATGACATCTCAAGTCAGAGATGGCAAAAATAACTGACATTTCTATGACAGAATAGCAACAAATAATTACTGATTGTCTACTGGATACAAAGTACTCGGCTACAAGGACACCAAAAGATGTAGTTAATATGGCATCAAGTGTCACCTGCTAGGTGACAATGAAATATATATACACGAATAATAATATTCAGATAAATGCCCATACTGAGAGAAACTATAGGAAGTGCTTTCAAGGCATTATCTCATTTAATCATTGACATGGATATGGCAGACAGCCCTAATTTACAGATGAGGAGCCCCTCAGAGAGGAAAAGAGAACAGATTACTCAGCCATCAATTGGGGGGGCCAGTCCTTAAGCTCAGTTTAATGCCAAACTATCTTGGTGATTATGTGATAAATAAATTAGCATTTCTCAATTATCTGGAATTTTCAGCTTTCATCTACTTTGGTTGTTTGGGCATAAACACAATGAGTTACGTGGATAATATTTATTTTTTAAATTTCTTTATAGTAATGCAAGTTGGATTGCTCTCTGTCACCTAGTCTCTCTAAACCTTTATAGTTCAAATCCATCAACCTCTGCAGATTTGACATTTGATCATAAATCGCTCATTCTGAAATGACTTGCACCACCCCACATTAAAGAAGCACTTAGAAATCCATCTCTATTCCATTTTAAGAGACTTATGTAAGAATCCTTTTTGATCTTTCCTAAAGTTAAAATGACAAGCCATAATCCGGCACCATCATGAAAAAACACAAATGTTCAAGTCTGTTAAAAACACAGAAACACCACTGATTATTTGGTATTTAAGGCAAACACATAGTAGTTTCATTTGATTTTTCATTTTGAATCTCATTACTTTCAAACTCTGAGCCTTTTTTCTATCTTCATAGTTTCTTTCTTTTTAATGATCATCAGAAGTAAGAAACAGAGAAAAAGAAATAAACCACATTTTGTCTCCAGGATTGAAGACATTTTCCCTTTGGCATGTACCCTAATAAGTAGGAAAAATACAGAATGAATGCTACTGTGCTGCTTCAGTAACTTCTAAGAAATCGATATAATTTTGGTTTTCTGCTACAACTCTCAAAGTACATTTGATATATCTTTTAGTTATTGACAACTTTTTTTTAAGACTCTGAAGCAAAGTTATCCCAGTTGAGAATATGTGCCTGCAGATGATAAAGCATGATAATTTGAACTTTGCATGTTCTTAAAAAGAGATGCCAAGTTCCCAGACAGATGCTAGACAGGACCTGTTCACAGAGACCTCCCCAAGCCCATGCCTGGCTTCATGGGCCAAATTTCAGTAAGTCTTTGAGCCAAGTAAATGAACTCACTGCTCACTGAAAACAGTATTTCAACCATGTCATACCCTTGGTGAAGGCAGATTTATGGGAATCTCTCTTTCTAATACCATGTGTGATTTTTTTTTAAGTAAGCAGTTTGTCAAGTTTTGCACATTTTTAAAGGAATAGAAGGCTTATAAACAATAACTCTGCATATATACAGGTTGCACACCTACAACCAAATTGCCTAGTTAATAAGCAAAACAAATTTACTCAAGGAATTCATTTTGTGTTATGTAAACTTTCCATGAAAGAAAGAAAATCTTAAGTATTTCAAAGGCTCTCTGGTTTAATCACAATGCCTGTGAAGAAACAATCATAAAAGGAATAAAAGATGAAAAGTGGATACAGAATTATGTTTATTTTACATGTATATAGTAGCCTGTGGATGCTATGAAGAAAGTGATCATCAATTACAATAATCTCTCCAGGTGGGCTAAATATGGAACTAACAGCAAGAATTTGAACTGTGGTCAGGCATAATGAGTGGGTTAAAGCAATCTTTGCACAATTAATTTTTTCTAGTGCCTCAGCCTCTGAAAATTTCTTTGTTCCACATGGACCTGTGTGCATCTGCCTGAAGTATTCATATTTGCGATTCAAGATCTCAGTCAAGGGAGGCGAAACTTGGGATTTCCTTAGAGTTCCTCAGTGTTCACAAGATCCTCCAGTCCCATATCTCTGCACTGCTAGCATGAGGATGGAACACCAGGGAGCTCTTGAACTTCAAAACTAGATCTGTAGGACAAAACATGTGCCATTCAGAAGAGTCTAAGCCTCCTTTTTCTCCTCTGCTGCCTCAGTTACAGCAGTTAGAGCATGCATTCTTTGGTTGCCTTCACTGTCCTTGCAAAATGGAATTGATTAGATGGCATGGAAGAGACATTTACTGATCCAGGAATACCATGTGCTGTACTCCATGTCCAGTTTCCTTGCACACAGATGAGCCAACTTTGACCAGTTCAGGCCAAGGATCTCTGAGTGAAGATGCTACATGAAGAGCCAAAGCATGTAAGAGTCAGCACATGACATCCCAGTTCTCTTTCTCTGTCTCAGTGACATGGAGGATGAATATCCAGGGAGTCAAAATCATGCAACGTGGAGGACTGTATCCCTTGGAGGGAGACTGGAAGGCTACTGACCCTGGAAAGCCTCCCTGTCCCCTGATAGTTTATGTGAGTAGGGAATAAACTTTGCATGTTAGGCTACTAAAATGGAGAAAGGGTATTAGCCAGAATGATCCAGTTGACTGTGATGACCTACATTAACTGCTGAGATCAGGTAATCAGAAGCTAGACTAGGACACAAAGGCTAAACTATGAATATTTATTTTTATACCTACTTCACTGGAGGAACTCTAGAAAGTCATTTAGATAATCCACATTCCAAGGGAAAAAGAAGGAAATTGAAGGAAATTTTTCATTTGGGGTAAAAGCTGGGAATAAATATATGACTTCCATTGGGATGCTTTTAGGCACTCTGAGATACATTCTTAATGCTAAGTAGATGCATAATTGGTTCCCTGTTTAGGGACTCTGAAATGTTCCGTGTCAAAACTGTTTGCTGAAAATGTTACGTTTCGATTCAAAAAGCAATCAGAGGTTGTTGAAAAAAATCTCGAGGATTTTGCAGTGTGCAGTTTTCCCCAACTGGCCCAAAATTAATCATTACAGGAAAATGATTCCGACTCAGCCATTCTTCCATAGTCTAAACACTAAATGCGACATCATAATTCTACAGACATAAATTCCCTCATTATCTGTGGACCAGGTCAACCACAGCTCAGACAGCCACCCCAGCAGGCCTCTGAGCAGGGCCTTTTGCAAAGAAAAAGCATGGTCCTCAAACGGACTCACAGTTAGGGGCTCCAGCAGGCTCCCATCATGCACAGCAGCCAACCTTTATAATTGGGTCATTTGTTCCCTGGGTGATTTCCACAGAATGTAGACTTGAGGCTACTACTCTCAGAACATTGTGCCTGCTTTCCCCAGCTGTACCAGAGAAGCAGGACGGAGGTGCTGGCATTTAAACCCTTCCAGGCATTCTGATCCCCTCAAACACTGATTTGAGCTATATAGTAATTCTGTGTCGTCACAAGAAGCAATAGTGGCTAATGTTAAGAGATGGTCTCTAGAGCCAGCCCATCCAGCAGGAAAGACCTCCCCCACCTCTTCCTGAGTATGTGACCTTGGCAAGCTAGTACTCTTTACGAACTTTAATTAATTCATCTGCAAAATGGGTTACCTACCTACTTCTTAGGGTTCTTGTGGAGACTGTGCCTGGCACAGAAAAGACATGTAATAAATTTTAGCCATTTATATTATAAAGCTTGTTGGTATGAAGTATCAGAGATACATTATTTGATAGAATTATCATGATGGTGATGGCGACAGTAATGATAATCACTGTGTGCTTATCCCTCTATTGAGTGACTTATATGGATTATCTCATTCAATCCTCAGGGCAACTGTTTAAACTCCTCTCTCCTTTTGATGGAGGAAAACACTGAGTTTTAGAAAGTTTAAGCAGTTTTCCCAAATCAGAAAGGTAATGAATCTAGAGTAGAAGCCAGGCAGACTGAACCCAAAGCCTCTGCCCTCAGTCACTACCTTGTACCTCAGCATTTATTCAAACAGAACCACAGTCATTAGCTGTCCTTAAACCCATGAAGCACCATACCATGGGACTGTTTTTTCCCACATGGTGTCACAGGTTGCTGGAGAAACCTCAACGCCAGCAGCAAAACCCTGCCAGAGAACTGTACCTCCTAGGCACCCTGCCTGCTGAACAAGCAAGCAAATGTGTATAATAGGAGATGGGGATTCTGCATGATGGTAACTCCTATCCAGACCAGTTGATGTGGAAGCGGGGAGTGTGCAAAACAGAAAAGATTGCAAAGCAAAGCAAAACCCTTCCAGATAGCAGAGGGGTGCAAGGAGAACTTAGAGGGTACTGCTCCCCTTTTACGCCTGGCCTGTGATTCAGGTTGTGGCCAAAAGCTGAAGGGGTGTGTACTGCAGCCAGGGATGGCAGAGCAAATGGCAACTTTCAACCACCGATCCTACTGCCCCTAAGTGATGGAGTAAATTAATCCGTATTCTACCACTGAGTATAGTCTCCAACTCTGTCCACCTGGGTAAATTCATTCATTATCCCTTACTCAGTGACCTACCTCCTCTCTGGATGTGTGCTGTTTGGGAGTCTGTACTGTTTAATTCAGAACTTCTAACTCATTAGGAGCAAAGCAAGCCTGTGACCACTGTCCTTCCAAAGTGTACTGAGCCAGCCTTCGTCGCCTTGAACGTATCATTTCATTCCTGGCTTTTGAAAGAAGAGGATGATTTGTGGGAACCACTTCATGCCATATCATCATTAAAATATTAAGTAGTGTCCCTTCAGTTTCAAGAGTCATAGGGGCAAATCTAGGGACAAAAGGTACTTCTGAATCTTCTCTGTCACATCTCAATCACTGAGTCACAGAGGCTTCTCTTATTTAATGTAACTCTGCCTCATTCGGCTGGGTTTTATTTTTAGTCCCTGGCTCTAAGAGGATTCAATATGTCTACCTTTTCCTGCATCCTGCCACATTGCCAGGCTTGTACATGTGGCTTTCTTCAGTCCAGGAAATATAAACATAAAATATCCATGTCCAGCAAAAACCGTTAAGTGTGCTCCCAAGGCTTAAATAACCTTCATGTTTTTGTCCTCTGCAATAAGAACAGCCTGGCCCAGAGGAGAGCTTCTGCATTTTTGAATAAGAGACCCTGACCACAGCCAAGCAGGGCCATTGCCAATCACAGACTCCTGAGCGAGAAATCAATATTTGTTTATTTGGTTGTTTGTTGCTGCAGCCAAGGTTAATACACAAATTATGTAACAACCAAAGCTCAGACACAGCTTGTCATACTTCATAGTGAAGCTGGGGATCCTAGAAGCTGGCTTTCCTACGTGGAGTCAAAGCCTGTTCATGGTTCATATATGAAGTCACCGGGCAAGGGCAGAATCAAGAAATGTCATGAGAGCAAAAACCCTGCTTCCCAGAGCCCCTGATCCCAGCTGTGTCTGAAGACCCAAGGTGGCAAGAAATTTTAGTGAGGTATGACGTTTCTCTTTTACTTGAGCTAGTTTGGCTTAGTGTTCTAATCTGATATAAAGAACTATTAACTTATATCAAGCCTCCTCACTCCTTTGCAGTGACATCTGATGACATCTGGAGCACAGGCCTATATGATTCATTAAGTAACAGCAATCACATGAGGTAAGTTACACTAGGGTGTAAATCAATATAACTGAATCAGCCTATTATGGGCCAGATTGGATTCCCCCTTACCACCAGCTCCAAAAAGATATGTGAAGTCCTGATTGCTACTCCCATAGAACACAACCTTATTTGAAAATCTTAATTAGTATAAGATCATACTGGAGTAGGTCTGGCCCCAAAACTTATATGACCCGTATGTGTAGAAGATAGCTACAATGTCATGTGATCACAAAGACAAAGATTGGAATGTGAAGCTACAACCAAGGAACATCAAAGATTGCTAGAAAACCAGAGAAGCTAGCTAGAGGCAAGGAAACATATCCTTATAGTTACAGAAGGAACACCAACCAACACCCTAACTTCAGATTTCCAGACCCCAGAACTGTGAAATAATAAATTCCTGGTTTCCTAAGACACCTAGTTTGTGATGCTTTATTATGGTGGTACTAGCAAACTAATACAAATTTCATCAAATGAATTTTCGCCATCAGATCTCATGGCAAACTTCTAATAGAAATCACTGTATTATCCCATGAAGGTTATCTTGCCATATCTGTGTTCACATAATGTCCAAAATGATAAAAGAAAAAAGGAGACTTTTTTTAAATGGAAGGTCATGAATACTGGCTGTGAAGATCTAAGTTTAAGTGCTAGTTTGTCATTTTACTTTAGATGATTTCTGACAACAAAGTCCATATTTACATCACTAAACAAACCACAATTTTGATCATGATGTTTTATGACAGTTAAATGAGAGATGCATGGGAAGTGTTTTTGACTGTATCTGGTAGTGTGCAGCATCAAACTATGAACAGAGAGAGGAGAGTCTTTGTCAGTTTGGGCTGTTATAACAAAACTTCCTAGTGTGGGTAACTTGTAAACAACAAATATTTATTTCTCACAGTTCTGGAGACAAGAAATCCAAAATCAGAGTACCAGCATGATTTGGTTATGGTGAAGACCATCCCTCTTCTTTGTTGGAGACTACTGATTTCATTGTATCCTTACATGGAAGGAAAAAAGGTCACCATTCTGACCTGTTCTCATCAGGGCACTAACTGAAGCTCCAATTTCAAGGATTAATTTGCTCCCAATGGCCCTCACCTCCATATACCTTCACTCTGGGAACTGGGTTTCAAAATAAATTTGGAGGGATTCAAGCATTTGATTTATTACAGATAGATAAATAGATAGATAGATAGACATACCTAGTAAGATATGTCAGTGCATAAGTCTATAAAGATCTGTATTTCTACTTAGCCATTTAAAATTTAGTTAAATGAACCATTGGAAATCAAATAGTAAATGCTCTCAACAAAGTCCCAGTTTTTAATTAATTAAACCATTGTGGTGGTTGATGATTTTCCTGTTGTTTTTAAATTGAATTTGCTCAACTGATTTTATATAGAAATGAATAGATACCACCTACTCATGTAGACTTAGTTCTTTAAATACGCCGATCTTCTGTCTTTGTAAAGTCAATCTTTCCCTAAGAGTTACAATCTCCTCTCAACACATTGATTATGTGGATCAAAGGCCCCGTGACTTACATCAGCCTGGGCCAAAACAGTCATTACCATAGATTTTCCACTTTCCCTCTTTAATGGACTAAGCTTTTAGGATCTGGGTAATAGTTTCAATACCAAACAGGACCTAAAAGCTTTTTTAGGGCAGATAAAAGTAAGAATAATATTCTTTTCCTTATCGATGGAGAGCTCTACCTTTTCCTACCATTTGTGTCCAATGCTAAACACAAAATTCTATTTTTCATTCACCTTTTAACAAGGAGAATTTTTGTGTGCATTATTTCTTTCAATTTGCAAAGACAAAAAATAGGAAGGTTATTTGCACTAGAATTTTTTGATGTATTGATGGATATTACCCTGAACTATCAAGAACAAATCTAGGTCTTGGGTAGATCTGTCCAAGAAACCCACCAAGAGGCAATGGCTGGAGTAGTCTAGAGTTCAAGATACACTCTCATTATGTCTTCCACATCAACTTAGGTCAAAACCCAATTTTCCATGAGAATTCTCTGTATCACAACACTCTACTGAGAAGACTCCCTTTGAGATACTTTAGAAAGAAATAACATTCTAAACATTCTAAAAAGAAATTCTAGAATGTAATATTGAATTATTGGTCACATGACACACATTGCCAGGAACAGGAAGGAAGAAAGAGGAGCCTAGGCAGCTAGGGGTTACAAATCACCAGGAGAAGATGGTTTCCAAATGTCCCCAGAGAGCACTATCTAGATGGACACCTTGATTCTTACCATTCTCTCTTGGCCCTAAAGTACATTAAATCAAGAATATCCATGGGAGCCCACAAAGGCAGCACACTTTGGATAAGTTCTCTCTCTGAGTTTAGGAAGTGGATAAGACTCTGAGGTCAAGGAGACTTGAAAGACTAGAAGGTCTTAGTCTTGCATGGGGAGGAGAAGGTTTCTTCAAGAGATTAGATGAGCAGAGATTCTGTGATTCTCTAGCAATTTCACAGGTGGGGCTCTTTTGCATCACCCTGTACTGTTAGGCTAGGTCTTCTCATCCTTTGTAACTGCTGCACAAGGAAGAGAGTGAGCCACACTGTGTCCCTTCAAAGACACTCAGGGCTGCTTTGATGCACTTGTGCTTACTTGGCTCACTCAGTGGGTGGGTGTTGGGTGGCAGCTGACTGGCAAAGGTGGCAGATACAGAGTCCCCAACCAACCCCCTTGGGGTTCTTTCTTCCTTCCAGCTGACCTGTGCACAGGCCGGATGAACTTGGCCCTAAGATTTTCCTTCTGCATGACGATGTGGAGTGCCGTTAGAAACCACATTATGATGAAATGAACAGGCTTGATGACTGCTGCTGTAGTGTGGCAGCTGAAGTCGAGATTTTTTTAGAGTAATTGAACACAGGCTGTTAACAGGTGCAGCCATTTCTGACTAAGGAGAAAGAAAACCTGCCATGTGTGTTACACATGGACTCAGCAGGAAGTCTCCTATCAAGAGAACGCAGAGACGGGGTTGGAGGGGCCTGGGCTGCCATGCCAAGTCTGAGTGATGACTAAATGAGGCTCCTGCAAAGACTGGAATGGCCTGGGCTCGTAATTAAGACATGCTCTCAACTCCAAATGGTGCAC
Source organism: Glaucomys volans (assembly GCA_020662805.1). NCBI lineage: Eukaryota > Metazoa > Chordata > Mammalia > Rodentia > Sciuridae > Glaucomys > Glaucomys volans. The sequence goes on from JAJEJO010000663.1 coordinate 46,917, forward strand.
TTTTACTTGTTCTCGTGCTATTTCTGGTCTTAAACACACTCTGGACCAATGTTATCACTTCCAAAATTATATTTTGCATAATATTAGTTTTGGGAGAAACCTAAAGTGAATTTTCTGATGGAAAGAGTTTGATTTTTCAAAATTTGCTTAGGAAATACTGCTTTGTCGAGGTTTCTTCTGTCAATTCTTAGGGTACATTATTCTATCTTAAAAAAAAAATGCCTGACTAGTTCTGCAGAATGGAAGCCTGATTCATTTCAAGTTTACCTTGTCCTGAACCAATGTCTATTTTTATAAGATATTTTGTAAATGTCTCATGGAGTACTAGTTGAGAAACAGGTACCCATAAAACTTGAGAGAAATGATTTTCTCTATCAAAATTTGGCAAAGGTCTTCTCTTCTCCTGTCATGCTATTCGTTCAGTTCTCTATGAGAGGCCATGAAGCAGAGTGGACAAGAGGGTGGGTTTGCAACTCAACAGCTTGGGCTGGGATATTGTCCCCAGCATCCATTAGCTTTGGGATCTTGGGTAAATTCTCAAACCTCTGCATCCAGTCATTAAAGACAGTGGGAGAGGGGAATGACAACCATAGCATCTGTTCCGGAGGGTTATGGAGATAGTAAGCCAAGCACAGTGCAGGTAAAGAGTTTAGAACTGTGCCTGGCACTATAAGCCTGGCGTAAGTGTAAGCTGTCTTCATTACCACCATCACCAACATTATCCTGTCACCATCTCCCATCCACTGTCTCAGATGAAAACTCTGGAAGTTCTTTCATTTCTGGTTTCACCACTCCAGCCCACAGCCATCACATCTCTTGATAGGCGACTTCCTGCTGAGTCCGTGGGTAGCACACATGGCGGGTGTTCTTTCTTCTTAGTCAGAAGTGGCTATTCCTCTTAACAGTTAGGGCTCAATTACTCTAAAACAGAATTGGTCCCACTCCTGCCTTTGGAAAGACTTTGCTACTCCAACCTTCCTAATCAGCATAGCCCCTTGTTTCAGGCTGAGATTTTCTTTTGTACTGGGGATTGACCCAGGGGCACTTAACCACTGAGCCACATCCCCAGTCCTTTTTTGTATTTTATTTACAGACAGGGACTCACTGAGTTGCTTAGGGCCTCACTAAGTTGCTGAAGCTGGTTTTGAACTCGAAATCCTCTTGCCTCAGGCTCCCGGGACACTGGGACCAGGCTGAGATTGGGTAGTCCCCAATTTCCCTCTCCCTCTCTGTCTATACATCCTGTCTCCTTTGCCAGACAGATCTGCCTAAAACCCTGCTGTCCTATTGGCCCCAGCTCATTCAAGAATCTGCAATAGTTCAATCTTCAGTGCTCAGATGGGAGAGTTCAAGGTTACTTTAGATTGCAAACCTGTCACAAACCAGCTCACACTTGCTTTTACATTGTCATTAATCTCATCCCCAGCCATTGCTTCTACCGTTCCACCCATTTGGAATTTCCTTCCAAGTTTCTGCAGTGACTCAAATTTCTAGTACATTCCAGGACCCAGCTCAGTTCTTGCCTTCCTCCCAAGGGCTTCCCCAACCTCGGTCTCTGAAAGGAGAGATATGGTCTGCTCTACTGGTTTCACATTGTAGCTCCAAAACCAAGTAAACAGCAAGATCTTTAATCCAATTGTGTGACCTCTTCCATGTTTCAGTCTACTTTGCTGTAGAATGGAGATTAAAAATGTTCTCTTTATAGGGTAATTACAAGGTTTAAGTGAAAACACTTTACACATTCACATTCTTTCCCAGAGTTCTCTTGCATGCCTTTGGGGAGCCCTAGATATGACAGAGGTTTATAAAGGCAGGGATAGGGCATAGGAGGGGTCCAGGTGGTCAGACCTCCAGCCCTGCACCTCCATACTTCAACCAGAGCTACACAATCTTGGTATGTTTTCTTTATATAATTGGGAGGTGGGTTACTTTTAATTAGAAAAAGAAAAAGGAAAATGAAGTGATCTATTCCAAAAAAGTAAACCACTGCTCTTTGCTGTGCCTTCTCTTTAGTTCTTAACCTTTCAACAATCATTTCGTTAATTCATGAAATATTTTTATGCCCCAAATATTTTGCATCTTCCTTCTAGAAGGAACTAAACCTTTCCCCACTCCATTAAAAACATTATGCCCAATAACTAATTAAATAACTGTCAATGAGGAAGCGCTGACTTGCTCCCTCCAGTCGTCCGGAAATCTCTTATAACACTAAGCCCACCAGAGGCAACTTTTCCACTTGCCTGAGAAGAGACCACAGCTTCCTCATCTGCTCTCACCATCTTCTGGGAAGAACTGTCCTCCATGAACTCTGCTCTATTATCTCTGTCTTCCAGCACCAAACACCAGCTAGAGAATAGCCTCTGAGATCTATGTTTCCCTAGCAGGATTCAGAGGATCATAGATATTAGAGATGAAGGAGGAAAAAAATCTATCAGGACATCTTGTCCTCTCCTTGTGCAAAATGGTTTTAGCCTGAACATTTTCTAAATATTTGTCAGGCCTGGTACTAAAAGCTTGAAGTGACAAGGCCCCTCAGGGGAGAAGTCAGCATTAAACCTCATTCTTAAAGAGGATTTCTTTTACTGACTTTTCAGCCTCCTGTTTCACCACAGAATCTCACCTCTCACTTTTAGTTAAAGCCCCTTTCAGTGCCCAGGCTGCAGGGAGTTGGGGCTACAGAACGGCCACAGGAAGAGTGAGAAGATGGCAGAGCTGTCACTCTGCAGGACATGTTCCCCTTTGGCTCCTGATAATTACAAAGATGGGTGAGGTGAAATCCTGATCTCTCACTTCATCATCTCTTCTGAAGAAAAGGTGTCTGCAGGATCTCAGGGACCCCTCTCTCCTTACCAGAGGGCCGAAATGTAACTTAGTAATTATAAAATAATGATAATGTCTTTGCTTTGCGTCCCAACAGAGTTTAACAACTATAGACTTCTATAGCAGCTCTTAAGGAGCCTATCCCGCTATAGACATCATCTCACAGGAATGTGCGCCCATGTTGCTGGACCATCCTGCCCCCTTTAAAAAGGGAAACCAGAAAGCAAGATTTCAATGTGAATATATTTTTAAAATGTTGGCAACTATTTGAAATTATTTTTCACCAACTGTAAAGACCTAGCCAACTCACATCACCTCTACCAGATAAGATTTCTTCTCCCTCTAAAATCCATTGCTTTTTCATATATGCTAAAACTATGATGTCATGGATTTATAATTTTATGTGTAGACATCTTGCCTCTTTATCTGATACTGCTTCTTCCTAAATCCCTAAAAGGCACAGATGTCTTTTCTATTTTCTGCATAGTTGTATCATTCAAAGGGAATGTCCCCAGTGCACACATTCAGAAAAACGGCAGGCCCTCTGTGAATGGTGTGGGCTAGACTACTCAGGTTTATACCACGGCTCCACTATTTGATAACTCTGTGACCTTGAGGAATTTCATGTGACATCAGTTTTCTCATCTATAAGCTAGGTATGAGGATGACAGTCCTAAGTTCACAAGGTAGTTGTGTTAAATAACAAGGCAGAGTGTAAGTCATTTGGCACATACAGAAGGAGCCAAATAAATGTCATTTAGAACAGCTTTAAATTGCCATTAAGTCAAAATACCCAGAAACCAATGGTACCCCCACTTCCACTCTAGACTCTTTGCCAGAGAGTCTCATCAGTTTCCTTTCATTCACATTTTGGGGTTTCATTTTACCTCTGAGGTTAAGTTGGCTTGCTGCATTTCTGGCAGAGTTCACAGCCCTCTTGATGGTTCAAAATGGTAATAATAAAAAAGTTGGATCTTGTCTGGGTTACCTGTCATTCAAGAAGATCACAGCTATATACTAAGCTAGATCTATGTGGGGGTGGAGACGTGTATACAAGGAAGAATTTGCTACTCAACTGGTCAGCAAGCATGGTTCACCCATCAGCTACCTCAGAATGGGCTTCAGATCAGAGAGCTGCCTCTGAAGGTCATTCCTTTTATGAGCAGCCTGCATCTCCTAGGTCAGGTAGGTATGGAAAGGTACTGCCATCACCATTCATCTCAGCACAATCCTGATGGGCAATATTGAACCCAAACCTCTCCATTGGCTTGGGCAGGGCATGGGAGAGTCTACCTCATAGTCTAGAGTCTCCTGTGCTCAGTTCTACTTCTGTCCCTTTAGTTTACAATTGTTGATGCTTAATAGACATTCCATCTCAGCACTATTGCCCAAGAACCTAGCCCAGAACACATGGGCAGATGCATCCCCCACCTAAAACCCCAAAAGGCTTGGAAACACAGGAAGCAATCTTATATGCTTATATGAAGACCCATTTTGCATTGCAATCTATGGGATTTACAGGATCAAGGATAAGGTTGGGGAGGATTTAAGTATTGTCTATATTATCTATTGAATTGTGGTAAAATACATATAAAATTTATTACCTTAGCTATTTTTACATGTACAGTGTGGTTATTAGTACATTTATATTGTTGCACAACCACCACCACCACCCATCTCCAAATTCTTTTCATTTGGCAAAAGTACAACTTTGTGCCCATTAAATGACAACTCGCCATACTCCCCTCCCTCAGCACCTCACAGCCATCATTTCACTTTCTGTCTCTGATTTCAACTACTCTAAGAGCTCACATAAGCAGAACTATACAGTACAGTCAAGTTTTACTGACAACATTTTGGTCAATAAGGACCACACAGTGGTGGCCTCATGAGATTATAATGAAGCTGAACTCTTCCTGTCACCTAGTAATGTTACTGCCATAACACTGCTGTGCAATTCATCACTTAGGGGTTTGTGGAAATGCCAGTGTGGATAAATAAGGTCATATAAAAGTACAGAACAGACAATTAGGTAGAATTCATAAACAACTATGCTACTGGTTTATGTATTGACTACAAGATGGTTTTATCATTATTTGGAATGTACTTCTACCTATTAAAAATATCATTAACTATAAAACAGCTCAGGCAAGTCCTTTTTCAGAAGGAATTGTTGTCATAGGCTATGACAGCTGTCTGAGTACTATCATCCCTGAAGACCTACTGGTGGGAAAAGATTGCAGGTGGAAGATGGTAATATTGGTGGTCCTAACCCCATATGCCTAGGTGCACATGTGCATTTGTGTCCTAATTTTCAGCAATAAAGTTTAAGAAAGGAAAAAAATAAGTTAAGTAGAAAAATTGTCTACTGAATATGGACATAAAGAAAATACTTCTGTGCAGTTTTAGAATTTGTTATTACAAAAGATTCAAAAAGTTAAAGAATTTATAAAGTTTATAAAGTAAATATGTTAAAGTAAACTGTTTGTTATTGATTAAATTGATGTGTTATTGATTAAAGAAAAGAAAATTTATCAATTCCATGTAGCCTAAGTGTACAGTGTCTATAAGGCCTGGGACTATGTGGAGTAACGTCCTGAGCCTTCACATTCACTCACCACTGACTGAATCACCCAGGGAGACTTCGAGTCCTGTAAGCTCCATTCATGAGACTGCCCTAATCAGGTGTGCCATTGTTTATGTTTTATGTTGTATTTTTTCCTGTACCTTGGTATATATAGATATGTTGATCTGAACAAATATGGACCACTATATTATAATTGCCTATGGTGTTCAGTACCGCAACTTGTGGTAGGGGTTTGTAGATCAGGAGCAACAGGCTGTGCCATACTACCTGTGTGTAGCAGATACCTAGGGATATGTAAATATGCTTTATAATGTACAATGACGGAAGTAGCTAATGACACATTTCTCAGAATGTATCCCTATTGTTAAGTGACACATGACTGTATTTGCTTTTTGTGATTTGCTTATTTCATTTAGCAGGATGTCCTCCTTGTCTTCAAGGTTCAACCCTATCATAGCATGTGTCAGAATTCACTTTCGTTTTAAGGCTGAACACATTTCATATGTTTATCAACATTTTGCTTATCCATTCATCACTTGATGGATACTCTGGTTGCATCCACATTTTAGCTATCATCAATAACCCTACCGTGAATGTGGACATTCACATTTTGAGCCTCTAATTTAAGTTATTAGAGATTCCGAATCTTTAATTTCAATTGTTTGGGGGAATAGAGTAATTTAAAAAAAATTTTCTGAGGAACTGCCAGACTGTTTTCCAAAGTAGCTGTACCACATTACATTCCCATTGACAATGCACAAGGTTTCCAATTTCTCCATGTCCTTGACTTATTCTGTTTTTTGTTATTCTGATATTAGCAAATGCATTGGGTATAGGTGTAATTCATTTTAGTTTTTCCAGTTTAGTTTTCTTTTTGTTTTTTGGTTTTTGGGTAGTAAAGATTGAAACCAGGGGTGCTTACCCACTGAGCCACATCCCCAGCACCCACCTCCCATACCTTTTTTATTGAGACAAGTTCTGAAGCTGGCTTTGAATTGGCCATCCTCTTGCCTCAGCCTCCTGAGTCACTGGGAGTATAGGACTGTGCCATCACACCTGGTCATTGTAGTTTAATCTACACTTCTTTAATAGTTAGTGCTGTTAAGCCTCTTTCCATGTGCTCATTGGCTATATGTATATAATTTTTGAAGAAATGTTCATTCTAGTCCTTTGCCCATTTTGAATTGTGGGTTTTTCTTATTGTCGGGTTTCAGAAGTTCTCTATTAATTAATCCCAGGATTATTAATCCCTGTCAGATATATGGTTTGAGAATATTTTATCCCATTCTATGAGTTACACTTTATTGATAGCATCTTTTGATGTACAAATTGTTTAGTTTTTCATAAAGTTTAATTTTTTTTCTTTTGTTGACTGTGCCTCAGGTGACGTACCCAAGACATAACCGCTAAATCTAATGTGATGAAACTTTTTCTCTGTTTTCATCTAAGAGGCTAATGGTTTTAGGTCTTAGGTGAAGCCATAGATTCATTTTTACTTAATTTTTTGTATGTGGTATTAGGTTAGGTCCAATTTTATTCTTTAAGATTCATTTTTACTTAATTTTTGTATGTGGTGTTAGGTAAGGTCCAGTTTTATTTTTTTTTTCATGTGGATGTTCAGTTTTCCAACTTAGAGGCTTTTCATTTATTTACTTTTCATGTGTAATTGTTCCTGCCAGGATTTCCAGTAATGTGTTAAACAGAAGTAATGAAAATAAGCATGCTGTCCTTGTTCCTGATCTAAGTTCAAAAGCTTTTAATCTTTTACCCATGAGTATGTTGTTTCTTATGGGTTTTTCATATCTGGTTTTGATAATCTTGAGGTACTTTCTTACTATTTATAGTTTGTTGAGTGTTTTTATTGTGAAAGTTTGTTGAATTTTTTGAAATGCTTTTTCTGCATCAATTGAGATGATGTGTTTTCTTACCTTACACTCGATTAATAGGGTGTACTACATTGATCTGTTTTCATTTGTTGAACCATCCATTCATTCTAGAAATAAATTCCACCTTGGTTTCAATAATCCTTTTAAATGTGTTTTGTTCGCTAGTATTTTGCTGAGGATTTTTGCACCTATGTTTATAAGGTACAATGGTTTGTAGTTTTCTTGTCATGTCTTTGGCTTTAGGGTAATGCTAGAATATGAGAATGAGTCCTTTTTGTTTGTTTTGAAAAGTTTGAAAAGGATTGGTGTTAGCTAAATGGTAGCACTTATGATTCTTTTTACTTCACAATAGTGTGGAAAAGTGATAAGCATTCAACAGAAACTAATTTGTATTTTGAATTTTGATCTATTCTGAGGACGGCAGATACTGTACAATACTCTCTCATGATGCTAGCCAGTGGCAGTGAGCTGCAGCTCCCTATCAGTCACGTGATTATGAGAATATAAACCATGTGCAATACAGTATGATGCTAAACTATGATGTTTAGTAGGTTAGGTGTATCAAATACATTGCTGACTTATGATCTTTACAAGTTACAATGGGTTTATTGGGACATAACCCCATCATAAGTTGAGGAGCATCTGTTTTCACCTTTAAGATGGTCAGGCCCAGTGTTACAAACTTTCCTCTTATTGCTGCTTTTGCTGAATCCTGCAATTCTGCAGGGTTTTTTCTTTATGAGCAGGGACACTGGGGATAGAACTCAGGGACACTCATCCACTGAGCCACATCCCCAGCGCTTTTTTGTATTTTATTTACAGAAAGGGTCCAACTGAGTTGCTTAGTGCCTCACTTTTGCTGAGGCTGGCTTTGAACTTTCGATCCTCTGCCTCAGCCTCCTGAGTCCCTGGGAGAACAGGCATGCACCACTGCACCCAGCTGAATCCTGCAGGTTTTGGTATATTTTTATTTCCCTTTTCATTTGTCTCAAGAATTTTTTTTAAAAATACCCTTTTAATTCCTTCAGTGACACATTGATTGTTCAAGAGTATGTTGTTCAGTTTTTATTTGTATATTTTCTATTGTTCCTGTTGTTGATTTCTAGTTTTATTCTGTTGTGGCCAGAGAATGTACATGCTATGATTTCAGTTTAGTGGACATATAAAATCTATCAAGATTGAATCAAAAAGAAATAGAAAATCTAAATAGACCAATGTGCAATGAGATTAAAGCAGTAATTAAAAATCTCCCATCAAGGACATATCCAGGATCTGATGGCTTTACAGCTAAATTTTACCAAACATTTTTTGGGGTAACTAGGGATTAAACTCAGGAGTGCTTAACCACTCAGCCACATCCACAGCCCCTTCTTTTGAGATGGGGGCTTGCTAAGGCTGACCTTGAATTTGTGATCCTCCTGCTTCGGCCTCCTGAGCCACTGGGATTACAGGCATGCACCACTGTGTCCAGCCACAAAACATTTTTAAAATAACTAATACCAGCCAGGCGTGGTGGCACATGACTATAATCCCAGCACCTCGGGAGGCTTAGGCAGGAGGATCACAAGTTCAAAGCCAGCCTCAGGAAAAGCGAGGTGCTAAAAGGAACTCAGTGAGACCCTGTCTCTAAATAAAATACAAAATAGGGCTGGGGATGTGGCTCAGTCATCAAATGCCCCTGAGTTCAATCCCCAGTACTCCACCTCACCCAAAAAAGAACAAATTTCACTTATCCACAAACTATTCCAAAAGGCTGTAAAGGAAGAATCTCTGCCAAACTCTTTCTACAAAGTCAGTATTATCCAAAATAGAGAAAAAATAAGGAAAAAAAAAAGAAAAAAAACTGGTGACCAATATCTTCAACAAAATACTATCAAACCAAATCCAAGAACACATCAAAAAGATCATGTAACATGAGTAAGTAGGATTTATCTCTGGGATGCAAGGATGGTTCAATATTTGCAAATCAATAAATATAATACATCACATCAACAAAATGAAGAACAGAAACTACATGGCAATCTCAATTGGTGTAAAAAAAATTTGGTAAAATTTACAATGCTTCATGATTAAAACTCTCAACAAATTTAGTACAAAAGGAATATATCTTAACACAATAAAGCAAAACAAACAAACAAACAAAATAAACCATAGCCAACATCCTGAACAGGGAAAAGCTGAAAAGTGTTTCTTCTTAATATCTAGAACAAGAAAAGGAATTTAATATAGTACTGAAAGCCTTAGCAAAAGCAATTATTCAAGAGAAAGAAGTAAAGAGAATCCAAATTGGAAAGAAAGAATCAAATTTTCTCTGGTTTTAGATGCCATAATTTTATACAGAGAAAAACGTTTTTAAAAACTCCATAAAACTTATACCCTAATTTGGTTATGTTGCAGGACAAAAAAGAAAAAGTGTACATAACAATAGTATTTTTATCAACCAAAAAGAACTTATTGGAAAAGAAATCAAAAAAGCAATCCTATTCATCATAGTACCAAAAAAATAAAACAAAAACAACAACAAACAAACTCCAAGCAAACAAACCAACAAATAAATAAATAAATAAAACCCAATCCCCCAAGAATAAACTAAGGAAGTGAATGTCTCCATAGTGAAAATTATAAAACAGGAAAGAAATTCAAGAGGTCCCACAGAAAATGAAAAGACACCCCATGCTTATGGACTGGAAGAATTATTGTTGCTCTAATGATCATATGATCCAAAGTAATCTACAGACTCAAGCCATTCACATTAAAATAACAATGAAATCCTTTACAGAAATAGAAAAAAAAACTATCAATTCATATGGCACCACGGATGACCCAGAATAGCTAAAGCTATCCTGAACAAATAGATGATGCTCAAGGCATCACAATACCTAATTTCAAAACATTGTATCAAGCCATAGGAACCAAAACAGCATGCAGCTACATAACAACTGTCACACAGACCTACAGAACAGAATAGAGAATCAAGAAATTATTCCACCTACGTATGACCAACTGAGTTTTGAGAAAGGTGTCAAGAATGTACATAAATTGTACAAAGGAAAGTCTTCAATAAATGGTGCTGGAAAAATTGGCTATGCATATGAAAAAAGATAAAACTATATCACTACCTTTCCCCCTTTGCAAAACCAGCTCAAAATGAATAAAGCCCTAAATGTAAGACCTGAAACTATGACAGTACTAGATGAAAACACAGGGGAAACACTTCAAGACATTAGTGTAGGTAAAGATTTTATGAATAAAATTGAAAGTACAGGTACCAGAAATAAACGAATAGGATTGTGCCAAACTAAGAAACTTCTGCAGAGCAAAGGAAATAATTAACACAGAGTGAAGAGACAACCAGTAGAATGGGAGAAAATATTTGCAAAGTGTCCAACTGACCAAGGATTCATAGCCGGAACATGTAAGGAATTCCAACAACTCAATGACCAAAAACACACGAGATATGATTAAAAACAAGCAAATGATCTGAACAGATATTCTTCAAAAGAAGATGTACAAATGGACAAACAAGTGTACAAAGATGTACACTACCACTGATGAGGTAAATACAAATCAGAACCACAGTGAGACACCATCTTATCCCAGTTAGAACACCCATTATAAAAAGATCAATAAATAAATATAACAAATGAAGATAAGAAGTCAGGCAGGAGAATGCTTACATGATTTTGGTGGGAATGTATATTAGTAAGGCCACCATAGAAAACAGCACAGAGAGCCGTCACAAAACTAAAAAGAGATCTACCACATGATCCCACAATCCCATTATTGGGCATATATATAAAGGAAATTTTTTTTCTCAAAGAGAAAACAGCACTTCCATGTTAACTATAGCACTTTTGACACAGTGAAGATATGGAATCAACACATGTCATCAGTGTATAAATGGGAATAAAACTGTGGTATGTGTACAAAATGGACTATCCTCCAGTAAAAAAAAAAAAAAAAGGATGAAATCCTGTCATTTGTGTCAACATGAATGGAACTGGAGAACATCATCGTAAGTGAAATAAGTCAGACCCAGAAAGACAAGAACACAGATCCTGATATTTTAAGGGTAGAGTTCTTTTCACTCCCACAGTCTTCCACGTAGAGTTACCTGGACTGGTCTGAAGGTAGAGGGTGGGTAGTGCTACTGTACTAAGAGCTGAAATGAACTGCAAAGTAGGGTTTGAGTCTTCCCCTGAAAGTTGTAAGCCTTCAGTAGACTCCAGAGTTCCGAAAGAGATGTGTCAGATCGATTCTGCCAATGAATCACTGGCAGGTGTATGGGGATAAGGTTATCTCAGCATCCTACTATGCCATTTTCCCCAAATCCTCTCATCAATTACATTTCAATATATCTAGTTTTGGAGAGGGGATGCCAGAAGGAATAAAAGATGACTTGTTAAACCTTTAAATGTGTTATAGATTCTTGAGCTATTTCAATAGTATTTGTAACTTTTAAAATAATTTTGGAGCTGGGTGTGGTGGTGCACACTTTTTTTTTTAAACACAAACTTTTTTATTGTGTGTTTATTATATATTGGGCTAAACACATTACATATAATATCTCTTCACTAACAATCATTTAACAAATACATAGTGCCAATTATGTTCTTTTTTAATTTTTTTAAAAATGTTTTACAGGCTTCATTTTGATTGGTGGACTGAGACAGACATCATTACCCTGTGTACATGTATGATTACATGAATTGTGTGAATGTATATCATGCACAACCATTGAAATGAAAATTTGTACCACACTTTTTTTTTACAGACTTCATTTTGATTCATTGTACACATGTGGGGTACAAATTTTCATTTCTATGGTTGTGCATGATATACATTCATATCATTATTGTTAATCATACATGTACATAAGGTAATGATGTCTTTCTCATTCCACCATTTTTCATACCCTCCCCTTGTCATTTCCCTCTACATAATCCTCCATTCTTCTTTCACCCCCCATACCCGCAACGAGATTTTATATTGTCATCCACTTATCAGGGAAAACATTCGGCCTTTGTTTTTTTGGGATTGGCTTGTTTCACTTAGCATGATAATCTCCAATTCCATCCATTTGTCTGCAAATGCCATAATATTATTCTTCTTTATGTCTGAGTAGTATTCCATTGTGTGTGTGTGTGTGTGTGTGTGTGTGTGTGTGTGTGTATCACAGCTTCTTAATCCATTCATCTGTTGAAGGGCATCTAGGTTGGTTCCACAGTCTAGCTATTGTGAATTGAGCTGCTATAAACATTGATGTTTCTGTGTTACTGTACTATGCTAATTTTAAGTCCTTTGGGTATAAACCAAGGAGTGGGATAACTAGGTCAAAAGGTGGGTCCATTCCGAGTTTCCTGAGGACTCTCCACACTGCTTTCCAGAGTGGCTGAACCAATTTGCAACTCCACAAGTAATGTAAAAGTGTGTCTTTTTCCCCACATCCATGCCAACATCTATTATTGTGTTCTTGATAATAGCCATCCTAATCAGAGTAAGATGAAATCTTAGAGTTGTTTTAATTTGCATTTCTCTAATTACTAGAGATGTTGCACACTTTTTCATATATTTATTGATTGCCTGTTCATCTTCTGTAAAGTGTCTGTCCAGATCCTTGGCTCATTTATTGATTGGGTTCTTTGTATTTTTGATGTAAAGTTTTGTAAGTTCTTTATATATTTTGGAGATTAGTGCTTTATCTGAAGTGCATGTGGTAAAGACTTTTTCCCACTCTGTAAGTTCTCTTTTCACATTATTGATTGTATCCTTTGCTGAGAAAAAGCTTTTTAGTTTGAGTCCATCCTATTTATTGATTCTTATTTTGATTTCTTGTGTTTTGGAAGTCTTGTTAAGGAAGTCTGATCCTAATCCAACATGTTGAAGATTCAAGCCTACTTTGTCTTCTATTTGGTGCAGGGTCTCTGGTCTAATTCTTAAGTCCTTGATCCATTTTGAGTTGAGTTTTGTGCAGGGTGAGAGATAGAGGTTTAATTTCATTTTATTACATACGGATTCCAGTTTTCCCAGCACCATTTGTTCAACAGGCTGTCTTTTCTCCATTGTATGTTTCTGGCTCCTTTGTCTAGTATGAGGTAACTGCATTTTTGTGGGTTTGTCTCTGTGTCTTCTATTCTGTACCATTGGTCTGCCTGTCTATTTTGGTGCCAGTACCATGCTGATTACAGTTTAATGTCTGGTATTGTGATACCTCCTGCTTCACTCTTTCTGCTCAGGATTGTTTTGGCTATTCAAGGTCTCTTGTTCTTCCAGATGAAGTTCAAGATTGACTTCTCTATTTCTACGAGGAATATCATTGGAATTTTAATTGGAATTGCATTGAATCTGTATAATGACTTTGGTAGAATGGCCATTTTAACAATATTAATTTTGCCTATCCAAGAACTTGGGAGATCTTTCCATCTCCTAAGGTTTTCTTTCTTTCTTTAGTGTTCTGTAGTTTTCATTGTAGAGGTCTTTTACCTCTTGTACCATACTTTTGATCCCAGTAACTTGGGAGTCTGAGGCAGGAGGATCCCAAATTCAAAGGCAGCTTCAGGAACTTAGTGAGGTCCTAAGCAATTTAGTGAGACCTTATATTTTGAGTGAGTGTCAAAATAAAAATTTTTTAAAAGGACTGGGGATGGGACTCAATGGTTAAGCACCCCTGGATTCAATCCCTATAAATAAATAAATAAATAAATAAATAAATAAATAAATAGAGTTGGAGCTCTGGAAAATTATTTTAAAAAATACAAAATAAGAAAGAGTTCTTGGCATTAACATAATACTTTTCCTTTTGCAATACACAAAATACTCACATTTAAGGTTATATTAGGAAAATTAAGTAATGAGATGGGAAGGTGAACAAGGCTTCCAGCCTTGTTATCATGTGAAAATGATGCCACACCACTGGTTAACACTCACATTGGCTAAGGCACCTCTCCAGATGTGGTGCCATGTAGATATTAGTGAAAAGTTCTACCAGAGCAGCGGCATTTCAAGGAAAAGCCCTTAGGTGCTTGGCAATAATAAAACACTTGGGAATGAAGACTCCAGTTCAGAGTATCTCTCTCTTCTCCTTCACCCTGAATATGGAGGTGAATCTTTCATTCTTGGCTGACTTTGTATTCTTGTTCATTCCAGTACCACCTGATCTTAAGTGGAATAAATGTTGTTATTACATAATTCTACCTTGGGCGGTGCTCTCATACATGAAGGTCAGGTTCAAATCCCTTTATAGGCAACTCTGATTCAAGCTAACATGGATAGTTGTTTGTTAAGCAATAAGAATCTCCCATTATTAAATGCATAGGAGGAAGAAAGAGTGTGATATGAGCAATATAAGGTGGTCCCAGCTACTGCTCATGGAGGCACAATTATCAAGATGCCGATGTGATGGGTGGCCTGCAAACTACACCAGACCTCCAACTCACAAATATCTACAGACATGGAAGGGAGTTGCAGCTGCCAGGAAGTTGTTTTCTCAAGCTTTCCAACATCATATACCCAAGGGATTTGTGTGAAAGGAATGGAACAAAGGTTGCATATTTCAGGAAGGAGCTAGTTGTTTTCCAATCCAGAGAAAAATGTCTGTGACTTTTTGGTTCTCTAAAAGAGAGTCTGGCTTTGTTTTCAGAAATAAAAAATGGATTATTCTGAAATGATCAGATACATTATATGAGTGGCACATAGAATGAGATGTGAATCATTTCTGCAGTAAAGAATATTCAATGTTTGGCACAATTCAGTATTCTAAGAATGCATGCTAAGCTACAGATGCTACCTTTTTTTCTTTTTTTCTTTTTTTCTTTTTGCGGTGCTGGGGTTTGAACCCAGGGCATTGTGCATGCAAGGCAAGCACTCTACCAACTGAGCTATATCCCCAGCCTCCAGAAGCTACCTTTGACTTTAGTTCCTTCAAACAAATTATGTATACATAACTCTGTATGCACAACCTTAATGTAAGTCATTCTGGGTTGTTTTTATACAATTTTAAATAAGTATATGTTTTCCTCAGTGTGATTTAAATGATCTTCTAGGACCAAATGGTAGCATGAAATTCTCTGCCTGCTTGTAGTTAATTCAATACAAATTAGAAAGGTGAAGACCTGTTCCTTGGATGGGGAGGGTCTATGGCAAAAACATTCATTATTTCAAGGTAAGCTACCAAAGCAAAAATACTGGATCTAACAACTAAGCAAGAAGAAAGTGTTATCTTTCATTATTTGTGGATAAATATTTAATTTTCAAATATTTTAGCAGATTTTTAATTGGCAACTCTACCTCTTTATCAATGTCTACCTTAATTCCTAGTTTGCTAATGCATGGGTAGTATGTTGGGCCGATGGCTTCTGGATGCCTCTCTTTGAGGTAATTGGATCCTCCATTGCTTTCTCCTATTGTCTCATTAAAATGAAACTGAGACTCAGAGTAACCCTGGAAAACCTAAGCCCTCCAATAAAGAATCTGATACGTTTCTCCTTTTAAATTCATGCATAGCAGAAGGAAGGCTGCTTCATCACATGCAGAGAAGCTAAAGGTCAAACTATTAGAGTTAATGAACCAATGCAAGCTCAGAGTCTCTAGACAGAGGGGTTAGGGAAAGAAAACATGGTCATCACACGGAACTTTATTTAAAATCTCAATTAAAATTGAGGAACCTCTCTGCTCAACTTCTGAACTCATCAGTGACAATGAGAATAATGACAGAAGGATTCATACCTGTCTGAGAAAAGGCACCACGCAGGTTTGACTTTCCACAAGCAAGAGACTTTCTGCATTTGTAAATGAGGTGCTAAGACAACAAAAAGAATACCAGGCAGAGGGAGGGAGAGGGGGCCATCTTGGCACCTACTTGCCTGCCTTTTTTAATCCATCTGACCCCATCAGTGCTCTTCTTCAAGAGAATGATCTGGATTACTACCAGATCTTTTTGTTCACAGTTGGTAAACTGAAAATCAAGTTAAGCAGGGTCTCCTTTAATCTGGATATGTACACTGATGATGAACCTGGCTTTTTATGGGTCCTGTGATAGGATCAACCTCAGTCCAGACAATCAACTGTTTGGGGGTCCTCATGTGTGGAAGCTAAAGTCAATGATGGTGATGGTGGTAGAAGTGGAATAATCCTTACAGCTCAACAACTATTGGAGCTCATTAATCATCAATTAAACCTTTCATAGCTCATTAGCTACTAGTTAAATGTCAGTTCAAATGTAGTCTTTAATATGAACTATTATAAATGGAAATATGCAGAGTATCTCCTGTCAGACCTATGTTACATATTTTACAAACATAATCATAGTTGATCTTTACAAGTTTCACACAAGAGACCTCTATTTAGCCTATATTTTACAGAAAAGAAAGCCAAGTGTGAAAGATTCAGTAACTCTTCTGAAGAAGTAGTTACAGGGTGGTTTCAACCTGGGTTTTGAGCCTGGATTTGACCAACTCCAAGTCCATGCAGTTATCATTCCATACATTCCCAAACTAAGCAACACTGAGCTTGACTCTTGGTCCCTTCTACACTGGAGAAAGGCTCCTTTCATCCATAATACAGGCATAGATTCATCCATATTCTCAATAGACAATAGTCTCTTGCCCATACAGATACCATGAAAAGTCACCATTCCAACAGAATTTACCTTGAACCCTGCCATGAAACTATGCTCACTATTCTATTAGTTTCTTTACAGAAGTGTTTTTTTTTTTTTTTTAAGGCACAAGACTAAAGTTCCTATGTGCTCCTGACAATATGAAAATCAGACATTACTTTCAAATTCTTTTCTAAACAAACAGTAGGACTTTGCCAATTAAGAGACAAAGAGTAGTTACACATACCTGTCAAACTGATTCTAATTTACACCTCAATCTTGTTTTAATACACATTGAAAGAGTTCCAACACAGATAGAGATAAAATTCACCCAGTAGGAAATCTGAGTTCTAAGTATTTAATTAAAAAACTGTTATACTGAATAGCCTGTGAAAACTATTCAATGTGTTGTAGAATCCTGGTTTCCAGCACAAGGACTTCCAACCAGCCATGTTCTGGAAGTTTCCGTAAGTAAACTAGGTGGGGGCCTTCCATGCAGTTTTTCATTTTTAAACTCTTGAATGGTGCTTTGTTCCTGGGATAGTCAGAAGAGCAAAAGAACTTCCAAATGTAATACTGCCACCATCAACACTGGTTAACATCTATAACGTAAGTATTAGGTACCAAGAAACACAATACACTCTACACGAACACTTATTTTTTAAAAAAATTAAAGACATTTTTAGAGAGGTTTCAGATTCATGAAAAACTAACAGGAAGATACAGTGATATCCTATGTAGACCCTGCCCACACAGGGATACCTACCTACATTATTACATCCCCCATCAGAGTGGTTATATTTGCTACAAATGATGAACCTACATGGAACCATCATTGTCACCAAAAGTTCACAGTTTGCATGGCTCACTCTTGGTGTTGTACATTCTATGAGTTTGGGCAAATGTATGACATGTATTTAACATTATAGTTTAATACTGAGTAGTTGCACTACCCTAAAAATCCTCTGTTCTTTGCATGTTCATCCCCCAAGCTCCCAGTAATCATTGATCACTTTTCATTGTCTCCAAAGTTTGCCTTTTCCAGAACTTCATATTTGAAATCATACAGCATGCAGCACTGTTGGTTTGTCTTCCTTCACTTAGTAACATGTATTTGAACTTCATCCCATGCCTTTCCTTTTTTTTTTTTTAGTGAAACATGTTTAGCTTAGAATTCCTTACTAAGCTTTTTCTATTTATTTATTTATTTTTATTTTTACAGACTTCATTTTGATTCATTGTACACATATGGGGTACAAATTTCCATTTCTATGGTTGTGCATGATGCACATTCATATCATTCTTGTTAATCACACATGTACATAGGCTAATGATGTCTGTCTTGTTCCAACATTTTTTATACACCCCCCTCATATTTCCCTCTACAAAATCTAATAATCCTCCATTCCTCTCTCACCCTCCCTGCAACCAGATTCTGTATCATCATCTACTTATAAATGGGATCATCATTCACTTATAAAATGGCTGAGAAAAACTTTTTCTCAGCAAAGGATACAATCAATACTGTGAAAAGAGAACCTACAGAGTGGGAGAAAAATCTTTACCGTGCACACTTCAGATACAGCACTAATCTCCAAAATTTATAAAGAACTTACAAAACTTTACACCAAAAATCTCATGCCTTTTCTTGACTTGATAGTTCATTTCTTCTTAGTGCCAAATAGTATTCCATTTTGTAGATGTACCATAGTTTGTTTTTCTATTCACCTGCTGAAGGACATCTGGATTGCTTCCAAGTTTTGACAATTATGAATAAATCCATAAATATTGATGTGCAGATTTTTGTGGACAATAAGCATTAGCTCCTCTGAGTAAATGTTAAGGAGTGTGATTACTGGATCATATGGTGAGAGTAAGTTTAGTTTCACAAGAAACTTCTAAAGTGGCTGGTGGCATTTCCACCAGCAATGATAAGTCCCTGTTGCTCTACATCATCTCTAGCATGCCATGGAGTCAGTGTTGTGCATTGTGGCCTTTTTTTTTGGTACTGGGTATTGAATTTAGGGGCACTTTACCACTGAACTACATTCCCAGTCCTTTTTATTTTTTTATTTGGAGGACAAGTCTCACTTAGCTGCTGAGGGTCTCACTAATTTCCAGATGCTGGCCTTCAACTTACAATCCTCCTGCCTCAGCCTCCCAAGTCTGTTGAAATTCCAGCAGGATCATGGCCATTTAATTAAGTGTGTATAGTGTTATCTTATTGCTGTCACTCATTTTTTAAGTGTTCTCAGAATATTCTGCTCATTTTACAGTTGAGGATGTTGAGATGCAAAGAATGTACATGCCTCAAACTAGTCAATGTAAGCTTCAGAGCTAAGATTCAAACCCAACCTGGGTGAATTTCATAGCCCATAATTATAATCATACCAGTGTCCCCTATTTTATTAATCATATTACATGCTTTGCAAATCTTATGAATGTTATGTTTCAATTTTGCCATCATAAAATGAAGTGTAATTTTTGGTCCATGAAATATTCTCTAAATATTTCTTAAAATGAAACTCACTTAAAATAAACTAAGTCATTAATTCTGTCATGAAAGGATGATGTTTTAAGTTGGGGAGTGAAGAACTTATAGTTTCTATTTTGAGAAAAATTTTCAGTGGACAAATATTTATTTTTTATGCTTCTTGTGTGTGTGTGTGTGTGAGAGAGAGAGAGAGAGAGAGAGAGAGAGAGACCCCCTTCACTTAGTCACTAAATGTCACACAAACTCAGCAGGTAGAAGACATCGAGGTTGTGGAAGCTCAGTGTACCTTCCCTGTAATTTTGAACTCCAGCCACAATTCAAATCTCACCAAAAGATAAAGTCATCAGGAGCTAATTAGTCCATGTGTAAAGGAAAGACAAAGAATAGACTCCTCAAAACAAACAAATAAACAACAACAACAACAATCATTGGAACCCCTGGGTACGACGAGTACATGAAAATCGTGAAGTAAATTAATTAGCTTTCTATCGATTGGTATCACAAGTCATTAGCCCTGCACTGCAAGGAAATCCCAAGAAGCCTGAAATGTGTGAGAGAAAAAGGTCTGGGAAGGAAATCAATCTCTGTTCTTTCGTGCTGATGCTTTAAAGGGTCCCTGCTGTATAACTCGCCCAGAGCATTCCAGGGGGAAGAACCCATGGATTTATATCTGCCACATGCATCACTGAACACAAATACGTCTGATAAATAATTGAGCCTCAGTGGAGGACACTCCTCTGTGTGTTCACATCACATGTGCTACAGAACAGGGAAGGAAGGACAGTGGGGTCAGGCTACCCCTCTGAATGTCTGCTGGGCACCCTATGCATCATCAACTCATTACTCCGTCTCAGGAAGTGATCTGAGCTCACTGTCTTAGGGAATGCAGGTGCGGGCATCAGAATCAGCAAATCCGGGTTTCCTCTCCTCCACAGAGCACTTTCTCCATCGATGCACAGCATAATCCAAATTTTATTTTATTTCACCCTCCTGGTATTGTGATTTTTCTAGGTGGTCTGAGGATGGGGATTGTTTATCACAGGTGCAAAGCTAGTAAATGGTAGAACTGGGGTTTGAACTCAGCTCCAGGAAACTCTAGAGCCTTACTACTATACCAGCCTCCCTCCCTAAATAACCTTTTGCATTAAGTGAGCAGGGAGGACATGGCCTGCCCTGAGGCTTTCCCTATTAGTAAAAAGGAGGCTAGAAGCCCATGCAGGGGAGTCTCTTATCCAATAGCACTGGAAGGAGCAAATGGCCTCTGCTAGGATCCTTCCATTGACAGCAAGGCTTCTACCTCACAGTAATATAGACCTGAATATTGGAAAGACTTGAATTTGCCTTTCTAGTGATTCCCCATCACAACCTCTGAGGCACTTTGACTCAAACTGATTGAGCTCAGCAATTGGATCTATAATAAAACTCTAGTAGTAAATAATATCCTCACCCTTCATGTTCCGAGGGAGGACTCAATGAATGTGACAATGGTACATGGTAAGCATTTGCCCAATGTTATGAAAATTTTCCTGATTTTATATCAGATGCTGTATTTTAAAGTGCAGTAAGTACCCACAAAAGATACATACAAAACAAAAGCTATGACTGACAATGACCTCCATCTCCCATTGAACCCTCTCCTACTTTATATCCTTTCTCTACCCTAGGTAATCTTCCTGAGTCCTAGGTTCTTCCTTTTATACAAGGTTTTATTGCATATATAATTGTTCCTAAAATGCTTTATAATCTATTTTTTATGTTATATATCAGAAAAATTCCTAGTCTCGCAAACTTATTGTCCTCCATTTAGTATTTCATTTAAAAAAACTTAGTTATTCACAACTAAAGAATAATAAAAACATTACATATTAAAATATTTACTTACATTAGACTCAACATTTTATGAACTGTCAATTTTAAGTATATAAAAATTAAAATTTATTGTATTTAGCAAAAGAAAAGCTAATTTAATTAAAAATTAAAATTAGTTATTTTTAGCAAAAGAAAAAACATTAAAAATAAGAGCAGAAGTCAATAAAGTAAGAAATATATTTTTTCTAGAGAAAATCAAAAACCTCAAAAAAAAGATTCTCTGACAAAATTATGAAACAAATTTTGGCAAAACTGGTTAAAAAAATAAGAAAAAACTCCTATAATATTTTGAATGAAAAGGCTAATATGAATAGAGCTAAAATGATATCATAAATGACCATTATCAATAACTTTGTGTGAGTTTTAAAAAAATTAGTTGAAATGGATAAATGCCTAGAAATTCATACCTTACCACAATGGACATAAGAAATAACAAAAATAGCATGGTCCTATGGCTACTAAAGAGATGGAGAAAGTTGTTAAAATTATTTTCACAAAGAAAACACCATGCCAGATGGTTTTATAGGCAAGTTTTTCCAAATGTTCAAAGGAAGAGATCATTCTAATTTTATGCAAAGTTTTCCACATGATGGAAAAATAGAAATTATTCTCCACTGATCCCATCAGGTCAGTATTACCCTGTTATCAATACCAGACGAAAACACTACAAAAAAGAAAATTAACAGCCTTGCTTCAGTCATGAATATACTGTTCTTCTTAGCCAATTATAAGCCATGAGAAACTATTTCCAATGCCCAAGTCATAGCATATTTTAGGAAGATTACATAAACTTTAGAACATACCAGTTTTCTAGTAATATGATGCAGAAGTGTTATTTAATTTCTCTAAGACTCAGTTTCCTACTCTGCAAAACAGCTTTTAAAAAATAATATCTGATTCTATGCAAATTAAGGAAAACAAATAATATGAAGCCTTTAGCTCGTGTATGCAGATAACACTAAATAATACCGTGCTAATGGTCTCTATTTATCAAGTACTTAGTTCCTTGGCTCAGCTTTCTTTAAAGAAATGAAAAACTCTCCTCTAATACAACAACTGGAGAGAAAGAGATTATTTTCTGTGAATAAGGGGTGAAGAAACTGAGTTAAAAGGAATTTCAAATGCTCATCTGAAGTCACGGAACTTCCCCAAAGTTGCTAACATACCCATCATGTGCAGTCCCTGAACACGGGTATACAGTGGGCCCTTCAAGTGCAGAGGCTGTGGAGACACAGCACTGCCTCTGAAAGCCCCTCGGGTGTCTTCTATGCAGCACAGGATATATTCACCTTTTCAGGCAAGGTTGCTTTCAAGTTGGGGTCTGACTGTGACATGGGAGACTCAATTGCAGCATTTCTGATGGAAAGGTTTCCAAGGGCAGGAGTTATAACACTGTCATTTCTCCATTCCTGCATGGGGGACTCTGAACACTAATGAGGTCAGATATGCCATGATGGCTTCCTTTACTTTTGCCACAGATTCCAGATCAGAGTTTTTTGTTTTCTTTAAATTCTGGTCACTTCCCTGCCCACCTGGAAATCTCCACCAGGCTCCTGACATATAAGGTTTATAATAATATAATGTAGGCAGGGCTTGTGGCTTTATTCCATTAGGGCTACCAAGAATGTAGGCAATAATCCCTCTGTGTGTGTGTGTGTGTGTGTGTGTGTGTTCGGCAGTACTGAGAATTGAATCTAGGGCGTCTTGTATGTTAGGCAAATGCTCTACCACTGATCTACATCCTCAGTCCTTTGCTAAAAACAAAGTCTGTTTTTGAGACAGTGTCTTGCTAAGTTGCCCAGGATGAACTTGAACTTTCAATCCTACTGCCTCAGGTTCCTGAGTGGGTGGGATTATAGGC
The DNA here is from genome assembly GCA_020662805.1 of Glaucomys volans. Lineage (NCBI taxonomy): Eukaryota > Metazoa > Chordata > Mammalia > Rodentia > Sciuridae > Glaucomys > Glaucomys volans. The sequence continues at coordinate 70,029 of JAJEJO010000663.1, forward strand.
ATGTGTCACTGGGTCCACCTCCTTTTATATTTTCATAGGGTAAGATTATTTACACAAATAAGAGACCCAAGAAAAAAAAAATGAATGAGGGTTTTTTAGTTGGGGAAAGGTGAGTGACAGGCAACTTATGGGATCTACTGGCCTGAGGAATCAGTAGGGAAGACACATTGATGCACTCTATTTTTCATTTTTCCTAGAAAACTTACCTATCAATTAGCCCTCGAATTACCAAAGATTCCATTCCACAATAATATAATAATATAATGTAGGCAGGGCTTGTTTTCCACACTCAGCCCCCCTCTGAGTGTGGAAAACATCACTCCTACTAAAGATCACATGGAGACATTTTCTACTATGGTGTACAAGGTGATTAGAAAAAATATTTTAAGAGGATTTAATTTGTCTTCATACTACTGGTATCTGGAAAAGAAAACAAGAATGTGGTTCTCACCACTTATATCTATTGAGATACTGGAAGTTGTGATTGTCAACATATTTTTGTAAAGAACTTGAATGGAGAAGCCAGTTGGTGAAAGAGGGTATTGAAGATTTTGAGCTGAACCTTTGAGCACCATCTGCTGGCCCCCTGGTGCCACTACCTGTATTAGTCTGCACTCCTCCATTTTCTCTAGGTCTGAGCTTCCCATTTGGTTGGCTCAACTGAGTAATATTAAATGATTTCTGTTTGCAGCTATGCTTAGAAACAACCTTGGAGGGAGGGAGATAATTCACAGAGAGTGAAGGGAAATGAAAGGATGACAAAAAATTGTTCAATTTAACATAGGTGTGTTATAAAAGGCATCTGAGGGTTCCCCAAATTCAGCCACCAGTACACAAGGCATAAACTGTGATCTTGTCTCCCTTTCCCTTTCCCCTCTCTCCCAGACAGATGGGTGGCATCTCAGAAGGCAGGTCTTGTGGAAGTGGGTGGGGAGGGCAGCATGTCCCCCAGCTGAAGAGGGAGGCCATTGTGGGCAGGGATCACCTGGAGGTGGGGACAGAGGTGTATCTAGTATCTGAGGAGGCAGAGAGGATGACAAGCCCAGCAGTGGGGACAGGGAAGGTTGATGTTTAGAAAATGAGGGTATATGCTGAGGAGAATGGCAATGAAGTGTCCTACTGCCTGAGAAGGTACTTATTAATGGGGCAGAGGGAAAAGGCTTGGATTAATTGAATACTGATATAAATTCATAGGATATGTGTAAACATCCTATACATAGAGATATAGAAATAATGAATGTGTGTGTTGGTGTGGACATATGTACTTGAATGTCCTAGCTTTGTGTGTTGGATGGATCTAGAAGCAATAACATCACAGGAGTGAGGAGCACCCCACCACTCAATGTTAGTTTCTAAAGCCATCCTCCACTGAAACAGGGCTGCTTGGAGAAAAGGCTGACTCCAAGGCTGGATAGGAAAAGTATAAGATGAACTTGGAACATATTATTTTTGTATTAGAAAATAAATAAATGCTCAAAGGATGATGAGAAACCTGGCAAACACTAACTTGACCAGGATCAGGTGGCAACATGGTCAGCATAGTTGCATTATGATGAAATTTGCCGAAAAGAGATCAGAATCCTTTCTGTGGGATATGAGAGAATGAATACAAGAATACATGACTTAAATTAGATCATGAAAAAATTCTGGAAGTTCTAGACACAGGGTCCTCCCCTCAGTATTAAGGACATAGTAAGACAGTATAGACATTATAAGGCAATAAGGGAAATATGAGACAGGGCAGCAAGACTGAGAAATTTTCCAGATCAAAAGAAACTGATGGCCACTGGCTGTGGTGCACACCTGTAATCCCAGTGGCTTGCAGGGCTGAGGCAGGAGGCTCACGAGTTCAAAGCCAGCCTCAGCAATGGCAAGGTGCTAAGCAACTCATTGAGGCCCTGTCTAAAATAAAAATGGGCTGGGGATGTGGCTCAGTGGTTGAGTGTCTGTGAGTTCAATCCCTGGTTTACCCCTCCCCCAAAAAAGAAACAGATAAAAAGGAATTGAGTCCCAGCTACTCAGGAAGCTAATGTAGGAAGACACCTCGAGCCCAGGAATTTGGAGACAGCCTGGGCAAAATAATGAAACCCTATATCTTAATCATAATTGCAATATGCTTTTCTGGATAGGATCCTGAGCCAGAGTAGAAAAGGAATCGCTGGTCAGACAGCTAGTGACTCTGCATCTGTGGCAGAGTCAATTTGGACCACAGATCCACAGGACCCCAAAGGGGGTCATTTTTGTTCCATCATAATCTACCCATCCTTCAGCCTAGGGTTCTTGGAAAAAGGAGATTGAGGGAACTCTTGACAGAGAAGGCTTCATGGAGGAAGTTGACACTGAGCAGGAACTTACAGGAGGGTTTGACTGACTGGCAGGCTGAAAAGAATGGCAGAAAGCCAAGTGAACACAAGCACAGAGATAAGGAAGCACAGGTGCAGGAATAGGCAGTGCACTCCCTTCCAAAGTTGGCTAAAATGCACAGTGATCCATTTCATGGCAGTATGGATGCCAAGATCATGTTCAGATGGACCATCCATATATGCATTCCTGGAGTCAACCAATCACAGATCAGAACTCTTCTGGGAAAATTGCATTGACACTGAACATGAATATATCCTTTTTTTCCCCTTGACATTATTCCCTAAATAGTACAGTGTAACACCTATTGACATGTGCACTGTATTAGGTGTCTTAAGTACTGTGGAAATGACATGAAGTATATGGGAAGATGTACAGAGGTCATATGCAAATACTACTATTCTATGTGAAGGATTTGAAATCTGTGGATTTTGGAATCTGTGCACGAAGCTGTGGATCCCAAGGGACAAATGTACATGATAATGAGAGTGAGGAAGATGGAGTCATTGATGATACTGATTGGGAGGCTGGGAACAGCTCTGGGAAATGCTTTGCCATCCCACTGCCATACTCTGAAGCTTGAGGCCAACCCATGGCTGCACAAACTCACAGGGAAACATTTATTTTCAGACATTATTTGGGGAAGACAATAACTCAAAGCTGAAGGGATCAGTGCAAACTTCCAAGGTGTTACTTTTGAAACTGCAGAAACTTCCAGTTTGGATATATTTTCTTAAATTTTTTTCCCATCATTATTAGCACTTCTGCCAAATTATCACTTCCCTAAAAATATTCCTTCTTTGATAATGCACGAATGAGATCTCTGCTGAGGAGGAATAAGACAAGGAAGGTGATAAATTGCAAATCAATCATAATTTATGCAGGTATTCTACTGAAAGCCACATTCATCACCTTTTCTAAATAGCACCCTATGAATTTCCTTGAAGTGTAAGAAGTCTGTTTTCATAAATTGGACCTTAATATATTTCTCCAATCAATATATTTTTATGACAACAAGTCAAACAGTAAACAATGCAGCTGGAAAAGGAATTATGAACTAGAAGAACATGAAACATAGTATTCAGGGAAAAAATGAAATTGCCAAATACATTTTCTATGGCCTCCATTCTATTTTAAAGTGCTCCCCACCCAAAGGACCATGTAATGAATTGGTCCTAGTGATGATGAATATGAATACCAAAATGCCAAATTATTACGAGATGCCTTTTGAAAACAAAACAAAAAAAAACTGCAGTTGGTATGACAGTGTACACAGCCAGCTGCAGATGCTGTGACTAAATGAACTAACAGCTATATTTTCGAAAGCATGATTACAGTAACAATTAGCCATCTAAGGACTGGTAGTCATCCAGTCTGACTCACTTGCTATTTTTCCTAGTTATATATGTCAAATGTCACACTTTTTCTTAGTATGTTCATTGAAGAGGAGCAGACAGAGAAAGATTCAAAGGCCCTGACTCTGGGGAGTACTGGTTAGGCATTTAAATAAGACTTTCCTAAGTGGGACTCCTCTAAGGCAAACCCTGATGACAAGATATTGAGGGCAAATGGCTGATCTAGAAGGCGATTCCAGAAGTCACCAATAGGGGACTCAGGAAGAGAGACAGGAGATGGAAATCTTTAAAATGCGTGCTACTGTGGTAGAACAAAATGGGGACTTTAGCAGTTTAAGGGCTGACAGGCGGTGGTTTTGCATGCTAACACACAGCAGCTCCGCTTACTGAATTTAACCATAGAGGCTTGCGGTGGCTAATGGTACCTACGACTGGCAGTAGCAAAAGCAGGAAACAAAGGAATGGGGACAGAACAATCCCCCTCTAAGCTTAGTGCTATAAAGGTCCCTAAGCTGTATAACCTAAGAGTCCCTAGGCTGTTGATACGCTAGTACCCCGGTAAGGAATGTAGAATGTACCCTCCAAAAGAATTGCACCAACTTGCCACAATGTACCCAAAACTTGTTTATGTATAAAATAAAAGCCCTGCTGTGCTTGGGGCTCAGACTTTGAGAATCATCCCTCTGGGCTGTGGCATCACTAATAAAGTGTTGCTTCTAGATCTCAGTGTCCTGACCCCCATTCCCACTATACTACCAAGCAGGTTACTTCTGTGGGCAAGAGACACTCAATCCCACAGCAAATAGCAGAGACGTGTATACTCCAGAGTCATTCCATCAAAGGGGCAGGGGCACCTTGATGCTTACCCTCCAACTTCCATTAGTCATTGATGATGTTTGCTAAGAAGGGGAGGTGGCATGGTAGGAAATTAAATTCCCAGCACTTTGTGTAGATTGAATTTCACATGGGCAGAGTGGACAGCAGTGGCTGGAGTATACTAGTGTTTATAGAAGGAAACTAAGGGTCAAAGTGTAAAGGAATTGTCATTGTCTGGGGATTATGGACAGGGCACTGACATCATCTGCTATAGGTCCTTCTAAGGGAAGTGTTTTGAAGCCTGGGTCAGCATTTGCCTCCAAGTCAAAGCATTTACCCACCCCCTCCCACCCAGGACACAGCATCAGATGGCCATTTCAGGACTGGCTTTGAAAGACAGAGTAGTGCATAGACTGCTCCAATGCTCAACAATATCTCAAAGAACAAGTGGTCTAAATTATTTGTGACTTGCTGTAAGGATCTCCCTAAAGGATTTAAAACTACCAGCTGGCACTCAATGGGAGAGTCAAGTTGCTACAGGAGAAGGAAGAAGGAAGAATGCCTGGGACCTGTGACTTGCTTGCTGTCATATGATTTCATTGCATCTTACACATTTCCTTCTATCAGCATTCTTCACATGTGTAATCATTTCTTTTCAATTGTCTTTCCCTAAGAGGTGATAAACTCCATGAGGTCAGAGATCATATACTGATGATTCAGAACTCTGCTCTCCATGTCTAGCACATTGTACGAACTCAATGTGTACTTTTGAATACAAAAACAATTGGAGGAATAGAGATCATTACCACATTCATCAGGAAAAATGAATTACATGGCTAAGGACCTGAACTGCTATTACTCATAAGGTAACCTTCCTATAAATGAGAAAAATGATTCTTTTTCTATACAGAAAAAGACTTGAGGAAGGTCTCAGTGCTTACCCAAAAGACTACAGCTAGAATTCATCCCCTACTCACACCACACACAGGTAGGCTGTCTATGGTAGTCTTAGTAGGTACTAATATTTCTAGTTTACCTTATTTCTATCAAATGGAAGAATTGTATTTCCTTGCTCCCCCGAAATGAGGTGTAACACATGACTTGCTGTGGCTAATGCACGAGAACAGAAATGAATTATGTCTAGGTGGAAATTCTCAAAGAGTTAATGAACAGCCAGGTGCAGTGGTGCATACCTGTAACGCCAGCAACTCGGGAAGCTGAGGCAGGAAGACTGCAAGTTTGAAGTCAGTCTTAATGAGACCCTTGGCAACTTAGTGAGACCTTGTCGCAAGATTAAAAAACAAAAAAGACCAGGGATATAACCCAGTGGTAGAGTACTCCTGAATCCAATCCCCAGTACCAAAAAAGAAAACAAACAGACAAACAAGAAAACAGTGCACAATTTACCATATTCTTTTCTCCTTGCCATGGTAACCAGAATATCTTAGAGAATACAGCAACAATCAACTTATATTTCTAGCGTGAACACTGCAGAATGTTTAACCCACAACAAACTCATGGTATAAGTTAGATATACAATTTTAGTGCTTAAACACTGGGGCTGTTTGTTACTGCAGATATCTCACTCACTCACAATAGATCACAAGTTGTAGCCCTGTATTCTGTGGCCGTGGTAGATAATATGACTTGCAAATTCTCTGTTCTCATAAACTCTGTGACTAACACCCTCAAACATATGCTATCCTCTGCATATGACACAAGCCTTGAACAAGCACTGCTTTTCTGTGTGGGGAAGAAGGATTTTCTGTATGGGAAGGGCCCCTGAGGCTCTTCTGAAATTGTACAAAGGAAAAAGAAATGTATGTGCCTTCCATTTAGAAGGGAGGCCTAATGTACCCACCTCCTGTAATATGCTGAAATTCCTCTACCATCAAGGATGCCACTCCCCAGAGGGTCAGAGCTTCAGGCTCATAATTAGTTGTACTACTACTATCGCTGCTAATTAATGGCCAATCATCAGCTTAAATTGAAAACTGCCCATTTCTGACTCCTCCAGTCTAAGTCAAATAGTTCCCCATTTCCAAACTGTGCACTTCATCTTAAGAGTGTAATTTTAATTTCATTAAAAAAAAGAAGAAAGAAAAACATTAAATCAACGAAGAAATGGCTTTCTCTAAACTAGTGAGCTGGGTTATCAAAATTAAAAGCATAAAAATTAATAAGGGATTAGATCAGTATAGAAATGTATTCTCTCATATATTTAAATACAGTTCTTTTAAACCCAGTTGTCACAGTAAAATTGCTAATAGTATTTAAACATAAATCCATCTCCCCATTAAAGAAGAATCATTGTGCAGGCACGTTAGCTATTCTATTCACTTTGGAGATGCTGCCTGGCAGAGCATTTTAACGTAAGCCTTGTCAGTGCTAATCCCAATGTCTGATGCTGAGATGTGTGTTATATTACTTTATGGAACTGAGAAATGGGGAACCTTTATGTCAGATTACAGGCTAAAATAATGACCCCCGCTTGGAACTGGGGCCTGGGGATATAACCAAGTATCAAATGGGATTTGAGGTCACAGCCTCTGCAGGACTTAAAAGGAGTCAGATCTTTTGTTAAGATCCATTCACTCACTAACAGAATGCTTTTGCCTCCTGCCATCAACTTGTGTCTCCTCTACAAAGAAGAGCAAGCAAGAGAAAGAGTCTCGATTCACAAGGGGACTTGCCAACCAATCTTTGGACTTGGGTGGACAATGTTGGAAATGTATCCAGCCACTTCTTTGCCACCATAACCAACAGTCTGGGGCCGTGGTGTTCAAACTCTACTTTTCCAGTCTAGGGTGGAGCGGGTGACTCTGAGGCCCAGTATGCTTTTTCTACTCTCACTTTATCCACAGCGGTTCCCCCAATATCTGCTTTATATTTCAGGGTCCTGTGAAAGATGGCACATAAAACAGGATTATGTTCTTAAAATAATTAATTGAGGATCAAGGACCTAGAAATTAGACCAGAGACCCTGCACATAATGTTACAGCCACAGAAAACAGATTGGAATGTTCATGTTCCCCAGGGAGATTCTCCATCGTGATTGGGAGAGGCAGCCCCACCCCCAAATCCCAAATCCCCTCCCTGTAGCCCGCCCCAGTCCCAAGTCCCCTCCCTGAGCCCACCCCGACCCCTTCCCCTCCCTATAGCCCCACCCTGGTCCCTTCCCGTGCCCTATAAAAGTTGACAAAGAACTGGGGCACGATTTCCCCACAACCCGCTGTTAGGGGTAAGGGAGGTCGTCGCTGGCCAGCTAAAATAATAATAATAAAAGGCTTCTTTTGGCTTTACGTGATTGGCTTGGATGACTTTATTTCCTTGGGTACAACAATAATAAAAGAGAAAATAGGTCCAAATCTTCATCACGTTGGCCTAGGACCAGATTTCCTTAACATGATTCCCAAAGCACAAGAAATAAAAGCAGGAATCAATGATTGGGATAGAGTCAAACTAAAAAGCTTTTTCTCAGCAAAGGAAACAATCAGCAATGTGAAGAGAGAGCCTACAGAGTGGGAGAAAATCTTTGCCACACACACTTCAGATAGAGCACTAATCTCCAGAATCTACAAAGTGCTCAAAAATCTTTACACCAAGAATACTAATAACCCAATCAATAAATGGGCCAAGGAAATGAACAGACACTTTACAAAGGAAGATCTACAAGCAATCAACAGATTTATGAAAAAATGTTCAACATCCCTTGTTATAAGAGAAATGCAAATCAAAACCACCTTAAGATTTCATCTTACCCCAATTAGAATGTCTTTTATTAAGAATATAGGCAACAACAGGTTGGGGGAGGATGTGGGGAAAAGGGTACACTCATTCATTGCTGGTGGGAGTGCAAGATGGTGCAGCCACTCTGGAAAGCAGTGTGGAGATTCCTTAGAAAACTTGGAGTGGATCCACCATTTGACCCCGCTATCCCACTCCTTGGCCTATACCCAAAGGACTTAAAATCAGATTACTACAGTGATGCAGCCACATCAATGTTCATAGCTGCTCAATTCACAATAGCTAGATTATGGAATCAACCTAGATGTCCTTTAATAGATGAATGGATAAAGAAACTGTGGTATATATACACAATGGAATATTACTCAGCCATAAAGAAGAATAAAATTATGGCATTTGTAGGTAAATGGATGATGTTGGAGACTATTATGCTTAGTGAGATTAGCCAATCCCAAAAATCCAAAGGCCAAATGGTCTCTCTGATAAGTGAATAGTGATGCATAATGTGGGGTGGAATGATGGCAAGAATGGAGAAAGGATAGAGAGCATAGAGGGAAGGGAGCGGGGTTGAGGTTGGGGGGTAAGAATAATAACAGTATGTGTGACAGACATCATTGCCCTGTGTACATGTATGAATGCACAGATGGGGTGACTCTACTTTGCGTACAACCAGAAAAACAATAACTGTACTCCATTTGTGTTCAATGAATCAAAAAATTAAATTAAAAATAATAATAATAATTAATTAATATCAGCAACTAACTATAAGGCACAGACAACTAATCCCTAAGTAAATGAGAAAATTTCAGAGAACAATCAATGGTACGGACCTAACTGGGTATGATGGTGGGATAGAGAGAGAATAAGGGCACTGTCACATACAGGGGACAGGGGAAGCCTATGAGTGGCTGGATTCTGGCTCAGACATGAGTGAATAGGAAGAGTCAACCACATAAAATGGAGGGGAGAAATATTCTAAGCAGAGGAAGCAGCCACCCCAAGGCAGGAGCAAAGAATGGTGTTTCCAAGAACGGAAAGCATGACACTACAACCTCTCTGTAGTTTAGTGAGTCAAGACAGCTATGCAAAAGATGAGGGGACAGATAGAGCAGGGCCTTGCAGACTCACAGAAGAGGATTCTGTGTCATGGTGATGTGACTGAAGCCAAAGGTAGATTGACAGCAAGGGCATATCAAGATCTCAATTTCAAAGAATTCTGCCACATGGAGAATTGCTCCTGGAGACAAGAAGTGGGAGGATCCAAGAATAGAAAGGGGAAGACTGTGGTTTTTCAGATAAGAAAATGAGGACAGGAAGAGAGATGGAGATGGAATAGACAAGACGATGAAAATTATTTGCACCTGGGATCTGGCAGGTGTGGATCAAGATTTGAAATCACTGGTCACCAATTTGAGAAGGGGAAGTCAAACATGTGTGTGGGGACGGGGGCGGGGGGACAGGTGGGAATAGTGCTCAGAAAGGAAAATAACTGTCACTTCTATAGTGAGCATCTGGCCAAAGGACTGACAAAGAATCCATACAGTGTTTTTGGATTGAGACTGAATGGGTTGTCACTGTCTGCTCAGCTACTACATTCTTGCTTCTAGACCTGGCTGAGAATTTTAGGTTTTAGATCTTCACTGAGGGCTTTGTGGATTGTTGGATGGCTGGCTAGACAAACAGACAGAGTTATTCTTTATTCTGTTCCTTCACTCAAAGGTAACTACAGAGTAATCTCTAATTTTTTGCCTCCTGTGACAAATAAACTTTTTGTTAACTTTGTTAATATGGGGATTGCATTTCCTTTTCTCTTTATAACTACGCCATACAGATAGCATCTAATTAGTTAAATTATACCATCAGAGAAATGTATGGCAAAGTCTGAGGGCTCTAATTATCTTAATAATCAGCAGAACCACTCTCAACCTAATAAGAGAATTAGTGGTTAATGGCAGTTTTTTAAAAGAGTGCCCACCTTCTCTTTGTAATGCAGTTTGTCCTTCCTGGGTTAAAATTTAAACACACTTTCTACTTGAATCTAAAAAGGGTGATTTCTAAGAAGTTGCTGAAGCAATGTGAGATCAAAACATACATAATAACCACATTCATTCTCAATGAACGTTACAGGGAGGAATTTACCACAGAACACATAATTAAGTCATAAATGAAATCTCAAGGCAGATATGCCTCCCTTTTATGATTCTCTATTGTCCACACACTCAGAAACAAGAAGACAGATTTTCTTACTCTGATCCTAAATCCATCACTGAAATGGCAACTTCTCTTGGCTTTTTTTGCAGTGCCTTTTATTTTGTGATTACCTTATCTCACTCCTCCTCTCTTTCCCACTGTGTGATCACTTTGATCCTTCACCTTTTGGGTATGCCGCAACTGAAAAAAACTGGTACACAACTGGTACAGAATTCAGGTCCAAATATCACAGAGTCACACACCATAGACTTTTGAGTGTTTCACTATAAATCTGTGGACAAAATCCTTCCTTCCTGTCGCTCTACCCTAGGATATGGCTACCATCCAGAGTCATAAGATTAACCTATGGTGGTGTAATGCAGAGTGGGGCTGGTTGAAGTGCATATACTACAATGTTGTTACAGGTGAAGAAACTGAGTCCAAAAATAAATAAATAAATAAATAAATAAATAAATAAATAGGATCAAGTTCATACATAGAACTGGTGACCATCTTGAGGCTAAAACCCAACATGCTTCACACTTAGCTAATGCTCCTTTAGTGAATGAACTGCTGCAGAAACATTTAATAAACAACTTACATCTCTTTTCACTGTGCTTTCACACTATAAAAACTGAATGTGTCCTACCAGAAGAGCTAATTTGAATATTTTAAAAATAAAATTTTCTCAAAGAATCAATATGCTCATTAAGTGACCCCATCTCTCTCTGTATTGCAGTACACAAAAATGCCAATCCTCTCCACAAACATGTTCTCTGAATTCTAAATCAGGGAGATTAGTTGTTCTATTTCCTATTCACAGTATGTTCAGCATTGAAGGAATAAGATTGGTATTGTGCCATTTTCACACAGGAAAAAAGAAATGTTTTCTCCATGCAACTGTCTGGGTATGTGTTTTAAAATAGTGATGGGGAATGCGGTATTCCTTATCGATGAACTTGAAAAGAAAATTACCTCTGGTATAATTACCTCTAGAAAGGCATTATGAGGTTCTGAATCGTGCCATCCTGCTATCAATATTGCTTTGTTACAAGTCATATTATGGCCCCCAAGTACCACATGGCCTACAGTGCATTTATGACAGGAACACAGAACTTCAAACAAATATCACTCTTGCCTCCAATAGCAATCAATGTTAAAGGCAAGCTCTGCTCCTCAACTCAGTGGCATTCAGAGTCTCAAAATACAATCCCTTCGATGTTTTCTCTAGCTCTTCATTCTGCTTCTCTGTAGGTACAGGGCTAATTTTCTGTTCATTCTGATGTTTTGGAGTCTTGAAGAAATAAATGATTTTAGCCATTTCTTGCCTTAAAATTATTCCAGGTCAGTGAGCCCAGATTGAGGGAGATGGCGGGTGCGGGGCAGGAAGTATAATTTCCTTTCCTACTGTTTACCTATAAAATTCCAGGGAAAGATCTTGATTGGTTCCTTTTGGAACCACTCTTTTAGACCCATTGCTATGGAAAATATATCTTAATTAGGTTGCTCAAACCCCCATCCTGTGGCTTGGAAAGGGAGACTATGACACAGCTCCAAACCTCAGGGAATGTAGGAGAAGGGGTAGTCAGTGAAAATTTACAGTATTAGCAAAAGTGGTTCAAACATAATCCTTATAGATAGGAGCATTAGGAGCCCACTGCCATTTCAAATAAGTTTATTATGAAATTAAAGTATGGGCCATCTTTTCTTTTCTATTTTTTTTGTGGGGGGACTATCTTTTCTAAAAGACTTTGTTTCCAAGATTATAAGTGAAAGGTTTTTCTCAAACCAAGGGGCTCAACTAGTTCGCCTCCTTCTACCAAATGAGCCAAGAAAAACAAAGAATGTAAGGGTCTTTCACGTTACTCTCTCTGTACTGCCCAAAGTCTGTAGCTACAACTTTAATATTCAGTAGGTGATGAATTTACCAATACAGATATCATGTTACACCAGAAGCCATTTCCTGAGCTGTGTTCTGTACTGAATGCCTCTATTTTCATGTATTAGTTATTATTCCAGCTTTCTTTAAAGTATTTCCTTTTCTTACACCCCTTGATTTAAATTTACGAGATGAAACCTACCCACTATAATTCTAAAGAGTTTCATCGTTAATTTTCTTCTTCAGAGTGCCACCCAAATCTCAGTGATTTGGAATCTTCGTCTGCATTAAAATTAATCATAATCAACAGCTGCCACTTTTTAGTTACTACTTATCAAGTACCAACTATATTTAACATCTCACATATTATATTTAATACTGATAAAAGAGATCATCATCTCTGTTGTATTGTTGGAGAAACTGAGGCTTACAGAGCTCAAGGACTCTGCACAAGGTCATACAGCCAAGGAGAAGCAAACCCTGAAATGAAATCTACCTCTATTTCACTACAAAATCCTTCTCCTAACTATACACTCTAACCTGCTGCCTAATTATCATTCATTTAGTTTCTCCCTGGTTCATGTACAGCATTAGCCATGCATGAAATGATTTAACTCCCATTTCTTGCTTGCAAGGTTAAGAATTCCCATTTTACAGATGAGGAAACTGAAGCTTAAAGAAAGTAATCAACAGACATAGCCCAATTACTAAAGAAGCTCAGTAGGTTTGATATTTAACCTCTTGTTATCCTTCTTGTGATTTATTTTCCTCAGTCCAGTTTTTTCTTTCTTTTGTTAGATTTTAATTTTCTCCAAATTTTATTGGTGCATCATAACTACACTATAGTAGTGGGATCATTGTTCAGTCTTAATGAGTACTCTGACTATAAGGCATGATAGCAATGAGAGCAAAAATATGCTAAAAAATAGAAAAGACCACAATGACTAAGTCATCAGACAAAAACAGTTCCATTCATACATCTGATTTCAAAGTTCAGAATTCATAAAAACAGAAGCTGGCTCCTTTTTTTTTTTTTTTTTTTTGGAACCAGGGATTGAACTCAGGGACACTCGCCACTGAGCCACCTCCCCAGCCCTATTTTGTATTTTATTTAGAGACAGGGTCTCACTGAGTTGCTTAGGGCCTCGCTAAGTTGCTGAGGCTGGCTTTGAACTCGTGATCCTCCTGACTCAGCCTCCCAAGTCACTTGGATTACAGGCATGCGCCACCACGCCCGGCAAAGCTGGCTCCTTTTGACAATGATGGCTGCTATCTCAATTACACTCAAGGTAGCCTGCCTTGCTTTTCAGATTGTCTTAATAGTAGAGCATTATCTGTGAGCAGGAAAGCATCCTAACAAGGGAGGAGGAACCTCCAGGGTATAAATGACTAATTGCCTTTTGCCTCTCTGTTAAATTACTATGCATATATATTAGGAATCAAAACCAGGGGGCTCAGCCTCTAGCATGATAAGATTCCCAATTTTACAAGCTCTATTTACTATCTGATAGACCATGCATTTCACCCCATTTTGTTTGAAATAGAGGCATGCATCCTCTATCAATGCTTTGGGACTGTCTGTACTGAAGGGTGTTACGTGTGTGTTCATCTTCATTTCATGGCAGTCTTACGACCTTACTATACATGACTACTATGCAGTTCATACTATGTGCACATAGTATGTGACACTCACTGTGCAAGTCTAACTACACTAAAACTTGTCTTTACTGGTCAGCTGCCACTGATCATGGCACTTGAATGTCATGATGTAAAAATGCTGTCAGGTTTCTGATCCCAGACTGGTGTCATCTACTTCTTCAGGACTGGCACTGATCCTCCAAAAACACTGAAATATCTCTGCTCTCTAATTTTAGACCAAAGGGTGGTGAATCCTATGCACTAGTGGCAAGGAAGTATGTGCAAAGGATGTGACCGCTGCAGACACCAGAATGACATTCCTGAGGCTGGGTGGGCAAACCAGATACCACTAACCATGTAAGTATTTTCTGATCTTATGGAGATGCACCTGCATTTTACTGGGCACACTACTAATAACTAATATTTGTAGGATATCTTGACACTTCAAAGCACCTTCTTAAATGTTAACTAAAGTAGTATTACCATAGCACCATTCCCTCTTCCAGTTTTACAGATGAGGAAAGTGAGGCTTGGCGTATGTTGTGACATGCTCAGGTTAATAGAGTAAGTCTTAAAGCCTACCAGGGATGGTACCAAATTTCCGTATTGTTTGACAACTCCAAAGGATTGATAATGACTGCCAGGAAGATACTTGGAAGCCATGTCTGGGTTTAATGGTAGAGACAGATCAGCGATGTCTGCCAGGTTAGACTAGATACAATGAACATCCTCAGATAGATTCCAATCCAGGTAGCCCAATTTCATTTTCCACATGTTTCCCTCCACAGAATTGGTTCTCCCAAGGATCCATATCTGAAATAAGGAATCTGCCAGAACTGTAACTAGATGATATTTTCAAGGCAAGTTTTCTTTCTTCTGAGAGTTGAAGACAATAAGTGTCAGTTTGTGATATATGTTAAGGAGGCAATGTACATCTACTCAGCGGTGATAAGCTCATCAAATTAGTACAGAATTTCAGAAAGAGCAAAGGTGATACACAAATTTTCAAAGACTATACATATCTCAGATTATACCCTCCATTATACTAGTTAATTATAAAGATGGCTCTTACAGGAAGCAATCACTTAAGCCACAATTTACATTCTTGCCCTGACCATCTTATGCAGTCAGCATCCTTCTTGGAGGCTCTCCCACAGTTCAGCCCGGAAGAGGGAAATGACAATGGAGAAAGAGCTTAGGATCTTTAGTTTCATTTTGGGAGCCACAGTGCTCAAATACAACCTTGCAAGGAGCAGATTAAAGATGGCTAGGGCTCAGGCAACTACAGGAAGAAGCAAATAATCTGCAGGAAAAATCAGCAACACACTGAGCTTAGGGAGTGGGAAGGCAGATGCGGGGACAAGCTTTTCTGCCTGGTGATTCAAAGGCAAAGCTAGCATCACTTTAAAAAGGCCATGTGCCCACGTTCATGTGAGGATGGGAAGAAAATGAAGACTTCAGTGAAGGAGAAAATTCACTGCCTACATGGATTTCTAAAACCCCAGAGGGAATGGCCCTTTCTGAGAAGAACAATGTGTTATCAACAGAAAAGTTTCTGGGATGAATGGGTAGTTTTCTACCAGGTCACAAAGCCAGAGTCATATTTACAATGGATAAAAAAATGGCAAAAAACAAAAAACCTTAAGACTTCTGGATGTTTCTCAAAATGCCACTTAGGAAGACAACTGATTTTGGATTCAGCAGATCATCCCATATCCAATACCTAATGTGATAATGATATAGTAACCTTAGGATAAAGTGAATTCTGCATGAGGCTCCCACTGGCCTGTCCCTCCTGGGCTTCAGAGCCTCATTTCTAACTGGCTGGAAATGGTTCTTATCTGGGGGTGGTTACAGTTTACACAGTCAGCCTATCAAGCCCAGTTGGTACAAGGTTGAACATTCAATTGCCCCATAGGAGGAGATCTTGTTCTGACAACACCCATGTCCTTAATTATTCAGATCTAAAATTGAGAAGCAGCCTTGATCACCTTCAACTCCTTCACACATGAATTGAGTCAAGTGTCAAATTCTCTTGCTAGATTAGAATTGCATTTCTGACACAATCTCTTCCACCTCTCTCTCCTGAGTTTTCCCTTGTTCAAGTTTTCCTTCTGGGCTATTACAATGTCCCTCACTTATTTACTCAACTCCAAAAATTATCTGATCCACATTTTAAACCCATACCAAAGTAACTTCCACAAAACCCATCTTCATGTCCAGCACTCATCACTTCACCTGGCACATGATGGGGAATTGGTCAATATTTTCTAGATGGATGGATGGATATACAAATGGATAATGTATTTACTGAATACTTACAATTGACCTGATGCTAAGCTGGAGAGTACAGTCAAAACTGAGAACAGAGAAGGTTCTAACAAGTTCCCTCCCTGCTCACTAGCCTTCAACCATCAATTAATATAAATGGCTTATCCTGGCATTCCAGTCCTTCTGCACCACAGCATCATTCTAATTCTTTCACTCTGGTCACCTACACTCTCACGCAGCTTCTAACCAAGGGTTTCTAATCCTGTGTTACCACTTAGATGTGAGGTGTCCCACCAAAGCTCATGCATGAAAAAAGGCAAAGTTTAGAGGAGAAAGGATAAAGATATGAAAGCCTTAACCCAATCTGTGAATTAATCCCCCAGAAGGATTAACTGAGTGGTAACTGGAGGCAGGTGGGGTATGGCTGGAGGAGGTGGGTTCTAGGGGCATGGCTTTGTCTCTGGTGAGTGGAGTCTCTCTCTGCTTCCTGATCATCATGTGAGCTGTTTCCCTCTACCACACTCTTCCTCCATGATGCTCTGCCTCACCTCAAGCCCCAAGGAATGGACCCTGCAGTCTATGGACTGAGACCTCTGAAACCATGAGTCCTTAAATTAACTTTTTCTCCTCTACAGTTTTTCTGGTCAGGTCGCAGCAATGAAAAAGCTAAAGCACCCTGATACTTTGATATTTGGGGACAGATCATTCTTTACTGTGGATGTTATAGTATGTTGATCAGTATTCCTGGCCTCCTCCCATTTGATGCCATTAGCACACCCCAGCATGAATGTCCCCGCACATGGCCAAATGTCCCCAGGGGTGGAGGGATGCAAGATCACCCAATTGAGAATTGCTGATCTAGAGTAAGACCCAATTTATACCTGTTGTCCCTGGGAAATTATTACCAGCACTTCCAATTCATTTTCAAAGATGCCCCAGTTTGGAAGACAAACTACATTGTCTTCTGATTTGTGTCTCCTGAGGCAACAACCTTGCTCTGTTCTCATGTAGATTCTGGAGTAAAGCCACAGCTTACTACAAAGCCCTGGGCCACCAAGCAATGCACTGCTGGTGAACAGATCCTCTCTTTGAACAATATAATTCTCTTTTCTTCTTTCAGCCCATGCATGCACATGCATGCAGTACAGGGAGGTAAAACTGGCATCACTGTTACGCAGGAAAATATGCAGGTCCTAAACTATCCTCACCTCTCAGAAAAGAATTGCATAAATGTGCAGCTTTTGCTCCAAGTTCTATGCTCCATAGATTTCCTTCCATGTCATACTACCCTCAAATTCCTCAAAAAGAAGCTCACATCACTCCAATCCATTGACCAGACTCTTAGGGTTTTTGTTTGTTAGTTTTTCTAAGGAACAATTTTGTTCCACATGTAAGGGACTCCTGGTATACTCATGAGATAAAAACACACCTTGTTAAGAGATTCAAAGAGAGCTAGGTGCTGTGGTGCACACCTATAATCCCAGTGACTCAGGAGGCTGAGGCAGGAGCAGCCCATGTTTAAGGCCAGCCTCAGCAACTTAGACTCTAAACAACTTAGTGAGAACCTGTCTCAAAAAACAGAAACAAACAAACAAACAAACAACAAACAAAAAATAATTAAAAAGGGCTGGGGATGCAACTCAGTGGTAAAGATTCCTGGGTTCAATCCCCAGTAACAAAAAAAGAAAAGGTTCAAAGAATTTTAAATTGACAGGTGGTTTTTGACTAGCATAGTGACTCTCAAGTGTGGCTGTATTTCAGCACCCTGGAGGACTTGCTGAATCAAGTGGCTGAGCCCCATTCTCAATTCTTCTGATTCTATAGGTTGGGGGCCTGATAATGTGCATAGCCAGGTGCTGCTGCTTCTGCTCTATGATCTAGAAGCCGCCAGCTGCTGCTTGCTTATTCTCTCACAGGTTGAAGCATACAATGTGGTGGGGGGGCAGGGTTGGGGAGAAGTGAGGGAGATCAAGAAGCTTGATCTTCTTGCTCAGATATTTGTTTTTCAGTTAATCAGAATATAGTTACTCAGCAGTCACCTGTGCCTGGTACCATGCTAGGTACCAGGGATGCAGCCAGAACAGGACTGATCTTCACCACCTGCTGTTTTCCCTTTTAGAGATGAAAGCTCCTTTGTGGTCTCCAGTTCAATTCTTTCTAGCCACCTCCTGCTCCATTCATCAGATGCTAATCAGCTCTTTTAGTCACTCTCCAAATCCCCCAAATATAGGTGCATTTGTCAAAAGAGAAACCATAGATACCAGAAAACAAAACCAAATGGAAAACCAACTCTTTAGGAGCAGCCCCTATTTTGGCAAGTGCTTCTTTCTTTTTTTCCTTTTTTTGTAACTGATCATTTCTTTGAAAATCCTTATTAGTACTGCCCATCTCAGCCGCATCTGATGGTACCCTCTGGAGACACAAGGTTCATCAACTTATTCCTTTCATTTGTTTCAGGTTTTGAGGAGAAGAGCGCTTCACTCCAACACCAATAACCAAGACTGAAGGGGTCAAATTGTTTCCAGGGAACAATAACTCAGTCTATGATTTAGGACGCTTACTTCCTTCTGTCACTGTCGCCAAGGCCTGAGGGAAAGCAATCTACATTCTCATTGACCTCTGAGGAGCCTGCCAGAGGTGTCAGCTGCTTCCTCTTAACTACTCCTCACTGTTTGCTTTTTAAGCTTCCATCTCCCAGGGAAGACACTGTGTGGCTTCCCTTTTTATCATCATTTGGGAAGCAAGAGGCGGCCTGGGCCAGGCATCCTCACTGCAGTCATCAAGACACTTGTCTGACGCTCGGGCTCTTTCCAGGCCTATTATCTTTGTCCAGGGAATAGGGAAAATGTCCTGTGATTTGTAATCCCTCCTGAGCAGTGAAGGGGAAACCTTTAAAATAACTATATTTGGGGAATATTAGGAACATCCACATGGGTTTGCTTACTTTCAACTTTTAGGGAAGGAAAATACACTTTTCTTCATAATAAAGAATGTATTCTAGAGGCAATTATTTATGGGCTAACTTAACATTCCCGGGACCTAACAATTGTTTAGCAAGAGATGGGGACCAGTTTTAAATGGTTATGGAAGGATGACTCTATTATGGAAAAATGGTGGCATGGATTCACATGTCATCCATGGGTCATTTCATATGGATTCCTATCACATTCATGTCAGCCATGAGTTACATCATTTCTTAGGATATCAGAGTACTCCCAAGCACATATAGCATTATGATCCCAAATAATTCTTCTACTTGGTGAAAAAATGTCTTTAGCTCAAGAACTGTATAGATCCAAATTGCAGAGATTCTCCATTCAAGTATGGAGAAACTGATGTAAATGAGGATGTTTATCCAAATATATGATTTCTCAGGTGGAGATCTATAGGTAGAATTATAGTTAGTTCATATTCCTAATCCTTCCTCAGGGTATAAAAGAACCATTGAGAGATTTGTCTTTGACTTTTTATAAATTCATAATATCAAGCCCTATTTTGAAGTTTCCCTCAACTAGAAGGACCCACATTGAATCATGAAACGTGAGTGCTGATACACAATATCATGGGGAAAAGTAAAATCAGTCAACTTAGGATGAGGAAAAAGAGGCATGTTGTTTTGGATCACTTTGAGGATGATCTTACTGGCATGTATGTTCATTAGGCCCACAATCGCCCACATAGCACTAATTTAGGTGGCTATTTCCTGAATCCTCTTGGGGTCTGAGTTATGTTGGATGGTAGCTTTGGTTTTGTGAGGACAAGTTATTTTAAAAATTCCATTGTGTATATATACCACAGCTTCTTTATCCATTCATCTGCTGAAGGGCATCTAGGTTGGTTTCACAATCTAGCTATTGTGAACTGAGCAGCTATGAACATAGATGTGACTGTGTTACTATAGTGTGCTAATTTTAAGTCCTTTGGGTATAAACCAAGGAGTGGGATAATTGGATCAAAAAGTGAGTCCATTCCAAGTTTTCTGAGGAATCTCCACACTGCTTTCCAGAGTGGTTGTACCAATCAATGGATGGAATTGGAGAATTTCATGCTAAGTGAAATAAGCCAATCCCACAAAAACAAAGGCCCAGTGTTTTCCTTTGTAAGTGGATGATGATATACAATCAGGTTGGGGGCGGTAAGAGAAGAATGGAGGAACTTTGGATTATGAAGTGGGAAATGAGAGGGGAAGGAGTGGGGGTATGAAAAATGGTGGAATGAGACAGACATCACTACCCAATGTACAAGTATGATTACATGAATGGTATGAATGTACATCATGCACAACCATAGAGATGAAAAGTTGTACCCCATTTGTGTACAATGAATCAAAATGAAGTCTGTAAAAATTAAAAAATATTCTAACAATTTCTTGTTGGAAGTAAATTCTGGATTATAAAACAGGTGAAGCTGGAAAGAATATTTCAATTCAGGGGTGAGTGTGGGTCTTATGCAGTGTCTTTCTAGCAAATTATCTAGACTTGAACTTGGGGAAGATGTATCTTTGCTCTGAAAGGGAATATTTAGAAAACCTTTTTGGGTCATGTAGATGCAAGGCACTTACTTCCCTACCAAAATTGGACAAGTTCTCAGTTCTCAGCAAAGTATTCTCACAACAGATGTTTGGACACTGATAAAGAATTTGTTTAAAAATGCATGTATGATTACATGACCAGTGTAACTCTACATCATGTACAACCAGAAGAATGAGAAGTTATACTCCATTGATGTATCATGTGTCAAAATGCATTCTACTGTCAGGTATAACTAATTAGAACAAATGAAAAATATACCAATTGGACACAAAATACTCAAAGTCACTGATCATTAGTGAAATGAAAATCAAAATCACAATGAGATACGATCTCACACTCATTAAGATGGCTATTATGAAGAAAAAAATTAAAAATCAAAAACAAGACTATCACTAGTATTGTAGAAAAATTGAAACACTTGTGCATTATTGGTGGACATGGAAAATGGTACTGCCACTGTGGAAAACAGTATTATGGGTCCTCAAAATTAAAAATAGAATTACCATATGATCCAGCTATTCTCCTTTTGGAAAAATACTCAACAAAACTGGAAGCAAGAGCTCCATCAGCTATGTGTGCAGTCATGTCCATCACAGCAATATTAGTAATAGCCCAGAGTTAGAAGCAGCCCAGTGTCCATGGACAGATGGTTAGACAAACATAACGTGGTACATACCCCAAATGAAATATTATTCAGTCTTAAAAAGAAAGGAAGTCCTGATACATGACACAACACAGATGAACTTGGAGGACATTATGTCAAGTAAAATAAAGAAGGCACTAAAAGATAAACACTGGATTATTGTACATACATGAGATATCAAAACTAGTTAAACCCATTGAGACAGAAAATAGAATAGCAGTTTCCAGAAGCTGGGGGGAAATGAACAATTGCTATTTAATGCATATGGAGCTGCAGTTTTATAAGATGAAAGGAGTTCTGGAGATGGATGCTGGTAACCGTACAACCTGTGGTATCATGTAACAGGATCTCTTTCCTTTACTACACAGTATCAGGGTATTTAATGCCACTGAACTGTACACTAAATAATTAAGACAGTAAACTCTTATCTGCATTTAATTAATTTCTAAAATGTAAAAATTGAAAAGTGCATGCCTATATATGTGTGTATATATTATATATTATATTATATTTTATTATATTAGTTGGATATCTAAACAAGGAACTGTGATCTTCAAGAGATTGTTTTTCCTAAATAGCAATGTGAATTGGGTGAGGCTTAAAATCAACTAGTTTGTTTTTTATGGTTCCTGATAAGCAATGGCATTTGAAACAGGGTAACTTGGAATTGGAGGGAAGTCTTTGAGTGAATGCTTCACCACTGGGGCAGAGAGAGGGCCGCGGAAGTGCAGACCACCCCCTGCTGCTGTGTAGGTCAAGATGGCACTTCCTTCAAAGCAAACACATGTTCCACTGTCAGTTCACCTGGGGCACAAAAAGAGGCTTCAAGAGCATAGGGGTAGAGGGCATTCTTACCTGTGGTGGATAAATGGGCCCCTGCTACATGGTAACAAAGGTGAAGGAAGTGAAGGAGAAAACAACTGTAGGAAGCTCCTCATTCATTAAGCGTAGGAGCAGTGGCATGTGAAATCCAGCTCTCAGCCTTACTTACTGTATTCATAGCACACCCATTAGTGCCCACTCTCTCCATTCCTCCTCCTGGTCTTGCTAACAGAACTCCAATTTTGTCAAGGTAGCTACCCTTTTCCATTTGTCCATCTTTCTTGGGAAGCTTGCCCAAAATGTTCTAAGCCATGGTTAGGAATAGGCAGACGATATAATTTTGACCATGGACATCTCAGCTAGCAGAGAGATATCTGTGAAAGAGATTTTTTGTCCATCAAAAGAAATACAGAGGAAGGAACGGAAATCATTCTTCTCCATCTGTGAGTCTAAATAGGATGGCAATACTACTATACTTACATTATGACCATGACAAGTGCTAGCCCTGGGCAAGAAACCCAAGAGAGAGAAGGCAGAGGAGAAGGGACGAAATTATATTCTGGATGCTGATGTTTATGCAAATGAGATAATAAACCACAGAATCATCCTACCTTTGAACTTCTAGTGTTTGAGACTTGTGAGTCAGGATTTTCTTTAATGTGCATCCAAAAACATTCTACTTAACTAATTAAGAATTGTAATTTCTTCTTGGAATTTGGTTTTCTTAAACAACAACAACAACAAAAAAGTGGGGAGTTGGTTAGAAATGGCAATCTAGTGTTAGCTGTGTCTTTAGAGAGTTAAGAGGGGCTGATGATGATGACAGTGGGAGGAAGTAGCCTTGGGAAGAGCCTCAGAAACATGGAGATGTAGTTACAAACAGTGAGAGGTGATAGGCAGGGATATCCAGAGCAGTGATCCATAGCATAAAGTGACAAGTGACAGCAGGGCAGACTTGTGGGACAAGTAAACATGCCCTCAGGGTCTTGAGGAATATAAGTGAAGAGGAATTCATTTAAGACACTGACCTCATTCAGACATGCAGAATAGGGGTTTAGGTCAGACAGCAAAGGGAAAGGTAAGGAGGAAGAGGTTAGAGGCGTTCAGATCACACTAACTATAAGGAACAAGCACAGTGTCTCCTGCCAAGATGAGATGCCCACATGATTCCCCGCATCTCTCTATTTCCTGTAAGGATCCTACTCATCAAGATGACAAATTCAAATTGGTATATTTAGGCATATGGAGAGGAAGTCTCTCCCCATGTCTGAAATGAGTTGGGTGACTGGGAGTGATGAGTCAGAGGAGAACAGCATCACAAAAGCCCTCATCAGATCTGGACAAAGTGTGACAAGATAAAGCAGGATGGTCAAAACATTGTTTTTTTGTTTTTGTTTTTGTTTTGTTTTGTTTTAAAAACCCTGTTTACATTCAACTCTCCACTGGAAACTGTACATAAAGGCAAGATGAATAAGGAAGAAGCAGCTCGATTTCACGTTAATCGTGCTATCATTGGAATAATTGCAGTCATGAACATTTTCTGTTTTTAAAAATATTGAAATGAAAGAAATGACTGATTATACTTGTTATGTTTAACTCTGCTTATATTGTTAGAATTATAAAACATAATGTAATTTTTCTGAAGGCCATGACTACCCAACAGAAGCATGTGAAAACCAAATAAAATCTGGACTTCCAGGCTCATGTGACAGTAAGCTGTATGACAGTTCAGAGGAGATGCTTATATTTGACATCTGGAGCCTGTCTTTCTGCCTCACGTAGCTGCCTGGTGAACTCATGCCAGTATTACCTGAATTTCAGTGACATTTGTTTGTCAGAGGTCTTTATGAGCTCCAACTGGCAGCTGTCCATTGTACCAAGAACCAGCACTTTCACAGAAAAGACCATTTTAGGACTCTCAAGTTGCCCCCAAAGAGGAATTCTTTCTCAAACACAT
This sequence comes from Glaucomys volans, assembly GCA_020662805.1. NCBI lineage: Eukaryota > Metazoa > Chordata > Mammalia > Rodentia > Sciuridae > Glaucomys > Glaucomys volans. Next base: position 94,240 of record JAJEJO010000663.1, read on the forward strand.
TCACTCACTAAGCACCAGACAGAGTTTGGAGCTTTCCAAAGTTCTCCAAGTTTAAAGGTTTCATCGTATCAGAAACCCAGCCTGGGAGAAAAATGGGAGAAAAACAATACAAAGACGTCATCAGTTGTGCAATCATATGTGACTAAGGCATCGGATGGGTCACCTCACGGCTATTGACAGGTGTTTGGACAAGAACATGCATTACTTGACATTGATGCTGACGAGAGAGGGTTCCAGAGCAAGTTTAAAATGCTGAAGGAAGAAATAGTCAAACCCTATCTCCATGGCTGCTAATTCCCTGCACTTCAGAGCTCTGAATGTTCTCATTTTTTACATCTCTTGCTCACATCTGATGCTGTGACTAAACCAAATCATCTAACTGTAAACCCTTTTGTTGTGTCTCACTATTTCATGTAGGCTTGGTGTGTTAATCAAACTGCCAGCAAATGCAAAAAGGGGGTGGGGGGCACATTCTATCCTAATGAAGAAAAATCTGAGCTTTCTACAACAAATGCATTTTCCAGTGGATGAGCTTTTCACAGAGTAATTATTTCACTTCTCCCAAAGATTACTGATTGCATCACACAGAAAAACCAAGAGCAGGCTGTTTTATCTTCCCCATCTATCTATGGTTCTTGTGCAAACTTATACTTGTTACCATGAAAAATGACAAATTTGCCATCTGATCAAAATGTTAACAAGGTAACTGTCAGTGAGATGGATCTCTGACTGTCACTGCAAGCCAGAACATGAGGATACATTGATATTTCTCAATACAGCCTCTGCTTCCCCAGTGCTCACTAACAACATTTCCACGGTAAGGGTAATAAATCACTCGTAAATAACAAGCTATATAGGATCTCTGGGATATGATAGATTCATCCTAACAGCACTATCTGCAAGGTAGAAAACAATTGATAATGATCTAAAGAAAGCCCTAATCAACTGCCACTTCCATAATGGGGAAGATGAGGCAAAGATATAAAATCTTTACCATGTGACTTGTGCTATGACAAAATGGAGCCACTTGGGAAAAAACAGAACAAACAAAACACAAATGACTTAGTGTTCTATAGGATCAAATAAATGAAAAATAAAAGTTAAAAACATAGTCCAGATACAATTCCATTAGATATTGATAATCACGGCATTATCACAGCAACTGCGGCTTCATAAGTAATCCAATAGTGGAGGGTTCTTCATTTGAAACAAATACAGACTCTGGCCCAGTTCTTAGTTTAATGGACACCCCTTCACTATGTTTACGCTCTTGAATATTCTTTGGGCACATTATTTCTGAGCTTTTAGTTCAGTGATCTAACTAATGAAATAATTTTTTCCATAGTGTTATGACCAAGAGTCACACAAAGGAGCCAACAGAAAAGAAAAGCAGAGGCCAATGTGAAAATGAAAGGGAATGAGGACCCAAACACATGGAAGTAAATTTCCCAAAACCGATCATGATATCAGATCACACAAAGAAGTAGTATGACTTCCCGCTGCCGAAGAGCTGCCTCTTGGCTCCATCCATTTACGTTTTAAGAAGAAATGACTCTCATGTGGCCACCTTAGCCTCTGACTCTTTCTCTCCACAGCTTGCTACTTCTTGGGCATTCCTGCTTCTGCTGTTTCTAGAACACTCCAAGCTCTTTTTCTCCCCAGGGCCTTCGTGCTTGTTCTGTCAAGAGATCTGTCATTCCTTCTTCCGACATAAATCTCTCTCTAGTATTCTTCCCTGCCCTTTTTATTTTTATTTTTTCCCAAGTTGCATCACTCCAGTTCCTTTGGTCTCTATCACAGGTGCTTCTTCCATGGCAGAAAGAACCACATCTGTCTGGATCATTCTTGTTTCCAAGATTTTGCACACATTCTCTGTTACATAATAACAATTTGTTTTCAAATCTGTGAATATTTCAATGAAAGTGACACTGGTGTATTAAAATTGGCTGATAATCATAATGTAGATCTTAAATAGTCTTCATATATGCTTTCATATATATTTGTTCATATTTATCCAAATGCTCTCATCACTCACCTATTACTTTTCTCAAAAGAATAGACCTCTAAAAACAATTATTTCAAAATTACCCTAAGTGGTATATTTGTTGCTCAACTTAAGTTTTATAGGTTAAGTACAGCTCCAATCCTGGGCTCTGGGATACTAGACTGCCTGACTTTGAACCTCAGTACTAGAATTTAGTAGATGTGGAACCCTATGCAAGGACTCTATTTTTATGTGCCTCAGGCCACTCATCTGTAACATGGAGAGACCAGCCATGACTATGAAGGACAGTGTTTTAAAGACTAAATAAGTTCATTTAGTAAATGTGGACAGTATCAGGTACACAGGAAGCCATCAAAATTCACCAGCTGTTGCTGTTATAATGGCAAGAACAGAGGTAATTCTGACACGTTTAAGTGAATTAATTGATGATTATACATGTTAGATCAATGAGCCATCTACATTATTGGTCTTTATATTACCATTAGCCAGAACATTATTGCTTTCATCATATTCTCAGATGAAATGGAAAGAATGGGTACTGGACATGGAGTCACTTTAAGAAATGCATCAAAATACAGTTACTTCCAATTTGAAGCAGCTTGGAATAGCATTGCTACTGTTGGTTCAGACATCCTCATAGCACTTAAAAACAAAAGATGAAAAGGGATTCATGGATCTGCTCCTTACAAACAACAAACATGTTGGATGAACAAACCATCGTCATGGGTAGTTTATATCTTTGACTCCCACTTCTCAAAATATGTATCTCTTCATCCACCCTGCAGTCACACAATTAAGCACTTCCAGTGGACCACAGAGCAAGGATAAGTAGGATGATAGCAAGAACTCATAGACATCGAGATGCCTGTTTCTAAACAGCCAGATCCTGGTCCTTTTCCAGCTGTTCACCAGATGTGTGATTTCTGCTGCTTTGGCCAAGTGTTTGAATCTTTTATATTTTCAAATAGTTGGTTATTTATCCTTCCACTGACTAGAACTTGGGAACAGAAATGTATTTTCACAGATACAAAGGAAGGATAAAAAAATCATTTTAGGGGGGTTTAAGAGTGGGAAGAAAGTAGGTTCCAGGCTGGGGATGTAGTTCAGAGGTAGAAAGCTTGCCTAGCATGGACAAAACCCTGAGTTTGATTTCCCAGCACCTAAAAATGAACCAATAAAATGGGTCCCATGGTGCCTGTAAGGCAGCAGTTCTTCAGCTTTAGAGGCTCACAGGCCCTGATTCTAATGAAAACTATAGATCCCTGAGAAAATACACACACACACACACACACACACACACACACACAAATGTTCACATGATTTCAAGGGGTCGAGGAACCTCCCTAAACCAATCTGTGAACGATTCATCCCAGTGTAAAAAAAACTGGCTCTGCAGAGTTGCTCACTTCCTTAGTATAAAAACATTTCTCTTTCACACAAATAAAAGAGAATGGGCTAGCAAATCAGGATAGACTGCTATAGTCTGAAAGATCTTTGATTGGTTACAATCTTAAAGTTAAGGATATTTGGTTAACGTTCAATGCAACTTTTATTAATGAAATGAAAATAGAATAAGACAAACCTATCCATGTGTCATTATTAGATAGAAAATAATGTGCTGTGATTTTTTTCCCAACAACTTAGATGAAGCAAGCTGAAGAGTATGGCTCATACACTGACTTCGGGAAGTTCTTTCAACTCTTGGAAATAAGTAATATGGGCTCTTTTAGCCCATAATAATTCAACAGCAAGTGCTTTGAAATTTTTCCCTTGAAAAAGTATTATTTCCTACTTTCTTTCCCACTAAAACAGCACTTTTTCTCATTTTCAACCAGTCCCAAATGTGAGGTGTTTGTTTTGCCTACTGTTCAAATTAAATAGTGCATGCTCGTAGGAACAAAAATGCTCAAAATAGCCATCTTTAAGAAGCCAGTATTCAGTATAAAAAGCATTGCTTATAGGCATGTAAAATGGCAAAAAAGAAAAAAAAATCTAAAAAAAATTTGTATGTGGAAGGAAAAACATTTAAAACCTACTTACACTTTAGTTGTGCTTGGAAATATAAAGTTCAGATATTTCATGAAATAATCTTTGTGCATCAAACTAATGAAATGTCCCCACTCACATCTTCAATGAGATGGATAAAGAAAAAAGTATTAACAATACTTAGTGAAGAAAAGCATACCATTTTCACTAACAAGCAGCACATCCAGTAACTGGATTTTAAGAAATCTGAGGTGGTTCTCAGGACAGAACACCAGATGTGGCAATGCAGTCTAGTTTTCCTTTAACCTGTGAGGTCCCATCATTGCAGATATGAGACACCTATAAAAACTTACAGAGCAACAAATGATAACTTTGTTTTTAGAGTTCTATTCTTTTGAGAAAAGTAATAGGTGAATGATTAAAGTGTTTGGGAAAAATAAAAAAAGATTTCCAACCTATTTTAATGCACCTGGGTCAATTTTGTGGAACTGATCACAGAACTGAAAATTTGGGACTTAATGTCTCAACCAAGGAAATAATGTTCACATCTCCACAAAGCAAAATTATTATTGAGAAGACTAGCAAGGAAAGTGGGTTGAAGTACTGAGATGGGTTAAGAGCTTCACGCAACTTTAGATTATCTGGAGGAACATGTAGAAAACAAAAACACACTCTGAGGAGAGAGACAGATGCTCTGGCAACTGGTGATGGTCCATTGAAATAAGACATCTGACTCCTTGGTCTCCTGCTCACCCAGATTTCCTGTATTATCCTGGTTGTCTCTGTCACTGAAGAAACATGGCATAGCCCTTAGTGTTGAACTCATGAGTGCATAAAGCTGGTCTACAATTTTCCAAGCTAATAAAAGCGAAACCAAATCGACTTTGGCCATAACTATCCTGTTCGGAGGAGGAAGAGGATAGAATGTTCAGTGTAAAATCATTTCCTGGATACATACTTAGGTAAGCAAACTTCTATTCTTTCCATATTTAGGGGACCTCTTGCTGATTCTAAAATTAGAATTCATGTAAGTAGAATATAAAATTAGGATTCATATAAGTAGATACAAATACTGATGTGCCGGAGTTGCTCTGAACTGACTCACAAGAGTTATTTGTATAATTCTCAGAAACACTGTAAGTTGGTTGCTTAAAGAGCAACTAAAACTCTAAATTATGTACTATAAATAACTTGAAACCAGGTGACCAAATACTCAAAATTCCTCACTTCTTAATTATGTCATTACATGCTACCATTATCTGTGCTCTCAGGTTATTTGTGTCTATTTTATATGTACAGAGGAACTCCTGTAAGATAGTGTGCTAGCCCATCTCTTTCCAACTCTGGTGACATCAAGTGTGTAGCTTGAAGTCAGCTATCATGAATGAGAGTACTTACAGGACAGAAGTGGCAAACGCTGCGTATTTACTGTTTACTTAACTATTTAGGCTCAAATATTGGTATATTGTATGCATGCATGAATATGTAACAACAAATCCCATCAATGTGTACAATTATGATGCACCAATAAAATAATTAGGAAAAAAAGTGATGGAGAAAATAATAATCTGGCTGTAGCTGTTACACAGTGACATAAAAAAGAGAAAAATTCTTTACTAATCTGAAGTGATTATCTGATTCAGCAAAAATTTGCCCATGTCACCGGCAAATGAGTAAAGTTTTGACATGTTTTTCTTTACATTGCCTGTTAACATAAACTATCCACCAACATTCATGTCTCAAGCAAGTCTGCTTGTCAATGACAAATAGTTGAACTGCAACCAGAGGTTGGCCACAAATACAGGAACTGAACATCAAGAAGGGCATTTTGTGAAAATCAAACTGGCTGTATGGAATTTACAGTTAATATCATTGTCTTTTTTGTGATTATTCATGAATTGTGCACAACACATACTTCATATCAGTAAAACACAACAAACCTCTATGTATATATGAGTATGTATGTGTGTGGCGTACCTATAGACACATATACACAAGAACTGATTGGTAATATTTATTAGCATACTACTGGATATAAATGAACCAAAAAAAACCTTAGCAAAAGATGATCACCCAACTTTCCTAGAGACTACCTTATTATGACTAGAAATTAGAGGCTGGGAAATTTATTCAGTCACTGTTCAAGTTCAGTGAAGCCATTTCGCGTTTCCAAGGTTACCTGTATGTGGCTATAATACCAAACTCCCCAGTTACTTCAAGAACCAAGGATACCAAGAAAGAGACCTGAGATCTCTTTCTCTGTATTGAGGGTAGATTGGAGAGTCATGCTATAGGACAGTAGGCAAGCTCACCCTTGACAGGCAGGAGAGAATAGGGAAGTCAGCATCTTATCAGTGGACTGCTGAGGACATAGCTACTTGTAATAGGAAGGCATTATATTGAAAGGTCATTAACGTGGAATCCTTTGGACAGTATACACTCCATATATGTCACAATAATATTAAAAGATACTGCTCAATGTTTGCTTGTACACAAATAGTTTAGAAGTGTAAATTTAATTTATACTTAATTTACACTTGTCCATTTAATTTCAAGGACAAAAAAAAAAAGACCTTAAGCCAATTATTCCTGTGGTTTTACTTCTCAGAGAAAATCATCACTGAAACAAAATATAACAGCAAAATGGAAACATGACACTAAAATATATTTGTAAATTTTTTTATGTTTCTAGGTGAAGAAATTTTCAGATCTTTCTTTTTATTTTTATCACCCTTAGGTCTTGTAAGAAAAATCATCGATTGCCCACAAGGATCATTTGGAAGGATATTTCCTTGAAATGTTCAGAAGAGGAAAACAGGATGAGCACTGGACTCAGCCCCTGGAGCTCACAGCTTCAACCCAGCTCAGGCTCAACTCCAAACCCAGAAATAGCACTGAACAAACATGGAATGCTTGGGAAGAGGGATGTGGCCATATATCCTCTCTGCTCAAGAGATCTGAAGGACACCATGACCTAAGAAAAATGTCCTCAGAAACAGTCCCAACAGGCCTCTAAGAAAGTACATGTTCCCTGATTTTTTAAAAACCACTGACACCCTTGATTTGATTTTTTCCAAGCTATTCTGAGCACCCTCGATAGAGTGAGCCACAGCCTATTGGATTTTGGATTAGGAGAGTAACAGTGCTATTTAAACATCTACTTTTCAAGACCAGGCTTCACATGCTAACTGCATCTTCCTTGCAATGCTTTGCCACTTTGATTTTTTTTTTTTTTTTTGAGTCCCTAAAATACATATGCTCAGGATGTCACCAACAGGTGGGTATTTCTTTACCTTCCCTTCCTGGGAGTCTCAAGGCATATATGAAGGACATGAGCACTGCTTTCATTTTCCTAAAGAAATCAGCTTTCTACAGGGAATTGAAAACATGCGATTCCCTATAGGGATTTCTAAGAACCCACATACACTCAGGGTGAATAAAAGCAGCAGGGAGATGGGCCTTAGACAAGAGCATATTTGCTAGTTTTCCTTGAAATGTTCAGATCTTTGACCCTAAGGGAAGCTAAGGCTAGGCATTTACTTGCCAAGGGGAAGGTGATGGGATCAAAGGAAAAAGACCCACTTTGGGGAAACCATTCCACTGGCAAGGCCTGATATGGAGGATCTAAGGCAGCTTTCTCTACCTCTAAATTCCAGAGCATCGCAGTGGCCTCGGGTGGCTCTGTGGTCACACATAACATTTTCTACTGACTCAAAATGGCAACAAAAGCAAGGGACTCCACATTCCTATCATATGTGACAGTTTGGAAAGCCACTCTCCCCTACAGTGGTGATGTGGAAAAACAAAAAGGGCACTGTCCATTCTCAGCCCCTCTAGTATCCACTCTTCATTCCCAAATAAGCCTGAGGCCACATTTCACCGCAGCTCCCATGGTCAGAAGAAAGAAGAAACATAACGCCCAGTAACCAGGACCAACTATCTGAAAGCACTTTGCAAGTATTACATTATTAATGAATTATCCCTACAGTCCATGGAGAAGGTATTTGGATGCCTGTCTTATAGGTCAAAAAACTAAATGTATTTATTGAACACTAACTACCTGTCAGAATTTGTGCTGCAGGGTTTCCAGAGAATGAGATAGAGGTGGCCCTTAACCTCATGAAATTTACATCCCAGCTGAGCTCAGAGAAGCGAGTGTCTAGTCATTGGCAAATAAGCTGTTGGCAGATGTTGGAGGCTCTGTGGGAAGGAGGCAGGGACAGAGGGAAAAGGATCACATGGGAATCAAAGAAAAGGTAAGAAAAGTAATTTCTCAAAGTGTCCAGAAAATAAACTGAATATTCAGAATCTGAATACAGTCTGCATACCTCACAAAGTTGTATAGACTTATACATGCCCCAACTCTGTTGATCTTTGAGAACAGAGAAAGAGTAGTAGCTGTGCAAACTTTTCCATAGGCCATCCTGATCCCTGAAGTCTGAGCAGAATCTTTGGGGAAGACCTTCCTTTTGCTATCTGGAGAAGAACAGAAATTGAATTCCAGATCTGAAGAGAGGATGAGAGAGTTTCAGAAGGAACCCTTTCAAACTTATCCTTGTTAATATTCTTCAAGCACATAAGTAATGATAATTTGCAAAAATAGAGCCCCCTCTGGCTTCCAGAGACAGCAAGCTAAAAGAAAAACTGCATGTCATGGCTATCCTACTCTAATAATAGAAAAAGAGGCACAAACAGGGTACTAAATAGCAGTCATAAAATTGCAAGGCACCCCAGATCCCTCATCCTCTTATCTGGGCAGTAAAAGTACCACATGGGCAGGTAATATGGAAGAAAATACAGGGGTGTGATTATTGAGGGGTTAGCTGGCAGGAACCTGGAGGGGTAGCTGGATCTAGCTGCACAACCTATACTCTCCCAAGAATCCAAAGACATTCAGGTGACTGCCCAAGAATTAAAAATCAGCCAGCCCAGAGAGAGGCAAGCACCTCCTAACCCAGAGATGGACAGCAGGAAACACTGCCAAGATCTGACTGACCATCTTAGGTCCCTCTCCCTGAGATGTATTCCTGTCCATGGTCTCTCGCAAGATTTTATGCAGAAGGCTACTTCAGAGAAATGAGATGGTTTTATTAGCATGCAGGGGCCAAAGTTTAGCCTGAAGGAGAGATACCTTCATCAATAAAATCTTTTTTGATTAAATTCAGTCTTTCTTCTTGGGTCTGCTCAGAGGTTGGAAAATAAGCTGGGTGTGCTTTCTAACTTTTATCCCCAATTTGTTCCCTGAGGATTTCAAGGATTCTGTTTCCATCAGGGCAGTCTGTATGAAGAAAGAAAGGAGTGTTCCTTCCTTAACAAGTTACCTCTTGATCAATTCACACCCAGTAATTCGGACTTGGAAATTCACCAGACTCAAATATCTAGCTGGGTTAGCTGGTTATATATTCTAGGCTAAATAATTAATCTCTCTCTATATTTTTAAAGTAGTCACCTTTTAAACAAGAATTAAAGCTTTTTTTTTAATAAAGAGAAAAAAATGTATCTACATTGTATCTACAGAAGAGGAGCTAATTCCTTTTAGCCTTTTAGCTGATATAGTAGTTAAAGTGCCAAACCGAAGGCAAAGCAATGGTGTAGGTGAACTATACAATAATTTCTATCATATTCATTTTTATTTTCAACATAATAATTAATATATGTTAAATATTCCATTCACTGTACAGTGAAATATCTGGGAAAAAAATCAAGACCCTTTTTCAAACATCAGTTCCATATCAGAAGAGTCTATCTGTATTTATTTTTGTTAAGCGATTTGGCCAAATATCACTGGGATGTGATCTGGTCCTAGTTTCCACACCAGTGATTTGGTTTGCCCAAATATGATCCCTTTGGAAGACTCAGTGTGTCCCTGTGTTTACCTTCTGGTTCTCTTGAACAGTCTTTGTCTTCATTTGTCCCCTTACACTGGCTGGGCTGATATTCAATGATGCTCAACCATGCTTGGGAGCTGGCCAACCAGGCATCAAGAGCCAGTCCAGCCTTCCTGGTACACACTGCCCACATCGTCATGCAGTCCCAGCTGTTTCAAAGGCTCTGATGATAATATGGGCCCCACTCCAAGCATTTGCCTGCTTAAATGGATGCCCTAAGGACAATTAATGAATCTCTAATGGTGATAATTCCAGCACACTCACCCCGGGCCATTAGGAATACTATTACTCTTCTTAGACTGAATGAAACCTCCCTATGTCCTCCTATTACACCATGAGAGTGAAGCCCTTAGCATGGTCCCTGATTCACTGGCAACCATAACCAAGAAATTTCCATTCTCCAGAAGAACCTGGTCTCCTCATAAAAGAGACTGCAGCCTTTGCCCTGCTCTCTCTTACAGAGACTCTGGAATGATGAGTAAGAAGATGCTGCAATGTACTTTGCATACTTCCCAAGAAACGCACTCCCTAATCCCAAGTCATAATTGCTAATAAATGATTCCTCTTTTACATAGGGTTAAAGGATTTTTAACATACACATTCTCTGGTGCTCATTAAGAAGACACTAATTCTTCATGGGTTTATAAGCACATACATAACGGAGAATAATTTGCAGCGACTGTATAATAATGAATGTAAAATCCTAATGAGGGGATGCACATTGGCTGGGAAAGTATGTTGTTCTTTTCTTCTTTCCTTTCTTTTATCAAAGATATTGTACTGAATTTTCTTTAGAGGATTTATTAGTGCCTGTTTAATATCATCCCTCTCTTTCATATGAAAACTTTCATTAGAATCCTAGGCAAAGCTTTAGGCTTTCAATGAGGAGGTTATTAAAAAATAATTAATATCTAAATGGTGCTCAAAATACCACATTACTGCTAATCGACAGCACTATCATAGGGAACAGAGATGTGAATGATATTAACCACCAGAAAATCCAGCCTGATCTATCAGTAATTTCATTATTTCCAAGTATAAAATTAACTTCTTGGAGAGGAGCTACAGGGACTACAGGGCTCCTGGGGGCCTCATTTGGTCTGAGCAGATGATTTCCTTGTGGAGTCTCCATGCAGAGAATTAGACATGAGTTCTCAATGGTCTCTGCAGCTGATTCTCTATTTTCTACATTCTGTTGTCATGTTAGGATGGCCTACTGTTCTGAGTAGCGTACTGGGTCTCTTCTTCAGATTACCCAGAAGGCCAAACACTGCAACAGAAAAGGGCTGCCCTTGAGCCTTCTGGTCTCATCTCACAGAAGAGCTTCAACCAGAGGGTGGGCTTAGGGTTCCCTGGACATCCAATGCTGCCTCAGATCATTTACTGTTGGGGAAGTTCTGAAGTTCATTTGTTTGGTTTCCAAGACAAAATGGTTACATTAATTCATATACAAAATGGGAACTGATTCAATCATCATAATTTTTACTCTGACATCAGCCAAACAAGTTTATGCATCTTACCAATCTAAATCTTAATTGCTCAGGTATGATCTTTATACTTTTCAGAGTGATGCCTGGGAGGAAAGAAAGTAAAACAGAAAGAGAGGAAGAAAGGAGGGGACAGCAAAACAGGGAGAGAGGGAATAGTAATAAAAATAGCAGTTCAAAGCATTTTTGGAATTAATGCTTATTACCACTCTCCTGGGAGTATCATGAAGAATGTAAAGGTCTGAGAATTTCTGCAGTTAAGAACTGCATTTAATTTTGTCTAAGACTTTTTCAACTTGTCATATGATTTTCTTCATCTTTTCCCCCTCTCTCACTGTATTATCATTCCAGAGAATCCAAAGCATACACCTTGGGAAGCTGATTGGTTCCTGCTTCCTGCATTAGGTGACTGCCATCAATTCTAACATAATTACACCAGCATGTGCTCGGCATTTATCCAACATAAGGTCAGAATAAGGGTTATGTACTCTTCAAGGACATGTGCCAGCCCCTCCAAGGACTTACACACTTTCCTAAGGCCTAAACATCTGTGCTCAAGACTATGAATCCATCCTTCCTGATGTCCACTTAAGGTCAAGAGCTGACTCTGGCAGTTTAAATGTAACCAGTGAGATAACAGATGAACCAAGCATGGTCTCTATACTCAGGGAGGCCATGATGACCTGTCATAGACAGTGAACCAGAACCACAAGACACACGATATGGGGGAGGGGGATATCTGTTCTACATGAGGGACAAAGGATGAGTGGTAGAGATGGTGGCTGATTAGGTGACCTCCAAACCGGATTTTCATTGCTGGATGGAAGGGGACAGATGCATAAGCAATATAAAAAACACTGAGACTGAAAAAGTGAGGGAATGGACATTTTGTCATTCATCTCCAATATTGCAGGCAAAGCCAGAGGCTAGTATATGAGGAACTCCACACGACAGCTAATTCCTTCAGACCAGGCAACCACTGTACCCACATGTCATGCCTAGCTAGATGGCAGGTGTGGAGTTCCTCTTGCTCTCAGGGCCTCTGTGTCTCTGGCAGCAGGCTTCACATACTCAGCATCTCTCTGATGGGCATCAACATAGGAATATGCATTTGTGCTCTTGTCTTATGAAACAAAATATTGGATATTTAGTGTTATCTTGTAAGTAAAATAATCTTTTATGGACACAAGGAACAATCCATTGGAAGGATCCTTCGGCATTAAAGCTGCTTTTAGGGAACTTCTGAGTTGAGAGAAATGCTAGAACTTTTAAAACTCCACTGACTGAACTAAAGAGAAAAAAGATGTAAGTAAAATAGAAATCTACAGATGCACTTGACAGTGATTTGATGTGAGGTGATAGTCCCATCCACAATTTGATTTAGCCAAATCCATATCTTCTGGGATCCTTGAGTTATCTAGAGGTTCTATAAACCTCAAAAAAGTACTCCATAGCATGCAAGCTGAAGAACAATGAGAGAAAGAGAAACTAGCAGATTTTTACATCATCAGGAGGGACATGGCTGGTCCAACAGGCAGTGGAGCTTGCGCACAATAAAGTGACCTTTGAACCTCCTAAGCACACTGACAAATTGCCCTCTGGAGTCCAATTCCCAGCATCAGCACCACTTTGCCATGATGGCCTGTCTCCTGTCTCTACTGCCTAATGGCTCTCTACGCCAAGAAGGGCAGTCTGTGTGATTAAAATAACCATCAACAAAATAGTTCAGTAATTAAACGTCTTATTTTTAAAATATAATTGTGGTCAGCAAGATTGATAGGCTCTTTTGGTCATTAACAATCTAGTTAACAACCATAAATTTCAAGTCATCACTTTCCTGAGCCCCGGTGTTAAAGAGGTTAAGGGGGCAGATTATACTCAGGCAGAGTTAAGAACTGGAAAATTAAGCTAGAATGTGAAAAGCAAGATTATGAAGACGTATTCCTCAGAGTGCTGTGGACCTAAATGGAAACTAGGTATTATTAATGCTAGAGGATGTGTTCAATCACTTTTTATGGGGGAAAAGGTACTAATTAATGCCCTACACCATGGCAATAAAATTTAGGAGGGGATAGGACATTTCTAACAACCAAACGCAGAGTAAAATCAAGACTGTTCAAAATGAACCATCTACCCAGCATCATAAATAAATTGTCTATACAGAGTGAAAGGGAGGACGTGCTCTTTGGTTGTGTTTGGGCATACCGAAAACATTGATTCCTGAAATGTATTTTCAAATGACATATAAAAATAGGGAAACTATAAACACAGGAAAGATAGGGAAACTTTTAAACTAATCTTACCACCATATTTTTTGTCTTTTCAGTTCATAATTTCTTTTATCATTTTTATTGTTTTCTATTTATTATATATAACACTGGAATTCATTTTGACATAATTATAAATGCATGGAATATAATTTGCTCTAATTCTGTCCTCAGTACTTCCCCTTCCCCTTCCTCTCCTTCTTTTCCTTCTTCCCTTTGTTCCCTTTCTTCTACTGATCTTTCTGCTATTTAGTTTTTTTAATTAGTGTATTGTGTATCTACATAATGATGAGAAATACTGCAGAATATTTACATGTACATTGGAAAGTTTGGTAAGATTCATTCCACTGTTTTTCCCATATCCATCCCTTCTCCCTCCCCTCAATCCCCTTCTTTGAGTCCTCTGTGCTTTCTTTTATTTTGCTGGAATCACCCAATCCCTGAAGTGTATTTCTCTCTCTCTCTCTCTCTCTCTCTCTCTCTCTCTCTCTCTCTCTTTTTAAATTTTAGACTAGCTTCTCCATATCAGAGAAGACATTTGACCTTTGACTTTCTGGCTTATTTCACTTAGCATGATAATCTCCAGTTCCATCCATTTACTGGCAAATGACATAATTTCATTCTTTTTTATGGCTGAATAATACTCCATTGTGTATCTTTACTACATTTTATTTATACATTCATCTGTTGAAGGGCACCTGGTCTGGTTCCACAACTTGGCTATTGTGAATTTTGCTAATCTAAATATTGATGTAACTGCATTCCTATAGTATTCCAATTTTATATATTTTGGATCTATATTGAAGGGTAGGACAGCTAGGTTATAGGGTGGTTCCATTCCTAGTTTTTTGGGAATCACCATACTTCCTTCTAGAGTGGTTGCACTAATTTGCAGTCCCATCAGCAATGTATGAGTGTACCTTTTCCCCAATATCCTCACCAATACTAATTGTTATTTGTGTTCTTGATAACTGCTATTCTGACTTGAGTGAGAGGAAATCAATGCAATTTTGATTTGCATTTCCCTAATTGCTAGAGATGGTAAAGATTTTTTTCATAAACTGGTGGCCATTTGTATTTCTTCTTTTAAGAAGTGTCTATTTAGTTCTTTTGCCATTTACTCATTGTGGGGTGTGTGTGTGTGTGTGTGTGTGCGTGCGTGTGTTGAGTTCTTTAAATATTCTGGATATTAATACCCTATTCTGAGTAGCAGATGGCAAAGATCTTCCTCCATTCTGTAGGCTTTCTCTTCACATTCTTAATTTTTTCCTTTGCTGTGCAAGAAGCTTTTTAATTTGCTAGCATCCCACTTATTAAGTTTTGGGTTTATTCCTTGCACTTTAGGGGTCTTTTTAAGGAAGTTGCTTCCTGTACTGATATGCTGGAGTTAACATCATACTTTAAAGCAAAACTGAATAATGCACTGTCTTTTTAATATTGTATTTATGAAATTCATAATTACATAATCAGTTGTATTGATCAGTGAGTTATTATTATTTTTATGCCATCACATTCTGACCTAATCTTTTACCTGACCAAAACTTACTGTTGGTTCATTTTTGTTGTTTTCATTTTTGTTTTATTGATGCTCATGGCCAACCAAAGTAAAAGATAGCTAATTCTTCCATGAGTCTATTTACTTGTAGCATGGAGAAGCAATTCCAGAGGAGATGATGGCAAGAATGAGAAGGATGTGCATCCATCCCCCTTCCACTTTAAGGTATTAGACTGTACAAGGCTCTTTCCAACCAAGAAGAAACAAATATGAGATGAAATGAATTAGCCCAGGGAGATAAATTGGATTTTGTCTGCTCTAATCTGGAACAAACATCCATTCAACTGATCCTCAACGGCATTTCCAATTAATAGAGAAATAGGGGAATATTCCCACTGGGGGATACAATCCCCAACTAGGATGGTTGTCAGAAATTCCACAACATCACAAGTTTGCTGGAAACTACTGATAGAATGTTCCATCTACCTTTGTAAAAGGAAAACAAGACAGCAGAACAATACTAGATCTGGTGACTAAAGTTCAAAGGAACCTGAAAAGTGACTTATGAGATATGCTTTAACCATTTTCCCCTTCCCTAGAGGTTGACTGCATCTTAATCACATATGCTCACAGCAGCCCCACATTCAGCCTCAAAAAAACTCACAGCTTAATATTTGAAGAGGAAGAAAAATTAGGGATTGATGGACAAACAATTTTCAACTCAGATACCCTCACTGATCAGTTAGCAGTACTATGTATTGAACTTAGTGGAGAAGAGTATCATGACCAATTACCAGCATAAGGAGGGACAGTTTAGCATAAGAGGTTAAGGGAATATGATACTTGAATCTCAGCCCTATTTTTTTAATAACAGAGCAATCTTAATTTTACACATATAAAATGATAAAAATAATAATTATCTCATAGAGTTATTAAGAGCATTAAATAAAAATATAGATGAAACAACTTTGACAATGTCTAGTATATAATTTGCACTTAATGAACACTGGACTCAACAGCAGGACTCACCCCTGTTGCTAACTGGTATTGCAGAATAGAATGGTGACTTGTCCTTTGACCCTCAAACTGTCTGTGTTCCAGAATCTGCTTCTCAATTCAAGAGCCAAACTGACAAGTACCACATTTTGAATTCAAGGTGGCAGTGGAGAGTAGAAGTCTAATGTATACAGTGCCCATATGACTTGATATATAAACTGAGTAGACCTCACCTCCAAAATGCAACACCTTGTAATGGTGGTGGTGTAACATTTTTGACTCTGAAAAGTCAAAAAGTCTTTCAGTGACTCCTATTTTCAGGACACTTCAGAATGATCCAAATCTGTACACTTTTGACTTAAAACAATCAGGTGGCCTTTTCCAGGCTTCCCAGGCTACAAATCATCTACACAACTCCACACCTACCTTCAACCAAATTGAATAAAGGATCAAAGGTGACTGGTTCCACCCAAGTATTACGGGCTGTCTTCACCTATTGAAAGTCTGGCTCTGTCAGTGACAGGCATGGAAATGCTTTCAAACCAGGCACATAATGAGAACAGGCTTCTGAACCTGATGATGCCGGAGCCTCTGCCAGCGGCTGTCATTACTTACTAGGGGTCAGAACTAGGGCAGGGGTTCTCAACTGGGAGCAAGTTTGTCCCACAGGGGACTACTGACAATGTCTGAAGACATTTTTTCTTGCTGTTGTTGTTGTTGTCACAAATGGGTTGAAGGTGTTTCTGGCATGAAGTAAGTGAACACTCAGGCACAGCAACCCCCAAACAAACAAAACAACAACAACAGAACCCCTCAATTTCCTGATCTAAAATGTCAACAGTGCTTGAATCAGCATGTAACACAGATCAGTGTGGACTCACTTGCCAAGTTTTCCTCACTGTACTGGAAGTGCCCAGCAGGCAAGGACATTGAGTCCTTGGTGTTCAGAGGGGTGCACAGTACTTCACTGTGGCTCTAAGTGGCTTGTGGAATGGATGCATTACAACACCATAAGGCAATGCAGGCCACCATTTTTCTTCACAGCAGAGCAAGCCCTTAGATGTTAAGGTCATAAAGCAGGGTGGAAAGAGAAGAGATAGCTGAACACGACTGCTTATTTGAGCACCTAGCATAATAGTGCCAATCAACCTGTCCCTCCTGCTGCACCTCTGTCTTTACCTACACAATGACTAGCACCAGGGCCAGAGCCTCACAGGAAGTTGTAACAACTTCCACCAAAAAGGATCTAGAATCCACTCACTTCTCTCTGTCCTTAAAGCTACTACGTGGGCCAAAGCTGCCATCATCATCTCAAAAGGGTCACACCCTGCTTTTAGGCTTGACTTCTAATTTCTATTCTCTACAGTGGAATAACAAGATGTCCTTTTGAAAATACCAATCAAGTCACATCATTTGCTGTTCAAAACCTGTTAAAGTCTACACTGTGGCTCAAATTGCCTTATAAAGCCGGCCGGCACTGCCTACATCTTTATGCTCCAAGCCCAGTGGCCATTTTCCTCCATAACTAATATGTCCATGTCCAGTTCCTTCTCCCTCAAGAGGCTGTGCACCAGTCTAGGGATTTCTTCTGGATCTTTACATGGCTAGCATCTTCACATCATTCAGGAACTAGAATAAAGTGAACTCCTTGGAGAGGAAGTTTTTGACTACACAGCATTTAAAACAAAACAAAACAAACAAAACCCTCCTGTGCTCTCTTTATGAGACTTCTTTGTTCCATTGTCCTTAGATTATGAGGCACAATCTGAGATCTTATTCTTTATTCACTTATTCTTATATATTGGCTGTCTCCCCCAGTAGAGCTTTAGCTCTGTGAGACCATGGAACCTGACTGTCTTACTCTCTGCTCTGTCCCAACACAGTGCAGAGCACAATGGAAGGGGTCAATATGTGTCTTCTGAATGGACAGAATTCTGAGGACAGATTTGGAAATGTACTATTATGAAAATGACATCAATTTGAAGGAAATAGGTGTGAACTGTCACTTGCAAAAGAGTTCCCTAGAATTTCCAAATTAAACCCCAAATTGCATCCTTTGTTAACTGAGTTCGGTCCAATGTAAGACTAATCATCAGAATAAGACAGAAGTGGTTAATGCTCATCAACCACCAAATAACTCAGAAATTAAATGAACGAGAGTATAAGTCGCTCTCATTCTTTTCCTGAGCACCAAATTAAAGTTCATCTGATATTTTAAAATCTCTTATGAGACAGTGTAATAATGAAACTACAATGAAATAATTTTAATGATGCTCAGTTCATACCCATAACAGTGAGTTTGTAATTTTCCAAATACAGTTCAGCAGTGTGGACAGGCATGGTATGAAAATAAATTTAAGTCTCTTTTTCTTTTAAAATTTTTTTTACTGTGGAAAAGAATCATTAACATATTCACTGTTCACAGGCCATATCTGAAGCAAGAATACTAGTATGCCATCCCTTGGGGAACCCTGAAACATGTGACAGTAATGCGGCTTTTTTTGGACCATATGTAAATCTGAATACATGTCAGCCATACATAAAATCAGCCAGAAACATGTCAGCAGTGGATGGGAGCAGAGTGGGTGGATGGTGGCACATAAAAGCCAGCAGAATCAGAGACTGGGAAAACAATGCTGAATGACCACGCAAGATCCCTCTTGCTCCGCCTCCTGCCGGCCTTTCAGTGCCAGCTGCTTTGGCTCCAGCAACATCCCCAGACTTCCAGCGTTTTGAAATATATAGGCTTGGGGTATCTGTGATTTCATTCCCTCCACAGAGGAGCATAGTCAAATAGCACTTGCAGAAATGGAATAATAAAATTCTGGAGTGTCTCATGCTTCCATATTGGGGAAACTGAAAGTTTCACTTTTTGAAAATTTTACCTAACTTAAATTTAAATAGCCACATGTGGCAGGTGGCTACCATAAGGCACAGCCTTCTTATCAGTCTAGCGAACTCCAGCTCATCCCTCAAATCCCAACTCAAATGCCCCCTCCTCCAGAATCTCCTTCCTATTCCTGTTCCCTCTGGGGCAGGTTGCATATAGATGGATGACATTCATTAACTGTACTTTATAATAATTATTCTCCTTCCTAGACTGAGACTATTTTAAGAGCAAAGACTGTCTGACTCATCTCTAAATCCTTAGTTCAGTGCTTGACACAAGAGAAAGTTTGATAAATATTTGCTGGATGCTCAAGTGAAATAGTGAAACCATCTTTAGTTGTGAACAAATATAAGTACAGCTTCCCAGAAAAGTTCTTCCCTGGGGAAGGTTTTATCACCTTTACACAACAAGTTGCAAACCAGACATGGGTCTTAAGATTTGGTAGTATTTTGTCACATAAATTTGTTTTAATGGAAAATGTTCCTCAATGTTAAAAACAGACTTCCCCCAATTCCAGGGATAGGTATCCCATCTGGCAGCTTTCATCTCATATACAGACTTGGCAACAATGAACCAGAATGGAACATGCACTTGCATATTTTAGATAATAAATATACTCCACAGGCCTTTCTCCCCCCACCCTTACTCCTAGTTCACTTTATTTATTTATTTATTTATTTATTTTTGAACCAGGGATTGAACTCAGGGACACTTGGCCACTGAGCCACATCCCCAGTCCAATTTTGTATTTTATTTAGAGACAGGGTCTCACTGAGTTGCTTAGGGCCTCACTAAGTTGCTGAGGCTGGCTTTGAACTCGCAATCCTCCTGACTCAGCCTCCTGAGTCGCTTAGATTACAGGCGTGCACCACCACGCCCAGCTTGCCCCTAGTTCACTTTAATTATTAATGATCTTTGAATTCCTTCTGCAGCCATTTGACCTTATAACCCCAGACACTTAGTGAAGAGTCAAGAAGTTCAGGTATACACACTGACCTCTGATTTAAAATAGCAAAACAGCAAGGGCACAGTAATAGCAACAGCAATAACAATATTAATGGCTGCTAATGTTTACAGAGCATCTCATGCCAGGTATTCCACTAGGTATTTAATACAGGTTGTCATGTGAAATCCTCCAGGGTTAGCCTCCTTTGATCAGTAAGGGGACCAAGAGAATGCCAAGAATAAGCAGCAAGATCTTTCCCTAGCTCTGTCCTCACTACAGCCTTTGTTGCCATATCTTCACTACAAAGTCATTTTCCTCCTTAACCACCATGTTCCTCCCAGCCTGGATTTTGACACTAAGTGTGATTCAAAGTAGGACCATGGGCAAGTGGCATAAATTTTCTGCATTTTGCTGCTTCAGAAGCTGAGCTGACATAATCTCCAGGAGTGTATGTGGGCACATGAGATGACACAGGTGAGACATCAAACTTCTTAGACATTTTCACAAATGGAAAATGATCTCATCCAAGTGGGCAGAAGATGGTGGGGGGTCAGTTGATATATCTAAAGTAGGGCGGTGGGGAAATGGTTTAAGAGCAGTATTGTGGCTTCTGCTAGTACCCAACCTCCAGCATCAAGGGACCCTCATTTAGGGAAAGAATATCTCATTGTAATGAATAAAAACCTGGCTCCTTAAAGGTTGTCTATAACTTTGTGCCAATCAGATGACATCAAAGGGACACAGGTCAATGGAGGGTTTAAGAAGTAACCATGTGGACCTACTTCTGAGCCAGCCCATGAATTAGAAAATGTTTTCTAAAGTAGTTGAGATAGCAAATATTTTGGGCCTTGAAGGTCATCTACAAACAAATGACTGTGGATGTGTTCTAATAAATCCATTTACAAAACTTGCTAGGCATCATGGAGGCAGAACAGACCTCAGAAGAAGACATTGTGCGTATTATTCAGTCATCTGGCACAATCACAGGGACAAAACTAAGTTGATGCCTATTGAATTTGTACTTTCAGGTGGCCCCAACCCTCTATGGTCAAGGCAGCAAGAGGGACTTCCTGAACAGTTTTTCTGGGTGGCTCCAGCTCCAGACTAATCCCACTGGTCATGAGGAGAGCAAACCCTCGCCTTTTTCCAGTGCACAGTTCCTCCAGGTGCTGTGTGGGCCTGTCACCAACACAGGTAAGCTACCCGCCCGTCAACCACTTGATGTCAGCTCCTGACTAAATGAAAGACAATATATGATAGGCCTGCAATGCCCAAGAAGTTGCCAAACAAGGATGCTCAGATATATCCTTTTAGACAAAGTCAAACACCTCTGCTCCCCATGCCCTCTTTGATACCCTCTCCCACCAGGTGCCACCTCTGGCTCCACCTTGCACTGAGCTGTTCACTTGGATTTGGATGGTCAGCTTCTTATATACCTAGACTGCAGGTGGCTTCTGGTTGGCACACTGCGTGGACTCTCCACACACTTTTTGGTGTGATAATCCTATGCTTGAGGCCGGTTGCTTTTCTTTCGAGTACATGATCAACATGTTGCAAAGAAGCAACAATTCACTGTTTTGTCTGTTAGCCTAAATTCTCATTGTCCTTCTGCTTTTGGTTCTAGCCTCACTTAATCCAGTTTCCCTTCATATCATGAAGTCTGCTCATTTCTAAACTACTGCTTCAACTTTAATGTACTAGTACATTTTATTGCCATCTTTACTATTTTACTTTCTGAGTGAAATAACATAGAATATGACTTGGGACAGAATTTGGAGAAATTATAATCTTAGGGTTAGAAAACCACAGTTTGAGCCTTAGTTGGATCTTCTCTGAAGGACTCTGGGCAAATGAGTGAACATCTTTGAACTTAAATTGTTTTACCTCAATTGTATGGAAATCCCTGAGAGGTACTGCAAGGATGGAATGAGTTAAATATGGAAGATTACTCTTCCAATTCAATAATAAAGACACAAAAGCATCTAGTTGAAACAGAAGGCACAGAATCCAAACAAATGTTTCCCCAAGGAAGCTTATATGAATGGCCAAAATCATGTGAAAAGATGATCAACACCATTAGCCATCAAAGAGGACTTGCCTAATCAAAATCACAATGAGATACCAGTTCTTACCCATTACAGTGAATGTAATCAAAAAGTTAGAAAATACATGCTAATGTGGATGTGGAGAAATTGGAATCCTGCTAGTGGAGATGTAACATGGTACAGACACTTTGAAAAATGGTAGGCCAGGACCTTAAAAGATTAAATGCAGAGTTACCATATCAGTGAACAATTCCACTCCTAGATATATATCCAAAAGAAATGGAAACATGGTCAGGTGGTGGTCCACGCCTGCAATCTCAGCATTAACAGAAGCTGAGGAAGGTATACTGCAAGTGAGAGACTAACCTCAGCAACTTAGCTAGACCCTGTTCCAAATTTTACAAAAATAAAAAGGACTAAGGATGTGCCTCAGTGGTAAAGCATACCTGAGGTCAATCCCCAGTACCAAAGGAAATGAAAACATGTCCACACAAACACTTATAAATGAATAGCAGCATTTATATCAGCATTATTCAGGAGAGGCACAATGTGAAAGCAACTCAAATTTCTATTAAATGATGAACAGATAAACAAAATGTAGTCTAGTCATACAATGGAATGCTATTTTGCAACAAAAAGAAAGGATTCTGCACAGCAAAGTAAACAAACCAAAATGAAACAGGCAATCTATGGAATGGGAGAAAATATTTGCAATATAACTGATAAAGGATTAATATCCAAGATATATAAGCAGTTCATACAACTCAATAACAAATAAATAATAACCTAAATTTTTTAAATGGGCAAAGGACCTAAATGGACATTTTTTCAAGGAAATACAATTGGCCAACAGATAAAATGATAAAATGTTCAATATCACTAATCATTATGGAAATGCAAATCAAAACTATGTGATATCACCTCACACTTGTTAAAATGGTTATTATCAAAAAGTCCAAAGACAACATGTGTTGGTGAGGAAACCCTTGTACACTGTTAGTGGGAATATAAATCAGCACAGCTGTCATGGAAAATAACATGCAGGTTCTTCAAAAATTTTAAAAACTACCATATGATCCAGCAATCTGACTTCCAGGTATATACCCAAAGAAATCAAATAAAATCCTTACTTCAAAGGAATATCTGCATGTGTGTATTCACTGCAGCATCCTTCACAGTAGCCAAGATAAGGAAGCAGCCTGAGTGTCTAGTGATTGGTGAATGGGTAAATAAAAATATGGGATGTGCCTGTGTACAGGAATAATGTTCAGGAATATTATTCTTTAAAAAGAAAATTCTACCATTTGTGACAACCTGGATTAACCTGGAGAACATTACGTAAGGTGAAATGAGGCAGACACAGGAAGACCAATAATGCATGATGCGTGATCTCACTTATATATGGAATCCAAAAAATGTTGAACACGTACCAAGAATAGAGATTGGTCTGAGGAAAATGGGAAAATGAGAGTCAAAGGGTAAAAACTTTCCATGAGAAGGTGGGTAAGTCCTGGAGGTCTAATGTAAAACATGGTGACTACAGTTAATAATTTATTATATGCCTCGAATTTGCTAAGAGAGTAGATCTGAAGTGATTTTTACCACAAAAGGAGGCAACTATGTGAGGCAAGGTGATGGAGATATTCATTAGCTTTACTGTAGTAATTGTTTCATTAGGTACACAATAGATATCAAATCATCACATTGTACACCTTAAATATATTATTTTTGTCAATTATTCCTCAATAAAAGCAGAAAAACAATGAAGTACTGATACATGCTACAAGATGGTCATCTATGAAAACTTCATGCTAAGCAAAAGAAGAGTCTACAAGGATTACATAATATATGACTTCACTCATATGAAATGTCCATAACAGGCAAATCTATACAGACCAAACGTAGTTTAGTTGCCAGGGAAAGTGGGCAATGGTGAGTGACTGCTATCGGTGCAGGGTTTCCTTTGGGAGTCACGAAAATATTCTGGAATCTGAGGCAATGATTACACAATCCTGTGAATATGCTTGAAAACTACTGAATTACAAACTTCAAATGGGTGAACAATATGATGTTTTAACTACATTTCAATGAAGCTGTTACATTAAAAATGTGGGAAATTCTTATTCTAGTGCATAATAAAGTTAAAAATGGTCCCCAGTATTATCATTAGCCCACCTGAACATCAGTTTTTATTTTTTCTTTCTTAAAAAGCAGTAAGTTATTCTGGAGGCTTTCAGCTCCATTGTTCTGAAAACTGAGATGCTTAAATATGTGTAGTGACATCTAAAAAAAGAACATTCTAACCATTCTCCATTCTAACCTGGAGTAGTCAGGGAAGCCTTTTAGATATCTGGACATGGTAAAGATGGAGGTGGGACTTTCAGAATTATCATAAGTAGCAATATGAAAAAGCACAAAGGTAGGAATGACTCGGTTTCCTATTGGACCGGTAGGGAGGGACAGTTGGATTATGTAAGTTGATGATGAATGATAATGGTAAGATCCAAAGGAAACAAAGATTTTGAAAGGCCTTGGAAACATGGGCCAAGACATTGGGACTCATCCAGCTCTGGAGTGGAGGACTTTCTTCAGGAAATAACCTGTTTATGTGGTATAAATGGGGGTAACAGGAATCAGAACCCATGCAGATAAGGATTTGTGGTGAGGACTTGAAGAAAGCAAGAATGAGAATAGAAAAAAATGGTACAGTGGCTGCTTCATTATCACAGAGGTGACAGATTGAAACAGGAAAAATCTTTCTCCCTCCTATCAGAATACTGAACAAAATTCATAACAACCACCATGAAATTATGATTTAAAACAAGGGGAAATGTATTAGTAAATGATAAATAGGAAATTGAATATAAATCTATGTCCTAAAATTCAAAAGAGACAATGATTACAATAAAGGAACATAGAAGGGAATGTTAGGAGGGATGGGAGGAAAAGAAACAGATGATTTTGGTGCAATTCAGAGTTGCATCAAACTCTCCCACCTCAACCTTAAGTAGCATACTAGGAGAATGTGAGTGGACAAATATTAGGGATTTCTCTCATAATCAAGAGAAAATTAGACCAAGGAAATTATTTAGGAGCTTTGAAAGAACTCCAAAAAATCTCTGGAGAGCAGCACCCCAGGATTTCTGCTCAGTGGAGATTAGGAGTCAATTATGAGACAAGTTGGAAGGAAAAAAATGATAGAATCTAATAGCAACAGTGTACAGAGGATGGCATTCACAACTGAGCTGGAGATGACCCAAGTTTTCTAAGCTTGAACCCTCCAGAAATGGGTGTTCTCAGGAAGGACAGGGGTGGCAAGAAGGGAGCATTTTATGAGAGAGGGGGATGTGACATATTATCAGATGCATTAAAACTGACCACTGATCTCTTAGATTGGGATGTCTGCATCTACATAATCTTATGACTCTGAAGTAATCTTTTATAGGTGGGTTCTGGGATGGATAAAACATAATAATTTTAATTAATTATAAACATCAATAGGTTAAGATTTTTCAAAATCATTTTTTCAATGGCTGAAATCAAATTAATTCATGAGTCTTCTAAAATTTTTAATTTCAAACTCGTAGGTATCATAAGCCACAGTTTAAGTAATTTTGCACTTAAAAAGAATTCTGGAAAGGATGTTAGAGAAGAGAAAAAACAAACATGAAACTTTCTCCATTGATAGGACAAAAACCTGTAAATTCTCATACATAAAGACTATTTAGCAACTCAAAAAGATTTATGACAGGCAAGTTTCAAGATAATCATTTTCTGCACTTTAATATTATGTAATCATCAAATATTGGAAACCAACTCAATTCACAATGAAACATAAGTCAAGTACGATTATTTGTAAAACTGGCTAGTTTTCTGGAAGTTACTATGAGATTATGGGACTGGATCTTTAATTTTAAATGATAAGAGATCCAGGTGTCAGTTCAATTCAGTTATTGGTTCTCAAATGAAACTCACCACCTGGTCCAGTGATATTTCCTTTTCAAAAGACCCCATCCTCCTCCTTGCATATTCTGATACTGATAGTCTCTGATATTTCCTCTATAAAAATAGCTAAACAGTTTAATGCTCTGGAATGCAGAGAGCTGAAATTTGCACGGACACTGTGAGCCCCCAGGACATGAACATAATTCTCAGAGTAACTTCCTAGGCTTTGAGGACATTCTCCTTTCTACCATGTTGGCACTTCTTAACTTGGGACTTAAAAATTTCCTAAAATTAAACACAAAAATTAAGGCATTTTGTACATATTTTTAAAAATTCTCCTACTGTGGACTTTCCAGTTTTTGGCAGGGTTTTCAAAGGGATCTGTAACCCAAAAGGGATCTGTAACCCAAAAGGGATCAAGAACCATGACATATGGGACACTAAAAATTAAAGACACAGAAGCTTATTTAGTGAATCTGTACAAGGTAAGTCAAGTTCATAGTACTTTCTGGGTGTCAGTTCCAAAAGATCCAGACTCTGTGGTGGGTTACAGCTGTGCCTCAATTATCTATATGACTTCCCTGGTCTGTTATTTTCATAATCAACTAGCTATTCTCTTAATTTTTCCATCTACAAAATAAAATTCCAAAAATATTAGAAACCCTCTCAGCTCAATCTTTTCTCCTTTAGAAACACTATTGTTGTCACTTTGAAAACTGTAAATAGCATTCAAGATGATATTTAAGTTTGTGCCAACATTTAGTGGAAATGTCTAAGTTTTGAAATAGTAGGAAGCTCGTGTTCCATCTGGCATGTTTTCGTTTTATCTTTCATTCTCAGTGAATTTTAAAAGTCAACTGCCGTGTCAATATCCTTTCTGCTATGCTAATGTGGCCTCCCTGTGGAAATCAAAGGGAAGGAGTCCTTAGGGCAAGTGGTTCTTTCTCAACTGAACTATTTAGTGTCACAAAATCACAAAGGATCAGAACTAAAAGCTGACTCAGAGGTGACCAAGATGAATATATCTTATAGGACAGAGGGACTGAGCCCCAGACAATAAGAATGGCCCATAGTCTCATTAGCCATAGAATTAGGACTTGAGGCTCTATAGGAGACTCTTCTGATGGCCCCATTGTCAAGTGGTCACTTCCTTTCCTGACCCTCCATGACCCTTTATCAGAGAATGGCACCCCATGCTACTTACTGGTTTCCACTTTCCAGCATAGTAACTATCACTCATTTTTTTAATCCATATGAAATAGGCTAATATTTCAAAGTAAACACCAGTGTGCCATTTCCTTTCTGACCCTCTCTTGACTGAAGGGAAGTGCATCTCCTACTTAGCAGTGGTCTTCAGAACTTATTTTAACTCAAAAGGGCAAAAGGCACTGCCCCAGCATAAGAAAGAAACAAATGATTGATGCAAGGATAAGGAAGAGACAGTTCTACCTGCTCACTTCCAGACTTAAATCTCAACCCTAAGTTTTGATGATTATATTATAATTTCCTATTTTCTGCTCTAACAAATTTCCATAAACCTCATGTTCAATAACAACACAAATTTATTATCATACAGCTTTGCAGCTCAGAAGTGCAAAATGGGTTTCAATGGACTAACATCAAGGTACTGATAGGTCTACATTTCTTTTTGAAGTTTCTAAGGGAAAATTTGATTTGTGTATTTGTGTTTGTATACATGCGTGTGTGTATATATGTGTTAGTATGTGTGTGTATATATGTATATATACACAGAAAAATATACATATGTATATATATATATTCCTTTCCCAGCTTCTAAAATCTTTCTGCATTTCTTGGCTGTGGACCACTTCCATCTTTAGGCAATGACTAGTTGACTCTTGCATGACAGCACTCTCATGCTAATTATTTTGTCTCCCTCTTCCGCATTTAAAAACTTGTGACTATATTGGGCCCACTTGGATAATGGACATCTCTCCATTTCTTAAAGTTCATTGATTAGTATCTTTGTTTAATCTTTGTTTAATCAAATAAGGTAAAACCTTAATTCTTCTTTGCCATGTAACATGATTTACAGGTCCTGGAGATTAGTAACCTGGACACCTTTGGGAGGTCTATTTCCTGTGTAATTTCCTATAAGCTACCCCTTGGGCTTGGGAATCTAAAAGCAGAGTTAATTTGCATTCTGCTTTTTCCATCCAGAATCCCAGTGATAAGCAGCTTTGCAGGAGAGTGATGGAAGACTAGCAGTGACATTAAGTATCTGCTGGGGGAAGGATGAGGGACTAAATCATCTGATGTCTTAGAAAAATTTGGAGGAACAGACAAACTTTTCTCAGTCCATGAGAACACTAAAAAACTGGAAAAGGCCTCAAAGTAAGTACCCTTTATGTGACTGTCACCAGAATCCATGTCAGGACCATGTACACCATCAAGGTTGTAGGAAGCAAAAGATCACCATCTGCCAAAGGATGGCCTTTGTTATAGGGGTCAGCATGGACTAAAAATATGCATGAGAAACAAGCAAGTCAGACTACTTTGATGCCAGATGCCAAAGAACCAGCAGTTGAAAACCACATCATCTCTGCCCCCACTCCATGTAACAGGCTGCTCATAAAGGCATAGAGAATGCTGAATTGAGAGGTTGAAACCAGAATGGGACTGAACTACAGGCCTGAACTGATACAGAGAGTATTGAACCTGCTGAGAAAAACCTGGACCTGGGAAAATAAAATGGTTTGCTATCACATCCAGAAACTAAATTTTAGTATTAAAGAATATTTCATGTAGTGTAGTTAAGTTGTGACTATGAAGTTAACCATAGCTATACAGGCTATTCAAATGAACCTCAGACATACCAAGAGATGACTTGGTGATTGACAAGAAACCTGAGACAAGACATTTGAATGGGGACATGAAGCTGCAGAGTATCACATTAGCAGGAGTGCTTATTTTAATGGGTCCTTTCCTCTGCTTCTCAGGGAACTCAGGGAAAATTTGAACCTAAAGAGAACTTTTTTCTCCAACAACTCAAAGAGTAGAAATCCCAAAAAGGCCATTTGTCCCAGTATTTCAACTTAAGTGATAGGTCATACACAAGAATTTCCCATGAGGCGTTTGTCAAACTAAAGTCGATTTCTTTCACTATGAGCACGAAACAACCATGTTGGTCTCTGCCAATGAGTGAAAAAGAACACAGGAGTCTGCTTTTCAAAAAAGATCTCTATTTTTTCTTAAAGTACAGAATTGTAGTCATTATATAAAGTTTGGAAAATATTAAAGAGCACAAAGAAAAAAAAACAGGAATGATCTATTATTTCATTTTCCACATACTCTATTCTTAGTTTCTGTGCTCCTCTTTTCACCTCAGATTGTTTCTCAACATTTTAAAACTACTAGTCATTTTAGAAATTCATTTAAAAGCTATATATATGAATATATATCATTAAAATATGCATATATATTCCTCTATTATTTGTCATTTAATGATTTCCCATGTTTAGATTTTTTCAAAATAAATAGGTCAATTACACAATTTTATAGACATGAAGGCACACACACTGTGGCAATTTGACCACTACGCAGAAAAGAACATTTTTGAGCCCAAAGAGCTCAAACAGAAGGGTCTATTATTCTCCTGGCAGGGTGGCGACACAGTTCCAAATGTGAAGGAACATGTGGATCAGTCTATTTTGGATTGCTCTATCTTGGAGAGTGCTGGGGAGATTCTGGGGGTGCATTTATCAAATTCATTTTCAAGTGGACTCCATAAATGAGCACAGGATACAGAGTTGACCTTTGTGATTTGATCTTGGAGTTTACAAGCAAAGACACACGACTGTGCCTCTAGACTAGGGTCTGATATTCCAGCTTTAAAATCCTATCTTTTCCAGCAGGCTTTGTTAGTTTTAAAAAATACTTTGTTATGTCAGAAAGGTTAATGATGTGAACTTCTGTTGTGACAAGTTGTTCCTTCAGAGGAAGTTCTGACCAAGAAGGAAGGCAGTGCCCAAAAAGTGGGGGAACATGCAGCTTCTAAATGAAAGTCAAAGAGCAGAGGGATAGAGCAAGGCTGGGAATTCAGGGAGTTGGGGAAGCTACGATTCAGGTCAATAATCATTTCCTGAGAACCGATTCTATAATATAGTGGGCCTTTCTGGGTGTGAGGAGCTGGAGAGGGAAAAGGTGACTGAGATACCTCTGGGAAGTAAGAGGCAGTAGAGCGAAAGAGCCCAGACTTCAGAGCCAGACAGCCTGAGCATGAATCCCAGGTCTGTTTGCTACCCTCTATGTCCTAAGAAAATTCATGAATTCTATCTCTGCCTCAGTTTCTGCATGTGATGGAGATAAACATAACTTAATGCTCCATTTTGCTCTTAATTGGATGTATATTGACTCATCAGCATGCTAATGTCATAATCACATCGTACCTTTCCTCTACATTTGAGGATGTCACCAATTGATAAAAATCATGCCCCTAACCTCCCTTCAGAAGTCTAATTCATCATTATCCCAGATCACCAATTGATAAAGTCCCCGAAGATCCTAATACTCTTTATTTTGAGATGGGACCTGAAAGAAGAAACTATCCCAGTACCACAGGGAAGGAAGGTAATGGTAGACACACCATGTGGATAGGATATAATTTAAGAAAACACCTTTGCTTATTTCAGGCTGAGTACAGTAAAATTCAGCTCACTCTTCACATATCTGATATGGCCAAGATGGCCAGAAAAACCAGCTCCAAGTTTACACATGCATTTGACCCAACTGTGCAAATATCCTTTTGATAACACTGAAGAGTTTTCTAAAAATAAACAAAATTATTTTAGAGGGAAAAAGATGGGCTGGAGCAGCGCCATATTTCAGTGCAAAGGGAATACTGTATAAGTTCCTTAGTTACTACTAATGTAAGACGGATTTCAACAGGTACTGGTGCAGCTGGCCTAGAAGATATTTATGGTCCATTGAGAGTTGTAAGCAGGGACTGTTTCTTTTGGAGAAAAAAAATAAGGCAGCAATTTCCTTTTAAATATTTTAGTGTGTTATCATGACATGAATACACTATAAGGCATGCAAAAGTATTTAAGAGGCACAGTGCACAAAATCGGCTCAGAAAGATGACCTTGGGAATTGCAGAAGCTAGCTGCAATGTGTTGATGACTTCCTTGTGTTTAAAAATACTATAAAAAGGAGTTATAATGAAGTTCCTGGCTAGGGGCTAGTGGGTCACATCCTAAAAGCAGAGAAAATGTTTAACTTTGGAAAACACCATTTTTTTTACTGTAAGTCTTACATGCTTAATTAGCAGCCATGTCTAGTACCTAGAGGGTTGACCATAAATCTAGGAGGTGGTGTGTGTGTGTGTGTGTGTGTGTGTAAATGTCTCTAAGGTTGAAAAGGAATCTGGAAACAGATTTAGCATGAGAAGTCACAGTCTCCAAGAAAAACACTTATTTCACTGTCTTTGAGTTTTTCATGAAAATGAAGGATGATATTCTCCTCAAATCAAAGCCAAGTGTGATGGAAATAGAGAAGGCTTTGTCATCAAATATACTTTGGTATAAATAAGCTTTGTCATTAAAATCTTAAGACAAATATATACCCTCTGTGAGGTTTAGCTTCAATCAAACCTATACTGCTAGGTTTGAAGATACTGCAGTGATGTATGGATAGTAGTACCCAGAATACTATCCAGTCCATTAAAGATTCATTAAATGATAATAATAACTGTATTATATTTTTTTTTCATTAGTTCTCCCTAGGAATAAAGACTAAAATCTAAAGATGTTTATGACTACCTAAATCCAGAAGCCAAATGTTATTGGATATTTTTCTTTACTTCATTGCAAATATTAGAAATATGAGTGACACTGAGGCTTAAATAGCAAGTTCAACACCGAAGAATCTGAAATAAATCACTTATGTTGATCCACTGGGTAGAATTTAGAGCTATGTAGGTATAGCTGACATTCCTTATTAAGAAAAAAATACTGGCTTCTCTCAATATGATCTTCTAAATCAGGAGCAGGAGGGATAGGTAATTTCCAGGTAGATTGCTTGCTAGTAAACTGAAGCAATTGCAAAGTCTAAGAATAAAATCATAAGTCAGAATCTCTTCTTTCTGGAAAAGATTTCCTCACAGTAGTAAATGTCAGGATAGTGTGGGCTCTCTACTTGTGTCGACTTAAAAGGTTCTTGTGCTCACAGATTATGGAGCTGTTGTGTTTCTGAGGGCTGCTGGTCCAGATACACATGGCCACATTCACAGGTGATGGCACTGAACCTGTGTGAACTCTCTCTGATAGTTCCTTGGAACCAGAAGATTTCTTGGACTCCAGAGAAGGTGGCCTCTCACCAGTCACCTATCCTAGCTCTGCTTCCTCACTCACTCCCACCAACTCCTTAGAATGTTCTTGGATATGTACCTTAGGATAATAACAATAATAATGTTAATACTTACATAAACCATAATAGCTAACAGTCACTGAGCATTAACTATATGCAAGGCATTATTGAAGGGTTATATGTGACAAGTCTTTTAATTCTCCCAACAGTCCTATCATAATCCCCATTTTATAGATGAGGAAATTGAGGTATGGAGAAATTCAACAATTTGTTTAAGGATATAGACCTGGGACTGAACACCAAGTTATCGGAATCCAGAGTCCCAGACTTGACTCTATGTGATATTGCCTCAAAAGAACTTTAATGGGCCTCCTTTCAAAACTGGAACAAGAAGTTTCAATCAAGTTAGTAGTGTTGATTGGGGCACCCATAGAAGGACAACCACTACAGAAATAACCAAAATGAATGGCTTTTCTCTCTTCTAAAATTCATGAATTATTTCAAGAGCATGCTTGGGGAATTAGCAGCGAAAAGATAGAAAATAAACATAGAGGATTTATCTGGTCATCTCTGAGGTCATTCTATGTTTAAAATTTTCAATGAAGTCTTTGATGAGAGATAATAAAAACTAACTCATTTGTTTGATGACCTGTCTCCTGTGTTATGGTTTTGAGAATTAGGAAAAAATAGATTAATGTCTTCTTGATTCAGATGGGATGAAAAAAACTGAGATGCTTTTGCATTAAATTACAACTTTTCAAAACAAATCAAACTCTCTGGATTTAATAAAGTCTAGAGCTGCACTGTCCAATTTGAAAGCTACTAGCCACACATGGCTAATCTGAACTGACGTGTTGGAAATGTAAACTACACATTGCATTTCAAAGGCTTATGACAAAAGAAAATATAATCTCTCGTTGATAGATAACATTGTATTTGAGTTACATGTTGAAATGATAACATTTTGATTACACTGGGTGCAAAATACTATCACTAAGTTTAAGAGTACCTGCTTCTTTTTATCCGCTTTAATATGGCTACTAAACGTTTTTAACAAAGCAGGTAACTAGCCTTAGACTTCTACTGGGCTGTGCTGCTGTGGAATACGATGTGCAAAGTAAAGGCTGGGGGCATGGATGGTAGACATCATCTGATGGGGACAAGAGTACAACCACATTTCAAAACCCAAGATGGGACTCCAAACATCAGGCTGCATTTCCAGGACTCTCTGTGCCTTCTCTAAAGCACATACCCAAAGACCTTATGGACCTACTCTCCTGGCAAGTGGCACATGAGCTTCAAAGATGAATCCTGCTGCAAGTTAAGAGGTAATGAGATTTATTTATTTATTTATAAAGGTTATTTGAATTCAGTGTATCATTCTTTTGTCTAAAGAATGACAGATGATAAATGAAAAGCAATAACACTTATAAATGCTTTAGGAACTAAAAATGCATTAAATTTTGTCATTCCCCCCTAATTCTTGCTCATTTCAATTTTCTTCTTTGGTATTAAAAGAGAGGTGTGGCCAAATATTTGGTGGATTTTTTCTCTGAGGTTAATATAATATATGTTGATTAACTTCTGCCCATGCTTAATTCATATCTTTTTTCTCTTTGTGGTATGTACTCATTGATGCTCATCATTTATCACTCCAATAACTTTTTTTCCTATTCCTACTCCTTACATACGTATCAATCCTCTAAATAGTATAGATATAGAAAAAAAATTCTGAGATCTTGGTTGTTTGCTCTGAGATCTTGGTTGTTTGCTCCAGAATTCTTAGCCACTTTTTCTAAGTGACTATTTGGTAAGTTACGAACCTTGAATATAAATCAGACTGTTAAAAATATACAAGCAACCTGCTCTCCAAGCACTGTTGTTCACTGAGGTTTCACTGAGGCAGTCATTGTAAGACTTAGAACAGAACTGAGAGAAGTAGGTAGGAAGACAGGTGGAGTCCAGCAACAAGGACATCCCACAGCAGGTATCATCCACCTTCCCTAGCAAGCCCTGTATCACTTTCCAGGTGGAATATTTCCATCTAAAGAGAGAATTTACTGTGGAGGGCAGATAAGACTCTCCATGACAAGACTCTATTCAGGAAGTATTGAGGGAGGGCCACATCCAACCATGTGATGAAATGGTTTTACTGAGGATACTCTACATAGGGTGACAAGTGAGTGACTTTTTTCTTGTTCATATCTCACTAACATGTAATTGATCATATTCAAATGATACATGAGAACAGTTCTGGGAAAATTGACCCAGAGTAACAACTCGTATACCAAACTCTAGGAAAAACCAGGGAGGGGCATCTTTTGCTGTGGGGTTCATCCTATAGACACCTGTATCTTCACTGTCCACTCTTCTGCCTCCTTTACTGTTTTTTTCTCCTTAGTGTCCAATGAATTCATGGTTTTCCTTGGAGGTTCCCAACCCACCATTACTGTCATTATGCCTCTCCATGCTTTCCAATATTCCACACTTGGTAGATGCTGTCTAACATGACTCATCCAAACTGTACTATCTGAATACTTATTTCTATGAGGGGAAATGGGAAGAAATAATTTTTAACCATGAAAATACTTCTCTCATAGTTTTGTGCTCTTTTCCAGAAAGGGATGAAGACATTTAACTGAGTAATAATCTGGGCAGAAAGGAGAAGCCAGGTGTCCTCCCAGTTCTCTTATCATCAAAAGCCATTTGATGACATACAGAGTATTAAAGGTTATATCATTACACTACCATTATTATATATTCATTTGTTTGTTATATCACATTCAGATTCTTTGAATTAGAAGTCCCTATGAATTTGGAAAAAAAATCTATGAAGTTGTTACTTTATTCTGAACAAGAGGTACTAATGCTTTCATTCTAAAATTCTCAAAGCCTCAGAAACTTACCACTCAGTAGGAGGACATCAGTGAACCCAGAGGGAAAACAGCTAATTAACTGTCTCACTGAAACATGCCTTCCTTTTTGGAGAGTCAACTAGGGACCCATGGACTTGAAGTCCATTGTCAAATGGTGTGTGAAAGAGATCCAAGTTCAACAATAAATATCATCAGCAATATAATGGTTCTCTCCAGCCCTCAGGGCCAAATGACCTGCGTTTTAGCAAATTGATTTTGCTCATGAATTGTGTTAAGCCAAGCAATTGTTTCCATGACATGCTTGAGCCCACAGTTGCTCTGCCTATGAAATTCATGGTTGAATTTGTCCAATTGCTGATTGCTATTCCCATTTGCTTTCATAATAGTCACTTCCTTCGTCAGTAATGGGTTTTATATACAGTACGCAATCACAACCATTCAATGTCACCCATAAACATTTCATGAATTGTCCAATATGGTTATGAGAGTTGCTTATTTGAGCCACAGCTAGGTTAAGTCTTACTGAGTTAATGAGATGATGTGCTGTGGCATCAGGCAATGGGGTTTCCCGCTGCCAACTTAGTAATATGTGCTCTCTTATCCAAGAACCCATTTGTGTCATTATTCTAATGTTCATCAACTTAAGATAATAGAAGGCCCACTGAGTTCAGAGAACTCATGGAAACTTAGAGTATACAGACAAAGAAAGAGTTTGGGAACTACAGATGAATAAGATCTGCATGGAGAACTATAAAGAAATGACTTTGGAAGAGCTTCTGTTTTTGAAAGCATGGAGTTTGAACTCAAGTTAGAGAGAGAAGAGAGGCTCATCCTCTGAAATAGTGTAGATAAAATACGGAGCAAAATGCATGTAGACAAGTCCAGGAAACAAAGCTGGAAGAACACCAGGTGATGATAAACTCACAGATGCCAATCAAAGTGGGAATGAAAGAAAGAGCAACACTTGAACCTACTTTTAGCAAATCCCACATCTGTCTTTGTTACAACCAGACAAATCTAGGATTTGAGTGAGTTAAGTTACTCCTCATCTTTGACTTGCATCTACCAGACTTGCTTAGAGATCAGATAATGTTTACAATTACTTCCCAAGCCGTTCCGGTGTGTCACAACTTTCAGTCTTCTGCACACTGATTTCCAACCAAAGCATTCTGTTCCATCAATGGCCCATTAAATTAACCTCAGATTGCTGATAGCACCATGTCAAGGCTCACCCGGTGTAGCAATGAGTTAATGAATCATCACCGCTGAAAGCAAGATAGACTCTCCTCTTAAATTATGTTACAACTAGTAGAGAATTCCAAGGTTTTCTGGTTTGAGTCCTTGTTCTTTCCTGTGGTAATTTATTTAATAAATATTCATTTATGAACCACTCTATGCCAGATTAGGTCCCTGTTCTCAAGGCTTTACAATATAGTTGGGGATGCATATAAACTAATAAATTATTTCAAGTGGGGTGTTAAGAAAGAGGCATGGCGATATGCTAGAGTTACCATGGAAGTGATAGAGGATTCACTAGTTATTTTAGTTGGAAAATAGTGAAAAAGACTCATTGAGGAGGTGACCTGGAGCTGAGATTTGGACAAAGACATGAAGCTATGTGAAAGAAAAGAGAAGATGACAGAAATTATAAGCAAAGAAAACAATATATTCAAAGTTCCTGAGAAAGGAAGATGAATGATGTATGTACCAAAGCAGGCAATGAGAGAGAATGAGATGAAAAGGAGCAGGAGAGGTGGTCAGGATACACTGCTGAAGGTAAAGAACTCACTGAGGCCCACAGCACCATAAATGAGTAGCAGGAAGGTGAAACAGATGCTATAGATAAATGGCATACACAGCAAACCAGACAGAGGATCTCATGGAACAGAAACATTCAAGTGCATGAGAGGAAGGTAGGAGCCTGTGACACAGGCAAGGGTCTTAAACTTAGCCAACTTCAGGAGATAGGCAAATATCCTAAACAAGATAAGCAAACCCAGGTAAGAAACTGTGGGAACTACAGTGACCTCCAGAATTAGTAACATGCCAAATGGCACTCAAAGTCATAAGAAATATTTGCAAACAAAAGTACAGCACATCATTAAAAAATACTTTGCAAGCAATAACAGCATACATATGAAAAGGCAAGCAAAATCCACAGACTATCAAAATGCACCACTGAGCTGGAATGAAAGCATGAAGTTGGCTGGGAATGAGAAAAAGCATTAATCTCTAGGATATATAAAGAATGCAAAAAAATTTAACACCAATAGAACAGGGGTCTCATAAAAGTCAAAAGAAGAGTTACGTCTTATATTTCTATGAAATAAACAAAAAGAATACATTTTGTCAGGCAGTAACCCAAAGGCTATAATACTAATGACAAAAAAGCACTATTTGTTAAAAAGCTTGCAAAATCTAAAAATGAAGATAATGATCAAGTGGACAAGATTTGTAAAGACAGGACCTGCAGAACCATGTAGTCCAAGCAATAACCAAATACACAGATCCTCCTAAAGAATCGTGACAGTCCACTCTCTGCCTGAATGGGTACAAGGACAGGAAGCTCACTCCCTCAAAAGGACTCTAACCATTCAAAAGTTGTTGACTTGTAGTTATATGCAGCTGATACTTGCCTCTTTGTAGTCTGATGGTCCCAGATCTACTCCCAGGAACCACACAGAACTTACGTAGTAATGTGATCACTGGCCAGCCCTTCAGATATTTAGAAACTGACTCTGTTGCTCCCCTCCCTCTACAAGTTGTCCTCTCTCTAGTCTAAACATCTTTACCATCAATTATTCCTCAATCTGTTTCTAGAACCTGCCACCCCAAACACCTTTCCATGAATCTTCTCCAGTTTGTCACTACTCTTCTTGAAAGAGTGCTCAAAGAATGTGACCTTTCTACCTGACATTTTCTGTGTCTGCAATGGTAGGGATACAATTATATTTACTGAGTTCAGTCATCTGTTGTCCCTGTCCCCTCCTACCCAAGACAGTCTGCTTGTTGTATGTTGTGAGAGGACACACAATCTTCAGCAAGGGATTTCATCAGTATAAAGAATGCCATTCCTCATCACTCTATCATTTCTGATTTTGCTTAATGTCCATTACATCCTGTACCAATAATGCCTGATCTATGCTTCAATGTTCTCATGCTTCTTTCTAGACATTGTCTTACTATATACTCAAACTGGAGAAGCCTTTTTGTATAAAGACCAAAATGAAAATTAAAATATGTGGTTAAAAGCAAAGAAAAAATTGGAAGGATGGGCCAGGATGGGCCTTGAAGAGAGTGCTGAATGGGAACATCCAGTGACCTGGCTTTGAATCTGACTTATCCATTTGCCCACCCTCACTACTTTTTCAAAAACCAAATTGATCATTATAGTCAAATGAGAAATAGCTACCTTTTAGCATATTCTTAGTATACACCAAGTTCTGAAATAAGAAGGTACCATATGTCACATAATTCACATGATGATCTTTTGGAATGGCATATACTATTATTTCCATTTTAAAGTCAAGAGAATTAGAACACAGAGGTGAAATGACTTGCTCGATGTCATTCAGTTAGTAGGTAACATTGGTTTTGAACCTGATTCTGCTTCTTTCTGAGTCCAGTCTCTTTATAGTCTTGGGCCACAATCTCCCTTAGTGGATAAAGTCTATAGGATGTCTACTTACCCAGAGATTGAAAAAAAATAAGGCAATTACTTCTCCTGAGATGCTTTTCCAAATAGATAGAAAGTAGGAACAAGTTTCATCTAATCTGTGGGGCTAGAAATGCCATCAGAGCATGCACACAGGGCAAAAGAACAAAAGAGGAGAGAAAGGGCACACACCAATGGTGGCATTGGCCATCATAGCTTGAACTGAGTGGAAACATACCCATGCCACTTCTGTCACTAGAATTTTTGGAACACAAACAAGATTTCAAGGTGACTGTTCAGCCTAAGAAAACAGTGTTTTCAAGCACTTTTAATAGCACTTTAGCAGCATTCACTTCTATATAAATCATGTGCTAATTTATTCATTAAAGTAGCCTGTACTTGGCAACATTTTATTAACCTCAGTTTATGTTAGTAAGATCCACACTTGTATTTTTAATGCATCTCTTTATAATTACTCTATAATTCTGATTTTCTTCCAATATGGGGCTAAATCTTTACCACCCCCCAAATTGCACTTCTCATCCAATGAAAATGAGTTTGAATGATAGTGTTACAGAATGACTTTGGAAAGCCCAGATTTGGCAGAAAGCCTATTCCTATACCTAGCCATGAACCAAAAACTCCTGGGGATTTTCTTATATAATGACTGATTCCTGAGCTCCTCTGCCATATACTGAGTCAGAATCTCTAGAAATGGAACCTCCTGGGAACTGAGATTTTCAGCAACTGGTTTACAAACCGTCACTTAAACATTAGTAACTAGACAGTTTCCCCCTACAGAGGTCCATTATGGCTCTTGGAAAACAAAGGAAGCATGTATAATAAGATATATCCTAAAGACATGATAACCAATCACGTCAAATGATCCAATGAGTCTTATAAAAACTAATTACCCATTCATTATTAAATGCTGACCTCTTTTTTCTTTATTTTTAGGGTTTGGGTAGCCATTTTCATGCCCGGTTACTACAAAGAAACCCTGTGAACACACAGAGAAAAGCACAGACTCTATGTCACCCGTGAAGACCAGGTAAAGATAATCATACGGGTTTACCTGGTGGAGCCACAGGGTAAACAGCCATAATAAAAAATGTATTTTAAAAATCAATCTAAGAGGGTTAGAACAGGAATACAAATGGATGGCTAATATGGCAGCTCTCTCCTACTTGACATCCATGGTTGAGATTGCTTATCAATTACAGCACTTTCCTAACTACATCCTCAATGTCCTTTTCAACCAAGCATTCTATGGTGCTAGTGCCATAGGTCTGACATGTAGGGAACATAGTTTCCCTGGCTAGAATGAGTAAGTAAACTGAAATTACCAGCCTCACCCATCATAGGCTATATGCTACACATAGGACAGAGAACACCTGAAGGTTCTCAAGCAGACATAATCCTAGAAGCAAATCACCTGGCTATTGCCCATGTTCATGTTTATACTGATTTCACATTTATATTTTTGAATAGGAGTGTCCAGATATCAGTTACCTGCTAAAATGTTTATAATAAATGGAGTACACTCATATTATTCAAAACAAACAAGTATGTATTCATAATTCAAAGTTCCACTTTAAGTAAATGCTGTTGGAAAAAGCAGCTGAGTTCCAAAGTGTATCCAAATTAAATGTAGAATTTGAATAAAAGAATCATGTATAATCTGATTTATTAATATTGATGTTACTATATATTTTCTTCTCTGGAGATCTGGGACTATTATCTCCACACAAATATATAATATCCTGGTAAATGAGAGGGCAGACATAATAAGGACAATTGGTTGCTGCTGGATTTTGTTTGAAAAAGTAAATAATTATAATTAACTCATCTTGGGCTACCATTATGACCATTGTTGGTTCTTGGCCTCTATTGCCACGTCCCAAGTTCTACTAGGTAGAATCTCATTTAAGACCATATCCAGAGTGACATCTGGTTCACCAGGTTGATTGCATCAAAATGACAGACCCTGTGATCAAACAATAAGATCAGAAAGAGCAGACTCACCTCATCATAGATGCTGTCATTCCTGCGAAAGTCTCCAACCTTCCTGGGAAGAACGTGGACATGAACGTGCTGAAAATGTGTAAGAAAGAAAAAATACAGTGTGATTATCTCTCTGTATGTTTTTACACTTGACAAGTGATGCTCTCACGAAGCCAATTACTCCACATTGGTCCTTTCTGGATTATTTTTCAGAGGAAGATGATGTTCACCTTCCGCAACAATATCTGAAACCTGCTGAGAATAGAGAGGCACAAAACAAGAGAGAAGAACTTAGTGGCATATATGAGTTTGAATGAAATGCCAGAATATTTTAGAGGCTCTGTGGAATTATTCATAGTTGTCAGTCTTGGTTGTATTTAGCCAGTGCTTTGAAATGACAGTGTGTCTTATAAAAGATGACCATCATGACTCTGAAACTGACAAGAAAAAAGAATCAGCTAAAAAAGAACTGCATGAATAAATTAATGAGAAAAGGAAGTAGTAAGGGCCAGAATTATAGAATCAGGGATTTGAATAATAATCTTATAATAGTAGGATAGATAGTTCTCATTTGTTGAGCTTTCATTTACTATGATAAGCAAAGCTCTGTGTTTGGTAAAATTTCATTTCATACTAATAAAAATATCATTCTAAAATAATCTTGATTTTGCAAATGAAGAAATTAGTGCTCAAAGAAATCAGGGCCCCACAGGAAGTGGTAAGGGTCTGCAAAGGAAGTGAGGTCACCCTGCTCTTGCCCTCTTGTTCTTCATTAGCAAAGGTACTGATTCTGTGAACTTAATCTCTTAAACAGCCCATTTCTCTAGTCTACTAAGGCACCCAGGTAATATACATAGCAATACTATTACACAGAGATCATGAATCAAGGCTTATAGCAAATCTAATTCAATGTATTCTTCAAGGCTAAACTGCCATTTGAAAGTTTTACTTTCCCAATAGTGTCTATTGTACCTCAGTTGAAATTAAACCTATTCTTGCCCTTGAGCTATGTTCCCACATTTATTACAAACATGGAAAGGAATGTGAAAATGAAAAGCCTAAATGTGCCAAGGCAGTCAAAGAATCAAACCTCATCCCTGATCACGCCTACACATTTGTGATTATTGTGATCAGGCTGTGAACCTCCAAAAGACCTCAAGAGAACTAAGATTAAGTGTCCCCTATGGTTTTGTGTTAAAGGAAGGGGAAATGATATGCTGTTAAAGCAGAGGCAGAGAGCAAGGCACTCCAAGGTGAGTGTAGCAGAGAAGAACTTCACATCAGCCCCTGGCACACAGTGCCTCAAGAGTGACATGCTTCTGCCACAATATTCTCCAGTCAGTGATGGAGCCAGTCATAAATCCCTCAGCAACTGGGGTGAATGTCTACTTATGTCTCAGAGACTATGGAAGCATAGGGACAGAGGTAGAAAAGACAAGTAAGGAAAAATAAATCACAAACTACCCAGGAACCAACTTCTTCAGATAGAGACAGGCAGTGTGGGCCCAGACTGAAACTGATTAGAGTCCATGGACAGGATGATGGAAAGACCAGGAAAATGCCACAGAACAAGGAGATAGCCCACACCTGGAGCCTTCACTCAACTTATGCTTCTAAAACCTGCTATGGTGTCCTTTCTTCTTTTCCTCCTTTCCTTCTTTCTCCCTCCAGCCCCCTGCTCCCATGTTCCAAACAAGTGTTTTGCAGTCAAACTGCCTAAAGACATTGATCACTTAATAGACACTTATCAGAAAGTATGATACATGCAGTGTAGATGGACCTATGGGCCTAGATGGGCCTATCTCCCAGCATCCTTGTCTATACTGGGAACTGCAATGGTTCCTACCTCACAGAGTTGTTAAGATGAGCAGATCTGCTAAGCATGCAGGTAGAGCATGATTACTTTTACTACTCCAAAAAAGAAATTTTTAAATCTTAAATCAAAGCAGAAGTCAAATTCAAGAACTAATTCCTACATGAACTGAAAAGATATTTTAAAAGTTCTTTGAATGGCACATTGTCAAAGCATCTCTTATGACCAAAGATTGTTTCTGTTGCTTTGACTAGAAGTTCTGAAACTTCAAATCATGCCTAAGGATTGTTAAAATATACATTAGTAGGACCCCAAAATTTACATTTCTAAAATGTTCCCAGATGATGCTGGTACTGCTTGTTAAGGGTCATACTCTGAGAAACAATGGCTAAGAGCATCAAT
Source organism: Glaucomys volans (assembly GCA_020662805.1). Classification (NCBI taxonomy): domain Eukaryota; kingdom Metazoa; phylum Chordata; class Mammalia; order Rodentia; family Sciuridae; genus Glaucomys; species Glaucomys volans. The sequence continues at coordinate 137,267 of JAJEJO010000663.1, forward strand.
CTGATTCTTAACCCCACTCCTGCCAAGGCTACCAATGTAGAAACCAAGGTGGATCCCTGTGTTGCCTGTCCCCCTGAGTTATAGGGAGACCTATTTCTGAATGCTTCCCTGGCTTCCTGCACTCTGAGGACCCTGGTGGCTGTCTTTGGGGATATGGTGGTTACTTATTACTATTAACATATGGCCTGCTGTAAAGAACTTAGGGGAAGCTTTTGGAGATAGACCTATCCCTGGTCTCTCACTCTTTTTTTTTTTTAATTTGGTCTTCTGAGTTTAGTGTTCAGAGCTATCTCTATAGGCTACAGTGCTGGAAATGCCACTCTTGATCACTGGTAACTACTAGAAACTCACCATGACACCAAAGGCAGTAAACAGCTCACTATGTAGGTGATTTTTTCCTCAAGGGCAGATATTTCAACTCAGCCTGATATCTTCATGTAATTCTTAAGTGACAGGCTGTTCCCACCATCCTGACAACCCACTCAGCTTATCAGAACAGAAAGAACATGGCAAACCCCTCTCAAAGCCTCACCGTTGTAAGAGAATTTCGTTGTCATGGCCTTCCAACAGAATGGAATTCTGAATGGCAACAATGGGGATAATTTACATACCCTGTTGAGAGTAATTTTAATATTAAGCCATGGTGAGCACAACTTAATCTAAGTGCTAACAAAATATCCACTTAATGGAAGTGTTCTACAATTTTGCTAGGGATTGCAACTTAGCTGCTGGAGTTGGAAGAATATTTTGAAAGCCTCATGATACATTTCATACTGAAAAAGTTTTCATTCAAATAAAATTTCACAGTGTTCATTAGCACAATGAAGTGTCTAAGAAGATCCTCACAAAAGACGCTTGTTCAAGTTTGACTGAAACAATTTTCCAGAACTTTGATTATGGAGCACCCAGGTTTTGTTTGTTTGTTTTTTTTTCATGTAAGGTGTACATATTTCTACAAATGTACATGTAGAAAAACATACATTCATTCAAAAATGTTTAATGCTATTCTAGAACCAGGAAGTCAGATGAACAAGACAAAACTCCTGTCCCTGTAGAGCTTATGCTTCAGTGAGCAATGCAGAAAGCAAACAAATTAATAGTTTAATTTCAGGTTGACATAATTGTCATGATTAAAAATGGTTTAAGGAAGATCTAAAGACAAAGCACTGGGACATTCCAACATTTAAAACTCAGGAAGAGAAGTGGGATTCTCTTGGTCCTACTCTTGGTTTATGAAACCAAGAGATGGTGAGCTCTGACAGCCTAGAAAATAACTTCCAGAAGGAGGGAATGAGTAATCAACAGGATTGAACTGCTGAATGCTTGCATTGGTTCACTGAAGTCAGGGGGACAAAAGCACAAAGCACATGAAAAAATGCTTAGTATCATTAGTCATCAATGAAATGACAATCAATACAGCACTAAGACACCACTTCACACCCACTAGAATGTCTATAATCAAAAAGACAGATAATAACAAGTACTGGTGAGGATGTGGAGAATGGGAACCCTGGAATGCTGCTGTTGGGAATATGATGATGCTGCTGCTTTGGAAACAGCTTGGAAGTTCCTCAAAGAGTCAAACACACAGTTACCACATGACTCAGGTGAGAACTACAAACAGAGGTTCACAGAAACTTGTACACGAATGTTCACAGCAATATCATTCACAGTCACAAAAAAGTGGACACAATCTACATCAACAGATGAATGGATAAACAGAATGTGGTATATCAAGAAAACAGGATATGATTTGGCATATAAAGGAATGAATTATGCTTCATGTGAAAGAATCCAGATAGAAATGGCCATGTATTACATGATTCTGTATATGACACATCCAGAATAGACAAATTGGCAGAGAAAGAATAGTGGTTCTCAGAGCAGAAATAGTGACTGCTAAAGCACAGGATTTCTTTGGGAATGATAGATATTTTTGAGAATTATATAATTGTGATGATTCTACAACTTTGTGACTACACTAAAAAACATTGAGTTGTGTACTTTAATAAGGGAGTTCTATGATATGTGCATTATATCCCAAGAAATTGGTTATTAATTAACTTTAACTTCAGTGAATGGGAGGTAAGCAGAGGCAGCAGGACTGATGCCACTTTTGGGGGCTCTGCACTGCCTATACTTCTCTTTCAATCATTTTGAACATTAGTATTTTACTCAGAATCATCTGAAGATGGTCAGTGTAATCATATTGACATATTTTGTCCTTGTCAGACTATATTAGAATTTGAATATAAGGAATCAAATCATGGTGGGGAAAGGGCAGGAAGGCTGCAGAGCTACCCTCTTCCCAACAGGTGACCTACAACCTCAATCAGGTGCGCCATGTGAACCCATTTCCCCTACACCTGCCCGTGAGTAATTGCAGAGTGAAAGTCTTGCCCTGAAGAATAACATAAACAATGTTGTAGGTGGCAGACTAACTCCCCCTCCCAAAGATGTCTGTCCTAATGCCTGACCTGTGAATATCTTAGGGTACATGCCAAAGGAGAATTAAAATTGCAGACAAATGAAGGTTGCTTACTAGCTGACCTTAAAATGAGAGCTTCTTGGATTATCTAGGTTAGCTGAATGTCATCATGAGGGTTCTTAGTAGTAGGAAAGGGTGAATGTCATCAAAATGTTAAACTTTGGGCCTCAAAGGACAAGCAAGAACATGAAAAGTCAAACAACAGATGGAAAGAAAAAATTTTGCAGATCATATATTGATAAGGAATTTATATCCAAACTACAGAAAGAACTACTATAACTTAAGAAAAAGACAAAAATCCTAACTAAAATGGAAAAAGAGTATAAACGGAGCCTTGCCAATAAAAGATATATAGCCGTGTACATCGGCATATACCTATGATCCCAGTGGGTTAGGAGGCCGAGACAGGAGGATTGCAAGTTTAAAGCCAGCCTCAGCAAATTAGCAAGGCCCTAAGCAACATAGACTCTGTCTCAAAATAAAAAATTATAAAGCACTGGGGATGTGACTCAGTCCCTGGGTTCAAAAAAGTGTGGAAAGCTGGGGTACAACTCAGTGGTAGAACACTTGCCTAGCATGTATGAGGCCCTGGGTTCAATCCCCAATACCATAAAAACAACAAAAAAACTGCATAAACAAATAATAAGCATGTGAAAAGATGCTCAACATTCTTAGCCCCAACCCACAGGGAGACACTAATTCACACCCATGAAAGTGACTATGATCAGAAAGACAGATGATAACAAATGCTGGTAAGGATGAGGACAAATTGGAACCCTTGTATAAGCCAATGGGAATGCAAAGTGGTGCAGTTGCTTTGGAAAACAGTTTGGCATTTCCTCAAAAGATTAACCACAGAGTTACCATTTGATCCAAATGCTAAGCTTGCAGTAATTTGTTATAATAGCAAATATAAAACAAATACAAATGACCTTCTGATATTTCTATTGTAGAATATGCATATTTTTCTCATCTCCACAGCACTTCTATGAAGTCAATATTATTCTATCAATTTATAGGTGAGGAAAATGACAAAATTTTCCCACAGCATGACTCAGAAAAGTGTTTATGTCTATTGCTCTGTCCATGAAATTTTGAATTATTACTAAAAGCTTTCAACTTGAAAAAAGCAAATGTATTTACACAATAAGACTGTTTCATTTGCTGATCATCAAAGTAAAATATGTACAGTCCAGAAAATCTGCAAGAACAGGAGACACACAGGAGAAACTTTATGCTCACCACTAAGCAATAACAATTTCTTTTCCTCACGTAGGGAATAGAAATACAAATTGTCTCCACTGCCCCAAAAGTACACCCTGAAACAAGGATACAAGAGCAAGTGATATATTTAGGAGGTGATCCCTGGTCACATCAGTAAGGGAGACAGATCACAGAGACAGGAAATGAAAGGTAGCCAATAAAGGATGCTTATCAAGGAAGTTATCATTCTGTGTTCCTGGAGCTCAGTTCTAGCAGTAAACTCTGGGAGCTAGTATATAGCATGGAGCTTGGAATCCTCCCACCTAGCTAGGGTCTAGGGAGGTGGGGTATTCATATACCAACTCTTATCTTCATTGGCTGAGAACTGCTTCTGAGGAGGCATCAATGTGCTAGAACTTCTACTTTCCTCCAACTTGAATGTGAGAAGAACAGGTTCCTGGTATCAGATGGATGCACCTTCACAGCTGTAGGGTCACAGGGATCAGGTGATGTGGTAGAAGCACAGACCCTATTTGCAGCAATACTCTTCAAAAAGGTGTGCTCATTTGTAATATTTGCAACCTTATAATTCACTGCTGGCTTCTAGTTCAAGTGTTGAGTATTCTTTTCATGAGCAGGTAACAGATAGATAAAGGTCTGTTCAATGGGTTTCAAATTGTAAATTACAAAGATTTTGGGACAAACCTGGGGATGGCTAGGGACACTGTATGGTGGGAACAAGAATGCAGCATAAGGCAGGATAGCAGGCCTCAGTTCCCCCTGCCCAATTCACCCAGAGGAGCTCCACTATGTGTCTGTGTTAGGATCCTATGTACAATTTCATTTGCAAAAAGAATATTTTATTTTAAAAATTGTAAAAGAATTTGAAAAGACCTATGAAAACAATTTGGGATTATAATTGAAAAATGTTAGTGGGGGATACAGTTAGTCACTGTATCTTATTTCTTCATTTTACAGAAGAGAAAAATGACTCTCCTAAAACCAATAGCAAAGCCATTGTAGGCCCAGAATAAGAACCCCAAATCCAGACTTGTCTTCCAGGGCTTCCTACCACGTCTTACCCATCCTACCAGTCCTGGATCTCAGAAACATGGAGGCCTATAAAGAAGCAGCTTGATGTGCAGGTAATGGACATGGACTGCCAAGGTTCAGGCCCCACCTCTGTGTCTCACAGGTGAGTTTCTTATCTTATCTGCCCTCATCTTTTAAGTGGCCATAAAGCCAGCATACTAACACAATTGAATTATTGTGCCAATTACATGGAATATGTGGGTAAAGTTCTTAGGCCAATGCTGGCACATCTTCAATATTCAGTATATCCTAGCAATGACTATATTACATGAAAGCATTTTTGACAAACTGCTTCTGCTCTAAACCAGAAGACTTCGGCTCTGTGGTGAGACACGCTGAATGTGTTCTACCCTGGGCCATCACTACCCCCAAAGTTTGTGTTTTCAACATGGCAGGATTGATTTCTGGAAGCCTCCTCTACTGCTACTAACTTTAGGCTCAGCATGAAATCACTGAAAGCCACATGGGTGTAAAATAGATGTCATTAGAAATAATGCTGCTCACATAGGTCTGAAGATACTTTAGCATGGGCAACAGAAATGAAAGTAGTGGTCTGTTGAAAGGCAAAGGATTCGTTAATGGTTTCTGAGTCTATGAGTTTCTACACTGGGAATATTGGCAAGTGCTCAGACAGCTCATCTGCCTTTCCTGAAACACAGGAGATAGTGCTTTCTGTGAGTCCAGATGATCTAATGATCTTAGGCAAGTTCAGAAACTTAAAGAAAAAAAGATTCAGTTAAAAAAGGGAGGAAAAAATTTCCAGAATGTGTAGAGACCCTATAGAGTTTTGTGGCTTAACAATTGTATTTTTAAGTCATACATCACTGGCAGTGCTCCAACACTGAGTTATACTAATATATCATAGGAGGGATGGTCTTCTCATGATATACGGGTGCCGTACATCATCCAAGCACCACAGCTTGGATGATGTATTGCTCCCAACCACAATGAGAGTTTAAAGGAGCTTTTAGCAACTAGACAGTTTTAAATTTCAAATTTTCTAAAAATTAAGGTCTTTTCAAGTCAAATAAAAGCAAGCTGATGGAATCTGAGGCTATATAATGTGCCACTGAACTCTGAGAGCCTGGCAATGTGTCTTTTCCTTTTGGCTTCAGGCTCACAAGGTGGAAATAATTGGCAGGCTCTTTTTCAATTCCTCCTCCATAAGAACAGAAGCCCAGGGAACTGAGCAAACATGAGCAAGTGTCAATGCATCTATTTTGTCAATCAATTTCCCCCATCTTCCACACTGCAAGCATGAGTAGCTCATCACAGTCCCAAAGTACTGGCTTGCACCAGATGCTGTGATAGGCACTGGATAAACCCACGAGAGATTATTTTTGTTTTCTCTGTTTAAAGAAGCTCTTCTCCTGAAATCAGAACAAAAAGAACAAATAATAAGTAGATCAAGTTCCTTACCTATCTCTCACAAACTTAAAAAAAGAAAAAAAAAGATGAGGGGGTATGTAGGCCTTTTCTATCATTTGTCTTTGTGAAATACAGGCAGCACTGATTGCAAATAAAAAGAAAAATGAAAGGTGAATGGCATCTGGGTCTCTCACCCAGAGGAGGAAATGGGAACTATTATCAGTTCTGTCACCTTTTCTGTTTTACTGGTGTGTTTATAAGATGATAATGTGTCTTGCGAGAATGTACCCACTTGTTTAAAACCCACTCACTTTTGGGGGTAAAGCAATCACTATCAATTAAGAAAGCAGGTGTTGAGAGAACGTTTCCTTCTCCTTCTTTTTAAAATCCCGCTGCAATAAACAGAACAAAATGAGAAATCTCCCTACTGTTTGTTTAATAGACCCAAACAGGAACAGTGAGAGACAATTACATTTCAAGTGGCTTCTTCCATTTTCCTTTACTAAGTGAATTACAGGAAAAAATGGTGGTAGAGTTACCACCATGTAGAGAGAAACATCTGGCCATGAGGAATTAACACAGTCTCCCTTCCCATTATCTTGCCTCTAGTTTTTCACTCTGTTGCCTTCTTCTATTACATCCTACCTCTCAAATTATTATAGATTCTTGGTGTCCACTCCCCTCCCCATTCCAAAGGGTAGAACATCCTATTGCCACCAAATAGAACCATTTGCTATCTCAAAAAGCAGTCCCAGGCTTTCTTGCTCCTTTCATAGTAAGTTAACTGTAAGGAAATTAATGCATCACCTACGACTCTCAGGCGGTCAGGTGAACCATGTAGAAAAGAATGGCTTTGCATCTGGAGATGCTGGTCCTTTTGTGGGCTGCTTGAATCTCCCAAATGTAGTTCTCTTCTTCTAAGGAGGACACTGACAATTATTTAATTACTTCTTTCACATGAGATAAAATTCTTTACTTACACATTTATGGCAATACTACACCACTCACCCACTCATTATTTTAAAGTTATTTTCAATTACAACATTAGCTACCATTTACATGAGAACACTATACACTAGGAACTGTGCTTTGTGAATATTCTTTGCTCATTATCATGATAAAAGACAGCAATAATAATTGTTTCTATTTATTAAGCTCCTAAATGATTGGCACCTTACACTAGGAACTAAGGCACTCTGTCTGCAATTTCTCAATTTTTTAATCATAAAACTACATGATATACATAACAAAATCATTCTTATTATGTATCAACGAAGAAACAGAGACCTATGGAAGTAGTGATTCTACTAATTCCAAAGCACAAGAAGTGTCATGTACTATCAGCACTTCAGTGCAGTTAAACCCAGCGCAGCACAGGGTCTAACCCCACTTCCCTCCCTGCAGTTCACCCTCATGATATTGAGCTTTTCTGCAAAAAAGGCCCAGAAAAGAACAGATTTGGAACAAATTTGAGTCTTATACAAGTATCCTATATTGTCTTTTGGCTTATGATGGGTTTCAGTGACAAAAAATCAAACAAGATCTACAAAATCATAACTCAAAATACAGGGACCTCAGACAGGATCACCCCCACTGTGTTAGGTTACGGTCATGCAACAGGACAGGTGGAAGCCTGGGTCAACCATTCCTACTCTGCCACACATTCAGGAGCTCAGAGGTTGTCTGTGAAATGTGCTGTTTGTTGCTGTGCAGGGATAGAGCCTTAGTAATGGCTCCAGTAAGATGACTTCAAGAGAAGCAGAGGGTATTCCAAGATTTGTCACAACTGTACTTTATCTTTAATCACTGCAGTGACTGTGTTTGTAATACATTTCTTGGTAGGAAAAATAAAAGAATGTTTTTCCTTCCATGTGAAATTACTTTCCGTTTTCTTCTCTCCTTCTTCCTCTTGTTTTCAATAGCTCTCTCTCTCTCTCTCTCTCTCTCTCTCTCTCTCTCTGTGTGTGTGTGTGTGTGTGTGTGTGTGCATCCTTCAGACTTTTCAGGGTTCCTCTGATAGTTTTTATCATAAAGTATAAATGATTACAGGTATTTTTCTTCTATGAATTTGGAACTCTTTACTGCCTTTCCCTCCTGATTATCTCCTTCCCCTAACACCAGGTTCCCAGGTTAAAGAACATGTTGATTAAGTGCTCGATGGATAGAAAGATGGATGAATGGATAGGTGGGTGGATAAGTGAAGAGATGGATGGGGCCATGGATGCATGAGTATACAGATGGATGGATGTATTAAATGATGAACAACTACAGTATTCTTGCTTTCTTACCTTGCTTAGAAAAATAAACCACCTGTGTACTAATTTTCTTGACCATTCCTGTTTTTCCCTTCTGCCTGAAATTTCTGTACATAAAGGACATGGTCTATGAAGAGCCATTATGATCACAATGCACCTTTCTTCACTGTTGAAAAATATCTTTTTTACCAAAATGCAAATTTGAAGGTTTTGTCTTTCCAGTCTCATGTAAGTCCTTTTTAAAAAACTCCTCAAATATGTTCAAGTGTCTGAAGCAACAGCTTGTCCTAAAAATAATCAGCATTGCAAGGACTACCAAGGGGACATATCCAGTGCTTAGCATTAACTTTAATAACAGCCACTGTGGTTCTCCCTCCAGAGAGAAGAAACCCACCTTTCCTCTGGATAGATTCTGACCTTCACAAATTAATTCCAGGATGCTCTCTTTGCTAGACAGAATACCAAGAATATGTATTTTTTATTTACACACTGTATCAGAACATTAATCCATAGAGTTATTCCCTCTGGGTGTCTTTCTGTTGGGTGTACAATAAAGGATTTGGATGCAAATGAAACAATGATGGCATTTTTCCTTGTCTTACCCATTTTGTGACAAATGCACATTGCGTTGCTATTTGCCATACACATAATTACAGTTCTTTAATTTATGTTTCAATAAAATGTATAATAATAAACGTTTACTGCTCCATGAATAAACATTCAAATGAGGCCTCTAATGGAGGTTACATGTTTTGAAGCAGCTATGTGGCTTTCCAGAAATCTCGCCCTCTACTTAATGAGCATCATTTCCATAATCTGTGCATTATTGTTTAAGCCTCCCTTTAGGAATATTTTACAAAGCAAAATTTTGTGAAATATTATCAGTCCAAAGGGAAAGAAATGTTAAGGGGATTAGCAACTTGTCCTGTTAAAGGGACAGGACAAGCTTTCATGTCCCTCCAGAGACTGTAACACAGTAATTATGGAGATGGCACTTCCTAATTATCTCTCTAGCTGGGTGCATCACTACTATAGATTTTGTCTGTAATATCTGGGTAAAATAAAAGTGATAACAAACCCAGAAAGGTCAGTCATGAAGGTCAAGATTGTGCTAATTCCCTTTCTAGTACTAACAATGAGACTAGGAAGTAGAATTGTAAACTCGGAGGAGGTCAGGAAATGGCAAAAGGGACACTCATGGACTTGGAAAGAGACAAATGGTTTGAGTATTAAATGATCACTCTGAAGCAACTGAATTCAGATAAATCCTATGTTGAGCTGCACATTGATGATGATGTGCATTATTTTCAATATGAGGCTTTTCAGGAAAATTACTTAACAAAATGTGATGTCATTATTGTTTCAAAAGGTTAATCTATTGCAAATAATTTTTGCAAATTGTGCTCTAAAAAGCAGATGCTTTTAAAAATAGCTAAAACACAATGATAGATTTATTTCCTCTTCATCCAACAGCTATGACTGGGTTGTTCAACTGGAGAGAATAAAGATGTTGGAAGAAACTAAGGATGAAAGACTCCTCACAGTGTGGCAAGCGCCAGATATTCCATCTCTGTGGAACAGTGCTGAAATGTGCTCAGGTGATGGCTGTCCCCTCATGACAGGTCAGTCAGCTTTACTGGTGTGTTGGTGCAATTTACTTAGATTTTCCCAGGAGACACTCATTTTACACAGTTAAAAGCTGTGTTTCCTTGTCTGAATGAATGTCTCCAGGCCTTCAAGCTGCATTTTGAGTTTGTGCTCTTATTTGCTGTAGGAAATGGGGCAAGAGCTAAGAGCTCCACCATTTTATGACTAGCTAAGGGCCATTCTTGCCTTGCTCTCACTGTTAATGCAAAATCTTTCAGATGAACATTATCTTTCCTTAACCCAAGTTGAATCTAAGATGTTCAATATTTCAATATGGCTATTTTCCCATCTGACTTCAACAAAATAAAATTCAGCATAAATAAAATTTGGTATGATTTAAGTATCATCATATGTCTCCCCTGGATTTTTGTCACATTCCACTTTTCTCTTAGTACATAAACTTTTTGTTTTCCACTGTTCTTGAATTAGAATTAGGTAGAACCGTCTTTTGGAGGGTTACATTTTCCTTCTAACTCTAGTGAGCAGATACTTATTTCAGAGTCAAATAGTTTCAAATTATCCCTCTTCTAAGATGGAATAAATCTCAAACTATAGAGCTGCTACTTCTTGTAAAGTTTTTGCCTGATATGCTAAGAGCATACAACTGTTGAAATTACCATCTTATAAAGATATCTACAACATTTTTTTACTGCAGTGTTATTCAAAATAGCCAGGATATGGAAACAATCTGCTGATATATGAATGCATTTTAGTTTAAAAAAACCCTCTGTATATATACATAATGAGATCTTATTCACTCTTAAAAAGGAGATCCTGTCATTTGTCACAATGTGGATAAAATTGTAAGAATAGCTAAGTGAAATAAACCAGGCCAAAGAAAAAATCAGATGATCTTACCTAGCTATGGAATAAAAAATACTCAAATATTCAGAGACTAAAATAGCCATTATTAGATTAGGGAAGAGAGAGAGAGAGGACACAAAGCAGAAAATTTGTAGGATGTCTACAGAGCAAGCGACCAACATTAAGACTACAGAGTGAGTCTACAGAGCGAGTGACCAACATTAAGACTACAGGTAACACAAGCGTAAAGATGTCCCTTGATATCCATGGGACATTGTTGCAAGGCCCCCAGTGGATACCACAATCCATGGATGCTCAAATTTCGTATATGAAATGGTTCATTATTTGCATATAATCTATGAAACCCTCCTATGTACTTTAAACCTTCTGTAGATTACTTGTAACATCTAATACAATGTAAGGGCTATGTAAACAGTTGTTATACTATATTCAAGGAATGAGGACACCAAATAAAAGTCTCCCTGTGTTCACTAGAGATGCAATTCTTTTTCAAATACTTTTGATACATGGTTGGTTGAATCTGCAGATGCAGAACTCATGGATACAAAGGGCTGACAACTCTATTTGGGATTACTGCTGAATTAGATTTTATTTGCTCTTACAACAAAAACAAACATTAAAAAAATGTGTACTATGTGAGATGATATATGTTAATTTGCTTCACTGTGGTAACCATTTTACTATCTGTGTGCATCTCATAATATCATGTTGTATATCTTAAGTATATGCAAGAAATTTTATTTTAAAACAGGCTACATGTTACCTTCATAAATGGGAATCTTTCCAAAATATCCGTTGCATAATATACTGGGAAATTTGCTCCCAACCAATTCCCCACAAACTACAAGCACTGATTTGATAGCTCAAGACACAATAAATGACTCCGATTAGGTCAATGATCCTCAGTTTTATAGGGACATCCTAAATCATATCTTGGTTTGGGTCTAGAATGATGCAGGGAACACTCAGAGGGCTGCATATCATCTCAGTCTGGCTCCCACACAGGAAGCCAGGGAGATTTGTGGGACCCTGTCTGGTGGCTTTGAGGCACAAACAAAGAATACTGCTAAGGCAATAAAAAAAAAAAAAAAAAAAGGAAACAGGCAGCCCTGGAACCAACCTTCATAATATACCTTGTTGTCCAATGAGACAGAATGAATCCAAACACAGTGCCCAATATTAGATAATATGAGGAATTGGTGATGTCTCTTTTTCTAGGTGATTTTAGTGCCTGAGGTCTTAGGATTTATTTTTACTGAACTTTTAATTTTTTTTAATCTAGAATGAAATCCTTCCTAGCTCACTCTCCATAGTTTAACACAGACTGGCCATTATTGGAAGACACATGACATTATTTCATTTAGTCAGAACCTTTCTTTCACTGAAGCAATTGCAGTAAAGTCTTAATGACAACTCCAATTTGCCAAGAAATGACCATAGAGTGCAAATTTACAGTGGCAGAGACCTTTTAGGAATGCTTAGTCTGAATGTTCCCTCAGGTGTGGGTCAGAATTTGCTGCACAGAGGTGAGGTGAGGTGAAAAGTTTATAATGATTTTTCTATGCTTTTGAACCTTTGGAACTAACATCTGGTCAAGAAGGTCGTCCAAAGGTTGACTGTGTGTTTCACATGTGACAAAACAAATGTGTTTCTTGGTATTGGCTTGGGACACTGCTGAGCCATGGCTACTACCAGTGTTAGCTTAATTCATAAACATGATTAACCAATTTTTAAAAAAAATTAATTACCCTAAACAGGCCATGCCAGGCCCATGAAGATGAAATTTGGGAAACAAATTTTGCTTCTGAGAAGCGTCACAGCTTTACCAATGTGAAGTGTAGTTGGGGAGCGTCACAGGTAACACTGGATCCATTAGAGGTCCTATAGGTGGCACAAATGTGTCATGTGCTCTCACAGGCATGCAGTCACCAAGGGGAGATACCATAGCAAATATGGCTTTTGTTATAAGGTCAGTGCCATGAAAGGTTCAGGCCCCTAACTGTAGACAATGAAGTGACAATATGCAGATTCTACAGCTCTACAACCAGGTCCATGCCACTCACCAGCTTTGGAGTCTGGGATAGTCCTTCAATATTCACAGCTTCAGGTTCCTCACTTGCAAAATGAACCTATCATGGGATTACTGTGAGGATTCAATGGATTGGTGTCACAAAGAGTTTCAATTAATGCTTGGAACTCAGTAAACAGTGACATGACATGTGTGTAGCTGACACTGCTGCTGCTGCCCTTGTTGCTGCTACTTTATTACCACTACGACAGTTACTGCTGCTACCTGATCACACACAGAGAAAGAAACCCCCTTCTTTCAATTTCTCAAAAGAAATTTCATAAAAATTCATTGAACAGGTCATTTTTCAACTTTCTTTTAAGGAGTTAATCATTCTTAGCAAAACTATTCTATAGCAGTTTAATTCATAAGACAGACAGAAGTAAAATCATTCTCCTGGAAACCAATGTGGGATTCCATACACATATTCTGTGCTCAAAGGAGCCCTGGGGCTTCCACAGAGCACACACAGTGTGCAACCCTTTGCTTTCAAGACCTTAGGAAGGGAGACAGAAAGCAAAGAACTGCAATTTCTCTCCTTGGAGCCAGACCTTTGACACAGAGCTTGGTGGTTAAGGGTGTCAAGGTCTAAGTTAGATGTGCTGGAATGAAACCCCTGTTCCAATGCCCACTGCCTGAATGATCCTGGGAAAGCAACAGGACATCACCAAGGTTTGGGTCCCACATTTATAAAATGTACATAATGAAGTATCTTCTTCAAAGGACTTCTGAGAAGATTATAGACATGGAAATCTCTTGGCGTGCCTCCTGATACCATAAGAAAATGCTCAATGAATGTGAGCTTCTCTTTTAGTTATTTTTACCCAGGTCTCTATTCAAGTACTACTCCGAAGTAAAGATTTCCCCGATTCCTTTATATAAATGCACTACTATTCCCTGTTCCTACCTGAAATTACAATCTGCAATCTTCTTCTTTATTTACTTCTTCCTTTTTTTTTGGTCATATGAGCAGCTGTGATCCAAGGCCCTGGGACCATGACTAGCACACAGTAGGCATCTCATCATCATTAATGAGATGATGATGAGGAGGAGGAAGAGGAAGCATTTCTCATCAATGTTCAAGAGAATGGACGTACTATTAGTCTTAAAATGAGGAGGTACAATCCTTTAATGGGAGAAGTAAATTTGATAGTACACACTTTTGTGTGTATTATTATACATACACATAAGGTGATCATTCCTAAACTATCAACTACTTTTAACAGTATTCTGTGCTGTGAAGGCACAAAAGAGGGAGTGGATCAAACAAACTTGAGAAGTTTAGCCAAAGTAGCAAGGACACAGTGTGGCTACTGAAGTCCTCACCTGCCTTTTGCCATGTTCTATGTTCTTCACCTGAAAATTTCTCTACATTAGAATTACTCCCCCAATCCACCCCCTATTTTTTCCTCTAAAGGGCTTCCCTGTGGCACCCCCCTCCCCTTTTCTTCTATTCCAACATATTTCATAGCCTCCTATTGTGGTCACACAATTAAAGTTGGAATATTGTTTTTAATACTGCTTTGAGGATCTACATAAAGTTTGCACTCAAAATGTGATCACAGACATTGGAGAGGTCACATAAAACTGAGAATGTACTCCAGGTACTAAGATGTCATGAGGACCAAGGGAGATGGGGGCCTGAGAGAGGAAAGCACAAACCACTCTGGGGTACTGGGAAGGCAAATGCCCCCTGATCGTCCGGAGAACAATCCCAAATGTATGAGGTATGGTGTTGTTAAGGTGATAAGGGCTGATAAGAATGGAATGGCTGAGTTAGAAGGAACTGAGAGCTGGAAACCTGTTCATGTATGGAAAAGTCATGCTACCTTTGATGAGAGTGTATTTCTCTTGTGAACTAGGCTTGCTCTGCAACTTCCTGGCCCAATGATGTGGCCAACAAAATCTCCTAAGTCCCTGAGACCTGGATTGTTCCCATGATCTCAGTCCTGTGACCCAAGTAGACTGGCTACAAGGGGCAAATTTCTAGGTTGCAAGCCCCTAACTATGAATCCATATTTAGCCTCTCAGCCTGGCCCTTGATATGCCATCCTTCATAGTGACAGGCTCTTTGATTCTTAGGCAAACATGAGCTTTATTCCCATCTTTCCAGAGTACCTTGAGATCCATATTCTCTGCTTCTCCCATAAACTACCTTCTTCTCTTCAACAAATGGTGCTGGGAAAACTGGAAATCCATATGCAGCAAAATGAAACTAAACCCCTATCTCTCACCCTGCACAAAACTCAACTCAAAATGGGTCAAGGACCTAGAAATTAGACCAGAGACCCTGCACCTAAAAGAAGAAAAAGTAGGTCCAAATCTTCATCATATCGGTTTAGGACAAGACTTCCTTAATATGACTCCCAAAGCACAAGAAATAAAAGCAGGAATCAATAATTGGGATAGATTCAAACTAAAAAGCTTTTTCTCAGCAAAAGAAACCATCAACAATGTGAAGAGAGAACCTACAGAGTGAGAGAAAATCTTTGTCACACACACTTCAGATAGAGCACTAATCTCTAGAATCTATAAAGAACTCAACAAACTTTACACCAAGAATACATATAACCCAGTCAATAAATGAGCTAAGGAAATGAACAGACACTTTACAGAAGAAGATCTACAAGCAATCAACAGATATATGAAAAAATGTTCAACATCTCTAGTAATAAGAGAAATGCAAATCAAAACTACCCTAAGATTTCATCTCACCCCAATTAGAATGTCTATTATCAAGAACACAAGTAAAAACAGGTGTTGGTGAATATGTGGGGAAAAAGGTACACTCACACATTGCTGGTGGGATTGCAATTTAGTGTAGCCACTCTGGAAAGCAGTGTGGAGATTCCTTAGAAAACTTGGAATGGACCCACCATTTGACCCAACTATCCCACTCCTTAGCCTATAACCAAAGCACTTAAAATCAGATTACTACAGTGATGCAGCCACATCAATGTTCATAACGGCTCAATGCACAATAGCTAGATTGTGGAACCAATCTAGATGCCCTTCAACAGATAAATGGATAAAGATACTGTGTATATATACACAATAGAATATTATTCAGCCATAAAGAATAATAAAATTATGACATTTGCAGGTAAATGGATGGAGTTGTAGAATATCATATTAAGTGAAATAAACCAATCCCAAAAAACTAAAGGCTGAATGATTTCTCTGATAAGTGGTTGATGACACGTAATGGGGGTCAGGGGAGGTAAGGGAAGAATGGAGAAAGGATGGATTGTATAGAGGAAAATGAGGGGTGGGGAGGGGGTCAGGAAGGAAAGATAATAGAATAAGACAAACATCATTACCCTATGCATATGTATGAATACAAAAATTGTATGATTCTACTTTGTGTACAACCAGAAAACTGATAGTTGTACTCCATTTGTGTACAATGAACCAAAATAAAATAAAATAAAATAAAATAAAATAAAATAAAATAAAATAAGAAAATAAATAAACTACCTTCTTGCCCACACTCCTATGGCCCAACTTCGATGCCCCAAACCCTGTTTGAGCCCAAGTGTCATTTTAACCCTCAGCGTATGTCTGGGGACAAGTTTTCTCAGACTGTTGACCAAACATTTAACTAAGAATGGAGACTTCAAAGGAAACTATATTTACAAGACAGAACAAACGTTTTTCCATAAACAAAACAGCAGCTCTTCTCCTTCCAGGAGGCCTTACTTGAACATTTCTCCAAAGAAGTGCTTTCCAAGACCCTAGGTGATTCATTCTCTCATCTTGTGCAACTCACTTCTCTACTCAGACTCTACCCAGCTTATTCCACCTGAAAGATTCTGAAAGTTCAGCTGGTTTCAACCAGTATGCTGAACACACTATTTTATACATAGATTCACTCTCCTATTATCCTAGAAAGAAGAAAAACAGGGTATTACATAAATCTGTGGGTGCATTCTTGAAAGCATGTAGCTTTGCTGAGATTTTACTTCTTGCGATGGAAGCACTTGCAGAAGCAAAGCAGAAAATGGAAATCAGAGAGAGGCTTGGACTCAGGGCTTAAAGAAGAAGGCCAGTGAACACCGAGCATTTTCAGGTTGACAGAAGTCGAAGATTTTTTTAAGTCTAGGATCAAAGTGAATAGCAGCAGTTGAATGGAAAGCAGACAAAGAAATATCTTCAAATAAATCAGCATGGAAATTGAAGGAGGATTACACCACATGGACAGAAAAAGTAGGAGAATAGTAACACCTGTTTTATTTGAAATGCCTCCCTTCTAGCACTTTCTCTACATGAAATCTGAGAAAAGGGGCAGATGGGAATCTTCACTTCAATTAGAATGATTGGCTGCAAATGGAAACAAGAGTAACGCTGCTCTCCTTAGCTAATGACAGAGGCCACTTCACTATGACTTGGATAAAGGCAGTGGTGTAGCTCTACCTGGCTGTTGTGGTTTGGATCTTGCAATGTTCCCTGAGAAGCTTATGTGTTAGGCAATGGGGCACTGTTCAGAGGGGGAAAGATTGGATTATGAGAGCCCTAACCTAACTGGTGGATTAATCCATTTAATAGATTAATACTTTGCTTAGACTACTAGGTGTAATGGTAGATAGGTGGAGTGTGGCTGTAGGAAGTAGATCAGTGGGGGTGTGGCCTTGGAATGTTTCTTTCCCTGGTCTATCACCCCTCCCTTTCTCCTTCCTCTCTCTCTTTCTGCTTCCCAGCTGTCATGAACTGAGAAACTTTCCTCTGCCATACCCTTCTGCCTTGATGTTCTGCCTCACCTTGAGACCAGAATAATGGAGTGGACAATCATAAACTGTGACCTCTGAAACCATGAGCACAAAATAAACTTTTACTTCTCTAAGTCATTCTTATTTGGTATTTTGATCACAGCAATGAAAAGCTGACTAACACATTGGCCCTGGTACAGACACTATGCAACTCTCTCTCAAGTATCAAGGCCAGTCTAGGAGTGGAAGGAAGAACATATCTGATTCTACTGTGAAAATTGTCTAAATCTCCACATGATTCCTTAGTCATGTACACATCCTGGTTCAAAAGAACTTACAAATCCCTGAGAGGGACAGGATGCTTAAGGAAGAGGGTGATGGCGAAAAATGCAGCTCTGGAGCGATATTGCCTGTGCTGAAATCCTCATCCCACCATTACTCTCATCACTTGGAACAAGCTACCTGACTGCTCTAGGCCTTAGTTCCTCATCTGTAAGATAGGCATGGTAACATTTTATATGTCACAGAGTACTTTCCTGTAGGAATTGAGAATAGCTAATATAAATACTTAGGAAGGCCTAAACCACAATAGTTATTCTCAAAAAGTTATTTATGAATATCATTTTATCAGGACTTTTTAAAAAAATACTTTTTGTTTTGAGATGATTATAGATGCAAAGAAGGTGCAAGAACAGTAGAGATATCATTTAGAGTACACTTTTCCTAGACTTCCCAAGTGCTAGGCAATGTAGTACAGATAAGATTATAGTACAATACCTATAGTGCCTTATCAAAGTCAGGATACCCACATAGAAACAATGTGTGTACATGTTTATTTCTATAATACTGTGCAAAGATTAGTATAAACACCACTGCATTCAAGATACAGAACACATCTGTTATGGTTTGGATGTGAGGTGTGCCCCGAAAGCTCATGCATAAGACAATGCATGAAGGTTCAGAAGAGAAATGATTGGGTTGTAAGAATCTCAACCCAATCAGTGAATTAATCCTCTAGAAGGGATTAACTGAGTGGTACCTGAAGTGGTATGGGGTGGCTGGAGGAGGTGGGAATTGGGGGTGTGACTTTGGGGTATATATTTCTATCTGGTAAGTGGAGTCTCTCTCTGCTTCCTGATCACCATGTGAGCCGCTTCCCTCTGCCACACTCTTCTGCCATGATGTTCTGCCTCACCTGAAGCCCCAAAGAATGGAACCTGCTGTCTATGGATAGAGAACTCTGACAACCTGAGCCCTTCAATGAACTTTTCCTCCTCTACAATTGTGCTAGTTGGGTCCTTTCATCACAACAACAAAAAAGCTAACTACAACAAAATTATTACTGCAAAATCACCTTTGTGCCCTGTCATAGACCCACTCATACCCGCTCCCTCCATCCTTCATAATTCTACTACTTATAGTTTAGGACTTTCCTGTCCTCTGTCTCCATAAGGATGTCATTTTGAGAATATTGTATATGTGGAACTGTACCATGTTTGAACTTTTGAATTTGCCCTTTTTCATTTGACTATAATGCTTTTGAGATCCACCCAGGCTATGGTAAGCATAAATACTTTGTTCCATTTTATTGCTGAGTAGTAGTCCATGGTATGGATATACCACAGTTCATGTAATCATTGACCTATTGAAGGCTAAAAACTCTAGTTTTGGGCTACTAAAATTTAAACTTTCATGTGCAGATTCCTTGCATGCACATAAATTTTCACTTCTCTGGTACAAATGCCCAGAAGTGCAATTGCTGGGTCCTTTGGTAAATGTATGTTTTGTTTTTAAGAAATTGGAAAATTATTTCCCAGGGTGGCTATTACATTATATATTTCTACCAGAGAGATTAATCTTCTCCTATCCTTGCTAGCACCTGATGTTGTCACTTTTCTATTCTGCTCTAAAATATGGAATGATAACTCCTGTGGTCTTAAGGGCTACTGATATTGAACATCTTTCATGTGCTTATTTACCATCATTTTATCTTCAGCTAATTATCTGCTTACATCTTTTATCTAATTTTAAACTGGATTATTCATTGTTTTTCTACCATAGTGTTTTGAGAGTTCATTATGTATTCTAGATATGAATCCTTTATCAACAACATGTTAAGTTTCAGGAATACTTCTTTGGCTCTTTCAGCTAGAGGTGATTTCTTCTCTCCCTGACTTCTATACACAAGTTTCACTTAAGACCTTTTCTCTACCTTGAATTTCCATAGACTGTACTCCCTAGGTGCCTTACTAATTTATGAGCAGAATGAATATCTGATTTGACTATCTCTAGTACCCAGCCAAAATTTGAATAGCTGGCCGCCATTTTATTAGTATCCACCACGTAACAGACAGCAATACCTGGATTTTCATTTAGTTACTCTAAGACTTGGGCCCAAAGTAAAAGCCATGGTTACCATGGATACTCAGGCTTGGAACAGAAGTAAATCATTTAATACCTTAGAAAGGATAACTAATTACAAAAAGAAATACACACACTCAGATGTGTTAGTGATTAATTTCTTCTCAGCTACCGCACTTCTAGCTAACACTGTGACACACTAGTGTTTATTGAGGAGCATCTATTTATGCCAACCTGTGCCTTACATTTGGCTAATTAAGCACACATACATTTCAGAGCCTGCGATCTGTGGGCTGTGTTTACATACGAACATCATATTCAGCACACCGGCAATTGTTTAGCACCTCTAACCTAGTTTGAGCCTAATATTTAATTAGTGAAAGGTGCTGAAGGGGAATGCAGGGTACGACTCTGAATTATACAAACAGCTACCTTCCTTACAAATCACAACAACAATGAATAATTAAGTAACTAGCTACCTGAGCTTTGTGGAGTCTTTCTTCCAAAGGAATTAAAGTTCCAAGGAGGATGAGATCACACGAAAACCTGTTGAAGGACTGTCCATAAGGAGACAGGGGGGCACATTCCCCCACCCTGCCTCTGGCCTCTCTGTGACTCCATGCCTTCCCTGAGAAATAAAGAAATAAATATTCCTTCCCCTTTGCATCTCTCCTTCCCTCTGCCATGGATGTTCTAATGATCACATGCAAAGCAGAGGCAAATTTCTTTGTTCAAATAAATGTCCATTATAAAATACAAGAATTATCACAACCATTAGCTAAGAGGATTTCATTATTTTGGTCTTCCATGAGAGAAAAAGAAACTGCCATTCCAGGGGCTAAGACCATATCTCTGACCCTTCCCAGGCCTCATCTCCTGTTCTCCTTGCTCAAATATCCCAGGCACATTGACCCTTCTCTTTCCCCATAACACCAGGCACAGTCCAGCTCTGGGGCTCCTACTCTTGCAAATCCTCCCTCCACAGTGTAGCCTTCCCCTGGCCAGCCCTATAATCTAAACTGTCTCCCACTCCTCTTTTACATCGCCTCTTTTAACTTTTTCACAGTGCTTTTCATGTTTAAAAGTGAGCTGTTTCTTTGTCTTCTTAATTGTTTTTTTTTTCTGCTTCCTCTCCTACCCTCCATCAAAATGAAGAACAGCAAACTCCATTACTCTTAGTTCTATGCTGTAAACTCAGTGAGTTTGTTGTTTTCTTTTGGCAGGGAGCATATATTACATTTCCTGGGACAGACTTCATAGGCACTGGGCAAAATCTTCCTCAGTTCTACACAACTTTGGAAAACACCTTGGATTCTCACCTTGAGAGTCATCTTCCTCAGACTGAGTGTTCTGAGTTTCTCAGGATGCTAGAGCCTATCAATGAGATAACTTCATAAGAGTAAATACAAGTGATCACAGTAATTGGATGGACCACATGAAACCTGTGAGATCCAGTATCTTGATCCTAATCACCTCCCAACTCTGAAATTCTGTAATGCCTCATTCTGAAAAACCTGCTAGGTCTAAAAGAATATTAAGACTGAATATGAAGTTCACCAGGTAAAAACCTTAGGTTGCTATCTCATCATCAAAGCCAGTATTCTGAATATGCCAGGCTGCAGACCCCTAGGTCATGTTGGGATCTGTCCTACCCCCAGTCACCCATCAGGCTCTGTGAGGTCTCGTCCCTCTCTTCTGGCCACTCTTCATCCATACTCGGAGTGAGGCCACCTCCAGGTGCTTACCTCCCCCAATCAAAGCTAAAACCATGGCTTTTCAATGGTTTCTGCTTGTGGTCTCGCTGCACAGAATCTTTATCCCATATGTGTTCAACATCTGGAGGGGACATTTCAAGTTACTCTTGCTTATAGGGCCTTAGGTTCCGAAGTTAACCAGGAAAAGGAAAATTAGGGTTAAACATCCCTGGAAAAATCTCTTAAGTCATCAGTGGGTTCCCCCTCAACAAGTCTGAGAAGTTCCACTTTTCTTCACTGGAACCAAGTGCTGGTTCTACAATCTAGCACCAACTCAAGTTCTGGTTTGGGTTTAAGAAACAAGAGGTAGCAAGATATGTACCTTCTTAACCACTAATAATACACTGAAACTACCAGAGCAAGATGTGTATGGAACTGTGACCACTGGAGGGGATTGCAGCCACTCTTGAAGCATGTATTCTTGAGTGGAATGGACTGCATTCAATTGAGGAATTCACTTCCTCACTCCCTTTATGTGTGTGTGTCTGTCTCTCTCCAACTCCATGTCCGTCACTCCCCACTCCCAAAGTGTTATGGTTTGGATGTGAGGTGTCCCTCAAAAGCTCATGTGTAAGACAGCGCAAGAGAGTTTAGAGGGGAAATGACTGGATTATGAGAGCCCTAACCCAATCACTGAATGAATCCCCTGATGGGATTAACTGAGTGGTAACTGAAGGTGGGTTGTGGCAGGAGGAGGTGGGTCATTGGGGGCATGCCTTTAGGATATATATTTGGTTTCTGGCCAGTGGAGTCTCCCCCTCTCTCTGTATCCTGATTGTCATGTGAGCCACTTCCTTCCATCATGATGTTCAGCCTCAATTTGAGCCCTGATTAATAGAACCTGCTGCATAAGGGACTGAGACCTAAAAACATTAGATCTCAAATAAACTTTTCCTCCTCTACAATTGTTCTGGTTCACTCTTTTAGTCACAGCAGAGAAAGAAAGCTCACTAAAACATCAAGCAAATCTGTCCCATGCCCCCTCCTGGTGTATGTTGTGTGTTTGTCTCTACATATGCATTTCTGTATATCTGTATCTCTCTGTGTATTCGTGTGTGTGTGTGTGTGTGTGTGTGTGTGTGTGTGTCTAGGATGAGCCTATGTGACTCTCCCCTATGTATATATCTTTCTGTGTCTATGCATGCTTCTCTCTGTGGCCATCTGCTTCTCTCTTTCAGTCTTGATGTCTGTGTGAGGTTCTCCTCTTTGTAAGCCTCTGTCTTTGTGTGGGCACTGGGTCTGTGCATGCACACTCATCTCTTCGTGTAAATGTTTTCTTATATGTACATTTCTTGGAATGTAGGTCTCTATGAAATACTTTGAGTTGACTGGTTTCAGATAAATTGACTGCACAGGATTCAAGGACACAGGAAGTCTTCTTCTTCCACACACTCCTGTGGAGTCTCTACCCTGCAGGGCCATGCCTAATTCCTCAGCATGACCTGAAAGATCCTCTGCAACATGTCCTGGTCAGGTGTGTTCACTTGCTGTCTTCAGCACTGTCACAAAGATCACATACCCTGGCCTGCCTAGGCATTTGCAGACATATTTTTGGCAAGGTAGCCTTCCCCTTACTTTCCCCAACAAAAGCTCACACTGGATATTCAGGATTTAAAAGTAGTTTAGAGCTGCAATGTACAAAGTGAGGTGGGAGGGCTCAGAGCCAGGCTTGACCTCCCTGTCACCAACCAGCAGGGCCCAAACAATCTGAAAACTGCTGCTGATGACAAATACACTCCAGCCTTCCCAGCAACATTAGGTCATTTGCTATTCTCTGTGGATCAGAAAACTTTAAATCCTCTGGGTTGAGCACAGGTGCCACTTTTAACAAAAGCTGTAGTATCCAGGGTCCTGCCAACAGGCAAGCTCCTGCCCTCTGAGCATTGCCTAGCCTGCTGGTGTGTCCTTCCCATTGAGAGGCCCTGGCACTCATGGGTGAGCCAAGTTGCATGTGTTAAAGGAGCATTCTGCTTCAGATCTGAAGGCCAAACTACACAAGCTGAGCCAGGCTTTTGCCTTCTTTTGTGCCCAAATTTGTAAAATTGTTGTATTCTGATCTGAAAGCTCAAGTTGAGAATGGTTTGAGCAAGAACAGGCACTTTGATTGGAAGAGCAGAGCATCCAGGAACAGGGTGTGAACCAAACACTGGAAGCAAATTAGAAGACCAGAAGCTTTCGTGGGCGCCTGCACCATTGGTTATAGCCTCAGTAATTATGTGAGGGAAATGAGCATTTTTGCAGATTTTGTTCTGTTTGTTTCTCTGTTAAAATACAGGCCTGATTCATTCCAAGTCCAAGGTCCAAGGTTTTCAGAACTCAACAAAGCTTTCATCATTTGCAAATGATTTCAACTCAAACATCATTTTAGAAAAGTATTGTGCTAGAGCTTCTTATGGAAATACAATGAAGGAAAATTCACGGTCCTGGACCTTTAGGGACAAACCTTATGGGAGGACACACAGATAACCCTCAATTCTCATCCAAGGAGGCTGTGGGGAGTATTAAAAGAGAAAGAGGAAAAGACTGGGACTTGAGACTGAAAAGGAGATGAAACACCAGTGGAAGGGCAGCTGAGGAAAGGCACAGAAAGGATTCAGCACAAAGTGGGCACTTCTGAGAAGTTTTACCAAATGAATGCATGTTGAACATGTCCCAGAAAACCCAAGGTCACAATGATGTTAAGAAGTGGAGGTGTGCCAAGGCAACCTCTTGGAAGTTTCTTATATTGGAGATTTTAGAATGCCAGGAGGGACCTTAGGGATGGTTAACTCTAATCCCTCTCTTTTAAAAGTGAGGAAACCAGAGCCCTGAGTTTTCATGCTAGGAATAGAAGTGAGATGAGAATTCAGAACTGTCCTCTAAGGTGATCACTCTGAATTTAAATAGCCACCATTATAATCTGAATATAAAAAACTAAAAACAAACCAGCACTTTCCTGAAATAATACCATTAAGAGAGCAACCTGTTGAAGCAGTTAGACCCTCAAGTAGCTGCTTTCATTCTGAAAGCTGAGTGGGGCTACTTACTGTGTGATTGTAACTGGGTCCCCATTACTAAGCCTCAGTTTTCACATTTATAGTACAGCAATGACCATGGCCTAGTCACTGAGATCATATACCAAAACAGCTTTTGCCCAGGCCATCAGAAACCTTCTTATTGACAAAGTCAATCGACATCTCACTAGCCCTCTGGACAGTGACATCGAACATAACTGATTCCCTTCCAAGATACACCCCTAAACCCTGCACTTGGTCCCTGAGATGGCCTTCCTTCCTGATGTTATTTCTTCCTCTCTAGATGCCTCTGTTTCATTTATTGGCTTATCTTCTGTCCAATTTCTAAATGTTGGTAAACTTCAGAGTTTCACTCTACATCCTCATACTTTCTGTAGCAATGTATCTTTTCCAAATGATCTTAGTCCTATGGTCTTAAATACCAGGCAAATGCCAATACACACTTTCCTGTTCTCAGCCTGTACTTCTCCCCCAGTCCTCAGACTAGAGTGCTCTTAGAATATCATACTGTCTACTTGAGTTCTCCAGGTGGATATCAAAGAAGAAACTCTATTCAGCTTGCTAAAATTGTATTGTCTGGTCCCCAAATATAATTCTCCCCAACCTTGGTTAATGGTACCTCTGCTCATCCATTGCTCAAGCAAAAATCTCAAGATTTCTATAATGCCTCCATCTCCCACCTCTCCTGACATCTGTCACCGAGTACTAAGGATTTATTATGGAACACATATGGGCCCTGTCTCTTTACCTTCATTTCTACTGCCGTCATGTCTTATCTTGCTAACATCAATTATCTCCCAATGGTCATTGACTCCATTCTTGTGTCCCCAAAGTCAGTTCTCCACACAGCAACCAGCATGGCTTTTAACAGATGGAACTTAGAACCTGGTATTCTCTTGAGCTCCATCCTCAAGGGCTTCCTGTTTCTCCTGGAGATAGGTCTTCAAAGTTCTCCAGGGTCTGTTCACAAAACTGCCAGTGCCCTTCTCTTCTCCCAGTCCCCACTTGCCTGCTGCCCATTCATGGACCAATCATGCTCCAGAGTCAAGTCCCTCACATTTGTTGTTCATTCCTCAGAAAACTCCTCTTCCTTAGCCCAGAGGATAGAATCTAAAGTCCCAGGTCTTCAGTCAGGTTGACTTGCTGGTTGTGTGATTAACAACAGGAGTCCTGGCAAAATATGCCTTATTCACATTCTGTAAAATGTGAAGGGCAGCAGAACCCACCTTATGTGGTTGGGGCTATTAAATGGAATAAAATGTATATAACACTGAGAACAGTATCTGGCTCATAGGAAACACTCAATAAATGTTATCTTCAAAAATCACCATTATGCTTCAGTTCTCAGTTTAAGCAATTCTTATTAAAGGATACTTAACTACTCCCTCCCCCTGCTTAAGTACATTCTACTTTATATAACTAACATTTGGTCATCAAATATTGATTTTGTGACTGACTTACCATTTCTATGAAACTACACTCCAAGCTCCAGAGAATAGACCTTGTCTGTGTTTCCTTCTGTTCTAGAAGTCTAGCATAGGACCTGACATACAAGGTGGGCTCTCCATTTTATAGTTGTGCCAGACCTCACAATTCACATGTTGAAGCCCTAACCCCCAAATCTAACTTTATTTAGAGATAGGGCCTTTAAAAAGGTGGTTAAGTTAAAATGAGACCGTTACGGTAGGCCCTAATGTAATCTGACTGGTATCCTTAAAAGAAGAGGGCATTTGGGCACACACAGAGACACCAAGGGTGTGTGTACAGGGGGGAATGCTATGTGAAAGACACAGCAGAAGGTGGGCATGTGCAAGCTAAAGAGAGGGGCTTCAGGAGAAACCAAACCTACTGACACCATGATCTTGAGCTGACTGCCTCCAGGACTCTGAGAAAATAGATTTGCTTTGCTTATACTACCCAGTCTGTGACATTTTGTTATATCTACACTAGCAAACTAATACAGTCTGTAGAAAGTGATGGGCAAATAGATAAAGGTACCAGCTCAATGCCCAGCACATGGTAACTGTGCCACAGATTAACTCCTATTCTTGAAATAATGATGATGAATGTATAGTAAGTTCTCACTTAGCAAATCCACCTAATGCACACTGTACAGGTGACAGACAAAATAATGACTCAGTGGTCCTTAGAGTGCTTCTCAACTGTACTGCAGAAGTGGAATGCAGTCAGTTACGAAGATCCAAAACCTTCCTTTATGAGTCACTACTCTTAGGATTTCTCTGTTTACTAATGTGTACATGTCAGAACCTGCCATTTTTATGGTGGTACCTTGGATATATAATACAGAACACTAGGCATTTTATACTTAGTAAGGAAATATTTTTCAGATAAGAGAGTAAAACTAGACAAAATGGGTAACACATCACACTTGCAAAATACTGGCCTATTTTTAGAAATATATTCTTGAATGTGTTTGAATGTATATGTTAAGCATCTGAGTATGAGATGTGTGTGGATGTATAAAATGTTTCCACTGGAAATGACTACACACGATACCATCACAGAATCTCTAAGTTACATTTAACACGTACAGCCGTATAATCCACATCTATCAAACTGCCGTCAAAACTAAACTCTTCTCTAGCTGGGATACACACCTGACACTGGAAAATAGGGAGGGTCGTGGCAAAATTGGCACATAATTGATCATAGCACCATCTTTTGTGAGGCAATTCCTAGTAACAGAGCATCATATCAATGCACCTAATTCAGAAAATTATTGGCTCATAATATGAAGCAGCATGGATATTGATTCTTTAAATAGATCTCAGAATTAATATGCATGATCCCTTTAAACGGACTGTAAAGAATCACTAGGCAGATAATTCTACAATAAGGTCTTACTGAAATGGACAGGATTTGGCAGAAAAGGGTGCTTCTCTTTGGAAGAAAACTCTCCATCTTTCAGATTCATTTTTGAATGAGGAAGAAAAAAAACATAATGAAGTATTATAATTAAGTGTTCAAATGTAAGAGGAGATAAACAAAATCAGGAATAGCTAATAGATTCTTTACTGAGTGTCAACTCCATTCCAGGAACTGCTGCTACCTAGAGGGTTGTACTGACAGGAGAAAAAATGCCTCAGTGGAAAAATGATGTTTGCCACTGGTGCAAACTGAACAGTGGCACATGCCTGCTGCATATTTTCTATTTTGGAATAGATGTCTCTTAAGGTCCCTTCTGGTACAGATTTTGTATTGCCCTCTCCTCCTTGGTTTCTTTCCCTCACTGCTACACTGGTAGTTGGAAAAAACAAGATAGAATCTCCTGAGAGTCCTAACTTGCTCCTCTAGTGTAAAGTGCTACAGTTTGGATCTGAAATAACCCCCAAATGCCCATGTCCCAAATGTTTGATCCCTAGCCCATGACACCATTGGGAGCAGTGGAAACTTTAAAAGGCAGGGCCTAGTTGGAGAAAGTTATATCATTGGGGGCAGCCCTTAAAGGAGATATTGGAACCTCTGCCCCTTCCTCTCTCCCTTTTTGCTTCCTGGCTGCCACGGGGTGAGAAGTTTCCTCTGTCACACATTCCTTCCATGATGTTCAGCCTTATCACAGGCCCACGAGCAACAGGACCAAGCAACCAAGGACTTAAACCTCTTAAACTATGAGTCAAAATAGACCTTTCTTCTTAAGTTGGTTATCTCAGGTATTTTGTCACAGTGATAAAAACCTGACTAACACATAAAGTAAGTAATCAGGCTCAGCTTCTGTATCAGGCCTCAAAACTGCAATCTCTTCTTTGCATCTACTATTGTTTTAATTCTGTATGGCTTTGGAATGTGTGCTGAAAAGAATTATCAAGGTGTTGACTGTCACTTAAGAAACTAAACTAAACTGTGATAGACAAGATGAAGTAACTGCTGATGACCTGGATTTGTGCAAGACCATAGAGTCCTTTAGTCTGGCAGGAGATAGATGGATGAGGTACCATCATGGCAGTTTTCTTTGCATGTATAATTACAACAGCCAAGAACAATGCAATGAGGAGGGTTCTGTGTTCCTTCTCTGTTCTGTACCTGGAAACACTGATGAAGGCTGTTGACGTTACCGAAGCTACCAAATTCTCTCTTTAGCTCTTTGATACCTCTCAATCATGTCATAGCTACCACTTAGTGACTGCTCACTGAGAATCATCTGTATGTCAATATACTTAGTAGAGACTATTTCATTTAATCTCCTCAGTGACTGTACCTATGAGATATTATTACCCATACTTGACAGGAAACTGAGGTTGAGGGAGGTTAAGTGATTTATAGGTACAATATTATAACAGGGGGTTCTGACTTGAGACCTGTGTTCTCACCTCAACGCATGAGACATCTGACAATACTGGGGGAGGCAGGAGATCTAATAGGAGGTAATTTGCATTATTCATTCATTCATCCAGCTATTTATACATCCGTGCATCTATCCACTCATTCATTGCTTCAACAGATATTTACCATATGACTATCCCTGTACTCAGTCTTGGGACACAGCACTGAGCAAAATAGACAAGGCTCCTGACCTCAAAAAATTCACAGTCTAATAAAAGAACAGACATCAATCAATGACAAGACTGTAATCACTGTCTAAGATAATTCTCCAAAGGAAAGGAATACAATTGAATGGAAGCCTATAACAAAGGACCCCGACCAAGGCCGGAGGTCAGATTAAAGGAAATGAGGTCCAAGATCAGAACTGAAGGGCAAGTCCACATTAAGCAGGTGGAGGCAGGAGCAGGAATGGACATCAAGCACTTCTGAGGAGAGAGGAGAATATTCAGGGATTCAGGGAGGAAAGGAGCATGAAGTGTTCAAGGGCCTGGGGCCAGCATACCTAGAGCCAATCAGTGAGGAGAGTGGTGCTATGGGAAAGCATAGGGAGACATGTAGGAGTTGACAGAGCTGGCCTTGTAAAGGTCCCTGGGGCAGCAGTGGGAGACTACTGAAGGATCTGAAGAGAAAATCAGAGAAAGTATGGAGAGAAAAGGACAACTGCACTTTTCAATGATCAGAATTCAGGAAGCACAAATAATATAGGGAGCAGTAAGAACGGAATGAAAATACAGCTATCAGCAAGTAAATAGGTCACTTAGTGGATTAAAGGGAAGTTTGCAATTTTGATTAGGTGGTGGCAGTATGAAGAGTAAAAATGGATGGATTAAAAAAAAACTACAAAGTTAAATGCAAAGAACTCACTGATGAATTGAATTTGAAAAGAGGGATGCAGAAGGAGTCAAGGATAGCCCCTGGACTGCTGGTTTGACCCATTAGGTGGTGCTATTCACTGACAGGGAACTCTGAAAGGTGGCCTCTTGAATGTTGAGATGCCTTTTGGGCATCCTAGTGGAGTGGCCTAAAAGGCAGTTAGTTACACACTTTAGGGGGTTGAGAGATCTGAGATGGAGATAGTGACTTGAGAGTCCACTGAATAGATGGCAATGGTTGCTGAGGCTCTGGGAAACAGAAAAGAGGTGCTATGGGAAATTGTTCATGGAAAACCAGGCAGAGAGCACTCATTGGTCACTATATTCTTCCAATCTACTTTTTCCTTTTGAGGATCTGCACCTTTTCTTCTCTCCCCTTCTCATACCACTGTCTATTTTCATTTGCATTTGCATTTCCCTTTGTTCTAGTGTTTTAAATTATTTTGCATATCTGTTTTATATTATGGGTCTCTGCAGCCACTCCAGCTTCTGTAGAATAAGGAATCAATCACTAGCTTTCAGAAGATCCAAATGAGATTCTAAATAGCCAAATTACTCTGACAGCATAACCAGAAAGCAATAGATTAAATTCACTCACTTACAGTGCATTCAAAGGAAATGTCTTTGAGATTCCAAGATGATTCTTGATGTATTCATTTCATGAAAGTCAAAATGGTTGAAAGTCATGGTGGTAAGGTGGGGTGTGAGAGGTGAGGGATGAATCCAGGATTTAATGCCTAAAGGGTTCGCCAATGCTCAGTCTTAAAACAGACTAAATTCACCAGGCTTAATTGAAGGGTTCAAGGATGTTAGGACACACCAGCTGTGAGGGTCATTTTTCTCATCTTCATCTGTTTGAGTGATTTATAGCTAGAAGTGATAGATAGCTATAGAAATGGAAATGTAAAGATGACTCAGTCTCCAATGACAAAACTCCTAGGGACATTTAAATATGGTACATGCACCAAGTAATTCATTTAATAACTTATTAGATATTAAGCACTGAAATTTAACCAATAACTGGCTCCGAAAGGAAAACATTTTACTTTGTTGTTCTCACAGCCCTCTGTTATGTCTTTTGTTAAAGCTCACTTTTTCATATTTTTTTGGTGATAGGTTGACTGTGAGCTTTCTGAGGGACAAAGTTACCTTTCTTCCTTCCCCCCTCCTTCCTTCAGACTCTCTCCTCCTTCCTCTCCCCCAGCCCTTCCTTCAAACCCCTCCCTCCCACAGTGTCTGACACATAACAAATGAACCAACCAAACCACTTAACCATTCCTTCTCAAAACACAGCAGACCCATTCTGTAAAATGAATGAATCCATTTGATTCCAAACAAAACAACTAACATCACTGAACTATGCCATCTAGACTTTTTAAACTCAAACATTTAATTCAGCAATCCTGAGCACATCCATAACAAAAGGGACTTTATCATTCATATCTTCTTGCTCATATCTAGACATTATGTTAAAAGTTTATAAGCAATATTAAAATAGGAATGAAATTAGCCTTCCCATTTTGAGCGAAATTGCCATGAATTAGAGTGAGGGCTCTTGGAAAATACTTGATGTGTTCTGTTTTCATTTTTTTGTTATTGTTGTTCTTAAGAGCTACTTTGTTTCATGTTTAGTCAAAGCTAAGGGAAAGCACAATGTATTTACAACACAATGCAGTTTCTGAGATCACCTTAATTCATTTCAGCTAAGTGTCAATCAAAAGTTATGAAAAGCAGAAGGTCCTGGACAAGAAATATAACATTCATATGACTGGAGGGTCTGTTAGGAGAGAAAATTATTCTTGTCCTAACCGAAGAATGGCTAATGAGTTCCTAAATGATGCAATTTAATTCCGAGGATCTGTTGACTATAAGGTTATGGAGCTTTCTTCCTCTCCATTATTAAATGTGAACATCTTTCCTAGCCTTGGAAGGAAACTGACAGAAAACAGTAACTGTTTTCTCAGTACAATTTCATTTTCCTTTTAAGTTTTACTTAAATTTAAAATTCAATTTAAAGCAATTGTTCCCATCTGTGCCTGCAAGTTTAAGAACACAAACATGGTATGTGGCCACGGGGATCATATTAAAAGGAAATAATAATAGAACAACCAGATTGTACTTCTAATAAACCAGGTAAATCAGAAAAACAAAAAGGTCTGTTAGTGCTAATGGTTTTCTGGTTTTAGACCGAGTCAAAACTCATGATGTATGCAAGTTCAAAGTTTCCATGGATTAAATAAAGTTAGTTTCTTAAATTACCCACTTCCTTTTGTTACATCAGGGAGAAAGAAAGACAAAAACAGAGATTACAGAATTAAAATTCAGATGTCGTTCTTTGGATAGGAACAGCAAGACAAAACTGATCTTCATTAAACAGATTCCATGTTTCAAGTACCCAAGTATCAAAACAGCAACTTTCCTATTTATAATTTTATTTATTTCTACAAATTAAATAATTGAGGTTCAGGGAAATAATTTTCTAAATATTATTCAGTGATTAAGTGAAGAAAATCCACTTTAAAAGACAGGTCTCCTTGATTCTGAGATGAATTCTGTTTCAACTAACTTATGCAAAAATTGGGAGAAATGGCTTATCTTTAAAATATTTTGCAAAGAAATACATGAATAAAGTTTCCATGAAGCCACAGGCAGCATATTAAAAGAACACAATATAAAACAGATGTATGTCACTAAGAAGTCACATTTTTCATTATAATGGTTTGCTGTCTGTTGGCAATGACCCCAGTTAAGCTGTTTTTATACAATAGAAGCATAGCTGGTTAAAAGGGACTAAATGTGGTCAACCAACTAAAATTTTTAATTCACTCAGTGCCAAGAATCTGCATGTATTCCTTTTTAAAATAGGGCAAACACTATAAGTAAGCTGACCCATTATAATTTGGTTTTCTGTCTTTAATAGTGTTAATCTTTTAGCCAACTTGTCTACTAGTGGTCTGTACATTATTTAGGATAAAATCTCAAAAACATTATACCAAAATTGCTTTTAGATCCTGGAAATTTCCTTTGCAAAGAGGTATGAAAAAAGGAATGCCCAAAGTTAGCTTGAAATTTGGGTATGTTTCAGACACGGCATGATAGGCATGGACACGTGTTTCTACCATCCATCAAGAGTGGGCTGCATGGGGCAACCCTCGTCATCCATTTATTCCTACTTTGACAAAGCACATGTCACTTGATAAAGTACATTCACATGCATAATCCCATGTGATGAGATATTTAACATTTCCAGAGTGTAGAATAAAACTAGAGGGGATTATACTTTGTCTAGAAGGCTAGTTACCTAGGAGTTTTTTTTTGGGGGGGGGTATTGCCAACTAGCATAAAAGTCTCTTATGGCTCTGTGTAAATTATTTATAACATGCCTCAACAAACCCTACAAAATCAATTACCATAGGTAAATGACAGTGCTCAAATACCGAACATTTTGGAAATAACAAGGGAGGACATGCATCCTTACCCATTACCAATTAAAATGTCACCAGTTTCAAGTTCTGAATTTAGGTATTTATAAAATTAATATTATGCAACTGAATATAAATCTTAATTCTAGAGTACATAAACTGATAGAAAAGCACATTGTATAATGAATTGGTGTGTACTGTGTGCTTGGGCATTCCTGGGGACTGAACCCAGAGCCTTGTGCATACTAGACAAGTGCTCCACATTCAGCTGCACCCCAGCCCTTCGGTGTTATTTATTTTTTTTTAAGAAACCCTATATATCAAACCAAAACAAATCAATACAATGCCACCAATGAGAATACCATTATGAACCGCATCTTAAACTCAGTGTGACATCTACTAGGCCATGCATTTGAAAGGAAGAAATTCAACATCGGTTCCATAAATCAAATTAATATCAAGATAAAATTGATTATAGAAAAACATCTTACTCAGGGGAAAATTGTGTTCCCAGGAATGTAAAAAAAGTGTGTGACCCTCCACTGTATTAACTTCCAATTTTAGAAAATATCTAATTATAAGAGAGTTTTAAGGCAAGTAGATCATAGAGTTAGCAAAACAATGCTTATGACAAAAATCAATAGCATGCATTTTTATTAAAACACAGTTTCCTATGTCTGTAAGGCTCTAAATTGTCTAGGAGAACACAGCACGAAGTATAATGTATGGATGCCGGTATCTATCTCTACAGAAAATATAGACTCCATTAAGAAGATATATCTGACATATGTACATGCATATATATGTGAGAATATATATAATTATATACTAAATCTCACAAAGTTACATAAATATCTCCCTTCTTGCTTTATGCATTTACTTTAAAAGAATATTATTTAAGAGATGGCAGTTTTTTTATTTGTTCAACTTGAATTATTTTTTCTCTTGCAGAATTGTGTCTTCTTACAGCTAGAGAATAAAATCTCTTGATAGCATAATATGCTCAAAGATTTTGCATTAACATATCCACAAACTCTCTCTCACCCTCAACAAAAGTAAAGGACAGATCTCAATGCTTCTCATCTAGTACCTGGGTCCAGGTTTAGTAGGTAGAGCCAGCACTCCCAAGAGATTCTTAAAAGGGACTTTTAAAAAGAGGATCAATTAAGCCCTACCTCCAGGCTATATGATCCCATGACTATAACAAAATTTATATGGAAATTTATATTTGACACTAAAAATGCATACTTAAAATTCTGTTATTGGTGACTGGAACTCGACTGCTAGAGAGGAAGTTGAGTCAGCTTCTAATATTCTCCTCTCTGCTCTCTCAGGTGAGAAAGGGCAAATTAAACTGGTTGCGGAAAGAACCCATAATCAAGATGAGCTAGAAAATGAGACTGCCAAGGAGCATGGCATTTTTAGACTGACCGAGTCAAAAGAACTTGCAGGTAAGACTGCTAAACTGATCTGAGGGCCTTTGAGGAAATGACACTATATACAAAGATGGCTGAAAAAGGGTAATTCTAGAACTTGCAGATAAGACTGCTGCCCTGCTTTTGGGAGCCTATGAAGAATTACCATGATAAGTAGAGGTGTCTGGCCAGCCATGACTGTAGTACTCAATCTCCTCAGGGGCAAAGAGGGGCAGACAGTGCTCAGCGGGGAAAACATCATTTTCTTGGTCCCCAGTCCCACAGTTTTTAATGAAAGTCTGGTCTGGATTGTATCCCACTTCTACTCTGAGCCACACACCCACAGTTGTCCTAGATCTAAATATTGTACAAGATTAAATGTTCCTTTAGCCAAAGAACTCACTGTAGCCTAACAACCTTGGCAAAAATTGAGTAAAATTGTAAAACACATGGTTTTAACACTGCCAGTGGGAACACAGCAAAGATTCACTTAGAATCAGCCTGGGTCCAGAAGCACTTTGGTCACTGTTTGCAGGATAAGCCCAGTAGATGGAAGGAATACTACAAAATATAATCTACGGAGTTTGGAGGTACCATGGTGGACTTTTTGGGTAGGGCAGGGAACAAAGTTAAAAAATAAAAAGCAGTCAAAGGGAGGAGAAAGGAGAAGGAAGGGGAGAAAAGAGAAAGAAACATGGGGGAAGGGAGAATGAAAAAAGATGATACCTTAGAATATAAAGAGAAAATAATTTAAAAAAATGAGGATATCTGAGAGAAATATGATGTCTCTCATGATACCCTTACAAGGCACCTCATTTCCAATCACAGATCAGAACTCAAGCAATAGTAACACTCAGAGGATCAGCAATAGGTGAGCTTTTTGCCCCTTGACCAATTTGAAGGAACACTGAAGTAAGGAAAAAATACCCTCTATCTTTCTAGGGAGGCATTTTAATGATATATCCAGGGCTCTGGGAGGCAAACTATACCCACTGCTGACCTCAAAAGTACTTTCCTACAAGGTCACATGTAGGTGATAAGATCACAGTTTCAATCGGATTTCACACTGTGAACTAAGGGGGCGAAGTGGGTTGATAAATCAACTACTGCCCAGAAACAGGGCAGGGAGCTCAGGCTTCTTTAAGACTTTGGACTCAAGGTAGTAGGCTATGGAAAAAATTAAATAAGAGGAGAGAGGAGGGAAGGAAAGGAAAGGACAGAGCTGTGCCTTCAAGGTGTTTTCTAGAGGAAGGCTATTCCACGGAAGTAATCTTTCATCTCATCCCAGAGCTCACATGCCAGCAGCTCTCATGATGCCTCTGGTGGTGGCTCTGTGGTTTGATATCAAAGTTTTCTCACCTCCTCAGAGAGTTGCAGAAACGGTGCGTCAACCCTTGTGATCCATTACCCCTCATTAAGTGCACTAGCTGCACCAGCCGACCAGACACCACTGTGGGCCAGCACTTGCCGAAGTGGGTTTCCACAGTGCTCATGATGCTAGATGCTCAAACATGCTCTGTGAACAAAAGAGGTCGTGCCTAATAAGCTTGACTGACGCCGGATGCAAACAGAGCTAAAGTTGTTTATTTACTGCTCATTTTCTCAGATGCCAGTTTTAAGATGCAGGTAGAGCCTGTGAATGTGTAAGAAACAGGCCAAGAATTGAATATTTCCCGAACATTCTTCATTAGGGTATCCTAATCTTTTAGCTTTGCTAAGCATTTTATAGGTAAGTGTCCTGCTGAACACATTTTGGGAAATATGCACACAAAGAAAAGGTCAGCTAGATGGTGTGAGAAGCCCACGTTTTACTTATAGCTCACGCATTAAACTTTACACAAATGTGTTGTGCTCTGTGTTGTTATTCCTCACAAGAACAAAGATGACAAAAGTCCTCTGTCCCTAAGCCCACAGGGATCTGCCCTATGCTATGTGTATTTATTGTGCTGCTCAATAATGTCTAATGTTCTTTTAGTTACAATCTTCATTCCATTATTCAAAAATAAAAATTAGTCACATTCTCAGTCATCCTTCAGTTTCCTTTAATGTATGTGGTGACAGTCCTTAGGTGAAATTCCTTAACAGTGTTTCTCAAAAGACAACTTTTACCTACACACAGCAGCCCTCAAGTCGCCATGTCTGGGGACTCTCATTTGCATTAAGTGGAAAAGTAAATGCTAATGTTTAATTAATCCTAAAGCTTGAGTTTCACCCCAACCTCTGCAGACTTCTGTTCCCCTGAAAGCCTGTTTGCTTTTCTGTACACCAAAAGTGCTGGTTAAATAAACATTAAACAAATGGGAACAGTTACTCTGTTTTGTATAATTTGAGGCCATTACCAGCTACTTTATGCTTTATTTGTGTACTTGGGGGCATTAAATGCATTTTTTTAAGTTCACCTAAGGGCATTTCCTTCAGTGGGCAGAAATTCATAGTTCCTGGAAGGTGCCTCACATATTCATGTGAGCTTCATCATCTACACTGCTATTTCCAGCAGCTGCTCAAAAACAAAATGTTTTCCGGAAAGTAAAATATGAAGCGTACCACATGCCTGCTACTGCTAAGGTCACTTATATTGTCTATAATAAACCCAAGAAAGGGATCACTGAAGTTTTGTCTGGTTTTGAGAATTTCAGTTCCACCTCCCTTTTCAAAGACTGCCATTTCAAATGCACAGATCCTTCCAGAAAATTCCATTACCCCTTCACCCCCACCGGGAACATAAGCAAATATCATTTTGCTGGGTACCAAACCTCTCTTACCCTGCCATGGGCCTCATGTATTTTCATTTAACTACCATCCTCAGCTAACACCACCGCTCTCCCAACTTTACCTCTGGGAGGACAAAAAGGATGGTCTTTCTGAACAGATGGGCTTTTCAAGGAGAGGTAGTTACATTTAAATACAGATAAATGTACTGTAAATAATGGTCTTAAAAGAATTTGGGTCTTTAGAGGGGAAAATATGAGAGCACAAGATACTATTCTTTAATTACATGAGATTTTTTTTCCTCCCTTGAAGACAAAACCAATTCCTAATGAAGCATAATGGATCGTAAAGAGGCACCCATGCTCATTCCAACAGATGTTTATTGATTGGTGTTGACTGCACACAAACGCAACACAGGGCTGCTTGCTACTGTTGGTAAGTGGTGGGAAGCGACGCTGGCTCCCCCTCTTTATTTTACCTTCCAAGACAAGCTGACAAATTTATTTTGTCACAAGCAGCTGTGTTCTTATTTTTAAAGGGTTGGCTTACAACTAAGAAAGCAAGTGGAGGGAACAGCCTTTTGGTGTCCAATGTGTTATCTGGCAAGGACAGATTGTTTTAGGGTGCAATGGAAAAAGATTTTTTAATGAAACTACATTTCAAACGAGCAGCATATGCTTGATTTTCCCTTCTGCTACTCATCCTGCCATTTGTTAATCTTTGTTATTGTTGTTCTCTGGGACTCCTAAATTTTCATACAAGCTGTCTCGTCCGGCACTAACACAGCTTGGGGTGAATTGTCACTTGGGATGCAAAAAGCTGCAGCTCCTATGCTGTACTTTTATTTCTTTATTTTTTTTTCTTTCCAGATTTTCTACATTCAATGAAAGTTTATGCGCACCCAGTTGACCAAACAACCAGGGAAGAAAAGAAGAATAAATTCTCCCTCTATGTGAGTGCTTGGAGCTGCAGAGCCCGAACAATGTGATTTCAAAATATATGATTATCGGTAGCTCAGCTGCTTACAATCATGAGGTCAGCGCCCAGAAGAGAGGTCTGGAGAAACTCTGAAATTGGAAATTAGGGGAGAATTTCTTTCCCTTTAATACTACACGGCCACATATTAAGTAAATGATTCTCTCCGAATAATTCAGTGGCCCCACTGAAGAAAATGTAGGAAAATTAATTTTCAATCTTCAGCAATCTGAGTCCTATTTGAAAGTACTTGGTTTTGTAAGATTAAAAAAATTACAGGGAATAGGAAATCTTTGAATAGCAGGTTCTTTGATATGTTTAAGAATAATTTTCTGAAAAATGTGAACATCCATGGGAGAGAGGAACCGCTATTATTTTCGGTAGGATTGCCTTAAAATGAGGATTCCATTATGTTTAGGGACTAAATATACAAGTTGTTATGTCTGCAGGTTCTGGTTCAAGAGGTGACTTTGTTAAAGCAACTCACAGGGAACTGAAGTTTGGATGGGTTTATAAACCACATTTGGGGGTTAACCTTCCATTAGCAGTTGAAGAGTCTAGAGAGACTCACCCCTTCCTGTGTAGCATCCTAGATAGAGTCGTTGGTCAGCTCTGGGTTCAACCAAACTTAGGTCCATGTCCATTTTCCCATTCACTGGTTATATGACTCCAAGCAAGCTATGTCAACTCCTCAAAGTTCAGTTTCCTCAACACACTCCCTGGAGAACCTTGAGAGGACAAGGAAGAGACATAATTCCAAAAGAGCAGCAGTGCTGGGCTTGTCCCTGAGACCTGGACTGAGAGCAGAGATAGCAATTCACTTACCTAAGCTGTGTCTGCAAGCAGCTTGTACACAGAGGTTGGGACCAGCTGCAGGTCCCAATGAGGGCATGATTTTGACCATTGCAAGGATCACTGAGCAAATGAAATGTGTTGCCTACAGAGCCTTGTAGACAGTAGTATGACAATAAACAGCAACAAATATAATCAATATACTCAGAAGTAATACCAATGTCGATTCCTTACTCCATCTCATTTCTCCCATTCACTTAGTCTCTGAATCCTAAGGGCTTAACCCCCTGATGGTAGCCCCTGTGCAGATGTGCCATGCTGCCACACATCAGCCTTGAAGGGACTGTAATAGTCACCTAGTTGGTCACCGTTGTAAGACTGCATATGTGACATGTCCTCCCATTGTTACGTAAAGTGTGGACAATGTAGCAAGGTGTTCTAGTGTCCTAGCAAGGATGGGTGCTCAGAACCAAGCTATGATACACACATAAGAAAAACAGAATTTCAGACTGAGTTGAAGGCATATTAAAAAGCTCAATAAGCCCAAATGGGGCCTTGTGAGACCTGGGGCCACTTAACCCTGAACGTTCAGAATATCATTGCTACCACTGCTCAAGTGAGTCTCTTAAGAAGAACTGGGGAAACCTGACAAGCTAGGTTCACCAACCACCCCCAGCCTCAGTTGCTGGCATGTTTGGCTAGGAAGGCATCCATGGCAACCACTGCCGGAAACCATAAACTTCAGTAGGTTTTACAGTCCGGATGCACTAAACCTCTGACCTTAAACATTAAGGGTGAGTTTCTCATTCCTCTTGGAATCCCTGCAACCTCACTCACTTATAGCCTTCCTGATTATAGTAATCATGTTAGATTTGTTCAACAGTTCATTACCATAGATTCTCATCATACATATAATAGTTGCTCAATTAACTTCTGTTGATTGGCGTTATTTGAACCAAGGAGCAGGTCTCATTTTTCTTCCTATTTGACTGGTTTCTGGTACATAGGAGAAGCTCTATAACTTACCTTCCTTCAACAAAAATATGGGTATGGTGTTTAAAATGTTCCTTTTTCTCCTAGTACTACTATTAATCAGGGCCAGAGCAGCAAAACTTCACAGGGTTACTATGGAGTCTTCAAGCACAATATTTTTTGGGGAAAAAAACTCACAAAACTAGTCTGTGTCATATATAAAGAAGAATATGGTCCTTTTGGGCCATAATGGCATTTTTCAAGAACTGATATGGATTGCCTCATAATTGCTACAGCCATAGCAATCTATACTGGCCATAAAGACAGGCCAAAGGGAACTGGTAGGACCCCTGAGTGTTACCAGTGCCTATCTGTTTGGCCAAATCATATCCCAAGTTCAAAATGATAGATGGTTTGCTACAAA
The DNA here is from genome assembly GCA_020662805.1 of Glaucomys volans. Taxonomy (NCBI): domain Eukaryota; kingdom Metazoa; phylum Chordata; class Mammalia; order Rodentia; family Sciuridae; genus Glaucomys; species Glaucomys volans. The sequence goes on from JAJEJO010000663.1 coordinate 177,970, forward strand.
GTGCCCAAGAAAAGGGAGAAGGAAAGAAAAGCAGTGTTCTCACGCTGTGTATGGCTTTGCCTCATTTTGTGCAGGAGGTCAAAGGTTAAAATAAAAGGTGAACTTGGCTTTTTAAACCCTGCTTCTGAATGTGGTGGAGAGATGTTTCACTTGTGCAATTAAACACTAACCTAATGGTTTCAGCACCAGGTATTGTGGCTGCTCTGGCCAAGTTCCATCAACTATTTCAGTGCATATAAAATGCCTTTGCCCAGCACAAGAAACAAACATAGACTTTATTTTCTGCCTCCTCTACCCTGCATTTTCTCATGCTTAATACTGTCACATATTAAATGGCACTAACAGAATCAGCATCCCTCATGAAGGATGAGCCTGTGTAGAGGCAACTGTGTTCGCACACACAGAGTATCAACTTCACATATATCTAAATAGCTGCAGTGCACACAGCAGCCAATCCCAGCAAATGTTAAATCACAGACCTCACACTGAAAGCTGTGCATGACTTTACATGGGTGAGTTCCAATTTTATGTTGAAAAAGTACCTAAAATTCAGAGATTCAGGGGGTGTGTGAAAATAGTGTCCATAGTAGAAAGAAAAGTACTATGCCAACACCAGAACTCGCCAGCAGCTGGTATACTGATCCAACGAGAGCAGGTTTCATCTCCAGCATGACTATTCATAACAAATAATCCTAATTATGTTCAGTGCCAATCCCCAATATTCTCTCATTCCTATTTTGGCTTTACATTTCTCCTTTGCATGTATCATCATTTAACACGTGCATTTATTTTTTTTTTAAATTTTTGGTACCAGGGATTGAAAACAGGGGCACTTAACCACTGAGCCATATCCCCAGTCTTTTAATTTTTTCTTTATTTTGAGACAGGTTCTCACTAATTGCTTAGGGCCTTGCCAAGTTACTGAGGCTGGTTTTGAACTCACAGTCCTTCTGCCTCAGCCTCCCAAGCTACTGGGATCACAGATGTGCACCACTATACCTCATCATGTTTTACTTGTTGTATATTTTGTGTGTCCTCACCTGCTTCAATTGGAATGTAACCTCCCTGGGGGCATGGATTTTAAGCAATTATATTTACTGCTGTATCCCCAGAAGTTAGGACACAGGGCATGCTACACTTACTTGTTGAATGAATGGATGAGGCTCTTACTATTTATTAGGTACTCTTCTTGCGGCTTTCCATAAAGACTTGGGATTGAGAGTCAGATAACCTGAGTTACAAACCTAATTTAATTTTTAACTTGGGCAAATCTCTTAACCTCTCTGCATGTGCCCTAAATGACCACCTCTAAAAGAGACATGATGATAAGGGTACTATGTCCAAGGGTTAGCATAAGCTATAATTAGGTAATAAGTATAGGGTATCTTGCACAGCTCCTGGGCAAATGGCTAAATGTTAGCACTCATTTTCATATTCTTGTAATTGTTTTTATAATTTTAATAATGTGCATAATTTGCAAAACAACCCTAAAATATAGAGTACTATTATTTTCTTTCTACAATTGACACCAAGGACAAGAGAATATTTCTGCATGAAGTTGCAAATCTGTAAAGAGTAGGAAAAACAAATATTATAGAAAGAGGGCAGGAGGGAGGAGAAGACAAACAGATCCAAGAAGGAATCTAGAAGTATTAGCCTAGAAATAAGAGCATTTATCTTGACCATGTGTGTTCTGTGAGTATGTGAATGGCAGGTAGGACAAGAGGAGACACTCAGCATGGCTGGAAATAGTGATGAATAGCAGTAAACCAAAGGGTGAGGTAGGAAGCAGCAGGTTGTTCTAGGAGACCTGGCAGCATGACCCTGAACTCTGATTCCAGGGCTCCATTTCCGTCATTTTCAGAGTCAGAGCTCCAGGTCCTCCCCCTGGACTAGGATGATCCCAGACAACCTGAGGTATTAATGAGAGTGTAAGCTGACCATCCAGATGGACTTGGGTTCAAATACAACTCTGTCACTTACAAGTTGAGTGATCTTGGACAGTTGAACCCCTCTTACCATCAAATTTCTTCATTCTAACTCTAACAGCTGAGTGGGGTATGAAGCTTCTGGATATGAAAAGGACTAAAGTTAATTTGCCCATGTGGTGCTGAGGATTGAATCAAATGCCTCACACTTGCTAGGTAAGTGCTCTACCATTGAGCCACAACCCCAGACCCTGACAAATATCATTCTTAAAAATCAGGATATTTTTCAAATGCTAAACAACAATCCTCAAATAATTAGGTAATTCACATAAACAAGTTAAAAAGGTTTTCAGGAACTTTGTTTTAAGAACCAGAAATGGGCAAACACAGTGTTGATGTCATAGAGTGATCACAGGGAAAGAGAATTGGGAAAGAAGAAAGGAGGATGGTGGGTGATGGTGAAATCCTACTATCTGATATCCTCATGCAACCAAAGAATCTGACACTTGGGTGACTCAGGAGGATGAGGCAGGAGGATCACAAGTTTGAGGCCAGCCTCCACAATTGAGTGAAGCCCTGAGGCAACTTAGTAAGATCCTATCTCAAAATTAAAAATAAATAAATAAATAAATAAGGGTTGGGGATATGGCTCAGTGGTTAAGCATCCTGGGTTCAATCCCTGATACCAAAAAGGGAAAGAAAAAAAAGAAAAGAAAAGAAAAATACACTTCAAATCTGCCTTTACCAAATCTAGATTTATCTTAGCATTTCCCAATCTCTCCGTTTCCAGGTTTACTCTAGAAATATTGACAAGGGAGAGTGACATTCAAAGGCCAGTCATTTCAAAATGTCAAGTAAAATAACATCTCCTCATCCTTCACTGTGTTGATAAACTTACACAACAAAGAAATCCTAACCCTTGGAGGTCAATAATTTAAGCAAGAGAAGAAGTATCCAAGATATATCCTGGGATTATGCTGGAGTTGGACACAGCTTGAAGGCACGTCTAGTGTGTGGCAGGCTCTTACTTGAGGAGCTGTGTACCACCAGGGGTGCATGCATGGGCCTGGAGTTAGGGGGGAAGACCTATAAGAACCTGATCTATTATCCACAAATAAGCTTTTCTCCACAGAACTGAGAAACAGCTCTCATCAGCTCTTCAGATGGTGCTTGAGAACAAAAGACATTAAGAACCTAGAACATACATACAGTATTCTCTTTTCATATACTGCACAAGTGAATCCAGAGAAGTGGGTTTTTTCCACCTATCATACATCTGCTGATGCTCTAGCACTAGACACTAGACAAACCCCCCACCCCTAGTCTAGCCTGCTGTTTCTTCCATCTATCTATCAAGGCCTTTTCCAAGTCACCTGTGTGTATGGTGGTGGTGGTGGGGGGTGCTGTTCTGGCTAAGATGACTACAATTTATGTTCTTGTCCTGACATTTTGATTTATTTTTAGTGAAAAAAAAATAGCCATTCCAGAAGCACTTATTTAAAATAATGCCAGTCTGCCACACCATCATTGATGAACAATCCTAGTAGAGGAATCCACCACTGGTAACAATAATAACAAAGAAAATAGGTCACAGAAAAGAGAAAGATTTATGTTTCCAAGTCTCAAAGAGGTCATCACACACAATGATTGCTTTTCTTTGTGTTCAGGTTAAACAAATAAACCGGATTTAACTTGGCATTTTGCTAGCATGACTGGAGCGATAGTTGTTATATTATTTAGCATTTATAATTTGGAATATGAAAATGTTCCCTTCCTCAATCCTGCTCAACAAATCTAAAGGGAAGAGAATTTCTGATGTCACATTTGAATATATTTATAAGTAGCTGTCTGTAGTCCCAGGATAAAAAACAACATTTTTTAAAAGTCAAATAATCAAGGACATCTTTTTAGGCCAAGTTTCCAAAAGCTCTAGTTGCCTTACCTATCACAGAGATATGAGGACAAAAGAAACAGGGAGATAATTGGAATGTTTGGATGTCGATGGCCAATTTGCCATGCTCTGTTTTTAAGTATGTCTCTTTCTTAGAGCAAGCTGACCATGAGGTTATGAGTTAAAAATATCCTTGGGAGACAGCATGATGCCATTAAATACATTTAGTAAGCTCCTACTGCATGCCAGACACTGCCAAGTGTGGGCTTTCATATATAGTTAATACAATAACCTTGTATTAAGTATCATTCTTAATCTCAGTGTGCAGATGAGGAAACCGAGGCTGTCAAACAGGCTAAGCAAACTGCTCCAGTCACATGCAAACTAGACTCAAACTCCAAATCACTAACAGCTTGCAGTCTACACTCATACTCCAAAGCCTGCAAGCTTTTACAAAGTATGTGGTCTATAGTCCTGGATTGGACTTTGGTGGGAAGGTGGAGACTTTGCCCCCTCAGAGGGCTGGATATTTGTAGAACGTCTTCTACCCAGCAGGCCAGATTACTGTTCCCAAAACTATATTCCCCAAAAGGAAATGTGTCAAGTTTCCAAATTATGGGGGCAAGGGTAGTCAAGTTGGGTGGTGAATATAAACCTAATAGAAAACTAACTGAACATTCCCTTCTATTTGGGAGGCCTAGGCATTCAGCTGAGCGATTCTGTGAAGGTGCCAGAGGGCTGCTCCTTCTGACAGTGTTTTGGCTTCCCATTTAACATTTGAAGGTTGTTTTGAAATGTATGGTTGAAAATGTTACACCAAGGCTAAGATATCCCAGAGTCAGGGCCCACCTACACTTCCAAATCATTTCCCTGAAGCACTGAGAAACATCCTGACCTTGGGTTTACAGAATTTAAGAATTATGGAAGTGAAGTTCATGGACTACCTGTGTATTAATGCTTCAGCACCTAATTCATCAAAGCCAAAGACACTCTTTCTGGAAGTTAGCATTTCCCTCATTGCGTTTTTATCACATATTTTGCATGTGTTTCTGTTTCCAAAATTCAGGGAAGACAAGATGTTTAGTTGCAAATGTTTACAGTGGAGACCTTAAAAATTACTCAGTAGACTTGAGAGAAGAAAGCATTTTGTAAAATACTAGCTATGGGAATAAAATATTTTAGAGAATCTCTTGGGATCATTTTGTTTTCTGTGGATACTAAAATCCTCCCTAAATAGCAACATATAAGGCAGGATAAAGAAAGCTCTGGCAAAGCAAATTTAGGATTCCCATTCTCTCATAGATTCTCCAGGTTGACGGGGCACAATGACACTCCAGACTAAGATGCGGTGGGTCCCTTCTGTGGTGCTTTAAAGCACAGCTGAGGAATGAGGTGTCACATGGACTCACACACCTTTAGACAGGTGCACATTTTCATCAAGATAGGAACTGTGAGGATGAGTGAAACTGTCCTCCCACATACAGAGCAGCAGCACATGAGAATTAAATGCAGCATTTTCTTAATGGAAGGTTCAAGAAACTCTGGGAGACAAAGCAGCAGCGCTTCTCCAGTCCTCAACATATTAAGGTCAGCTGACAACACTGTTCGACAGAGAAGACTTAATGTGTCTGACAGATGGCAAATACACCATATTGACTTTTCTATCTAATTTAACAAATTTGAATCTTTTGTCAGTGTTCTTTCCTCAGTGAAAAGATAATCTGAAATACCACTTAAGCATACATTGCTCTTTTTCCCTTCTCTCTTACACATCATCTTTGACTCTGTCTAAAGAAACAGAAACCAACTTACTGCATTAACTGATCATCCCAAATATCAATGGCTATCTCAAATTCAGACGCTGGCCTGAGGGTTAGTCCCCCATTTTTGCTAACCATGAGGCAGCTGCACTTCAACCCAGGGGAAGTTCACTGAACAGACAAGAGGAGAGCTTTGAACTTCTACAAATAATACACAGAATGAAAGGGGTCTGGAACTCTGAAATTCCTGAAGGTTCAATAGGTTTGCTATAATGAGGGATTTTACAATTATGGTAAGTCCACGGTCTTTGTTGTGCTTTGGAATTTCAGGGGGTTTATATATGCCAGGTGGATAGGATGAGGGCACAGAAGGGCTTTAGATTCTGGCAAAGTTCCCTGGAATGCCACACTAAGTTGCTTCTAGTATCACTCAGTTCATTGTGGAGAAGGCACAGCCAAGGGTAGCCTGCTATCCCCAGGAGGCTCTTTCTCACTACTGTCTTTCCACCATGCAAGGACACTGTGGGAAGACAGCATCTATGACCAAGGAAGTGGGCTCCTATCAGACCCTAAATCTACTGGTACTTGATCTTGAACTTCCCAGCCTCCAGAATTATAAGACACAAGTATGTGTCATTCTAAGCAAACTGGTATATGATATTTTGATACAGCAGTTTAAAGGGACTAAGACAGGTTTTACTAAATACCAGCACATGCTAAAACTAAGTATAATCCTAACCATGAAAACAAATTATGCCAAATCTTCAAATAACACTAGTTTTTCTTAAAAATCCTTAAAATTATGTTACCGAGGAATATCTATAGATGAAGCATCTGCAGAATTTTAATTGTTCCTCCTTTATAAACAACCACAAGAAGAAAAAAACACCAACAGAAAAACAGCAGGTACATAGGGAAGCAAGTTTGAAAATGTTTCGTTTTGCAAAGTAAAGCCAATTTCTTTACAGTAAGTAAACAAAAGTTCTTAGAACTTGGGAGTGGAGTTTAGCAGAATGCTATCCTTTACATTTATTTCTATATCCCAATACATACATGTTTAAATTGTATATCAAAGGATTAAAATTTCCATGCTTGGAATGCCCCTGTATTAAAGAGGACCTAGCTTTGTTCTGTACAGAACTTTCTTCTAAGTGTTAGAATGATCCCTGTGTTTCCAGCTGATTACCTGGATAAGTCAACCGAAGGCAAATGGCCTTGTAAAAATGGGACACTGCTACTGTGACAAACACCCATATTCTACTGCTGTCCTTGAACTGTGGTCTCTGATTTCATGCTACAAATAAGTAGGCCATCAGTGGAGACCTGAAAAATCCTTTCATTACACACAGATTCCCACAGTGGCAGTGTCTAGCTAAATTACCTAACCTACAGATAACATGCCAGCACCTGACACCTGGCCCACATTTCCTGTTTTAGAGTAAAGAGCAAATCAAAGTACCCACACATTAACGTAAAGAAGTAGCCTTGATAATTAACAGTTTTTATAGAGTTTTTAGAATGACAAATGGTGGAATAGTGAAGCTCAGCAAACATAAAACATTTAATGTGAAATGACCCAAATATAACAAATTAACCTTCAGTGATCTCAAAAGACCTTCAGCTCTGGAATTGACATTAATCACTTTCAGAACTCAAGAAAAAGCCTGATGTGGTTAATTTTAAATTACACTTTATGATAAACAGCAATAAAATCCACCAGGATTCAAAGTATCTACTAGTTCACATTCTTGCCAAGGTCAGCAAAAAGCAAAAACAAACAACAAACAAACAAACCACTATTGATCTGGTATTGAAAATCAGTTGATTTTGATTTTACCCTGTTCTGAACAGGTGTTATCTGACTGCTGAGTACCAGTGGGCTCTTACCTCTTTCTAGTGACAACATGAAGAGATAAATAGACTATTCAAACAGAGCTTTTCATATTGCATTAGCTGAATAAATAGTGATGTATGGGTCTCTTTTCTCAAATTCTGTCTTAGCTTGTAAAGATGAGAGTGAGCAAGTTGGAACTTAAAAATTCTATTAGCATCTTTAAACAAACACAAAATTACTTCCCTAAAGATCCTGGTTTCATGGGGGAAAAAGACACACTTTTACGTTGCTGGTGGAGTTGCAAATTGATATAGCCACTCTGGAAAGCAGTGTGGAGGTTCCTCAGAAAACCTAGAATGGACCCACCTTTTGACTCAGTTATCCCACTCCTCAGTTTATACCCAAAGGATTTAAAATTAGCACATTACAGTAACAGCCACAAAAATGTTTATAGCAGCTCAATTCACAATAGCTAGACTGTGGAACCAACCTAGATGCCCTTCAACAGATGAACAGATAAAGAAGCTGTGGTATATATACACAATGGAATACTACTCAGCCATAAAGAAAAATATTATGGCATTTGCAGATAAATGGATGTAATTGGAGAATATCATACTAAGTGAAATAAACCAATCCCCAAAAAACAAAGGCTGAATGTTTTCCCTAATAAGTGGCGGATGATATAGAATCAGGTTGGGGGGTGGATGAGAGAAGAATGGTGGAACTTTAGATTAGGAAGAGGGAAATGAGAGAGGGAGGGGGAGGAGGTATGAAAAATGGTGGAATGAGACATCATTACCCTATGTATATGCATGATTAACAAGAATAGTATAAATGTACATCATGCACAACCATAGAAATAAAAATTTGTACCCCATATGTGTACAATGAATCAAAATGAAGTCTGTAAAAATTAAAAAATATATATAAATTAAAAAAAAACAGAAATATAAAAAAAATGAATAAAAGATCATGGTTTCAAAGATAAAAGAAAAAACACAAACATTTTGTCTTTTAATTATAGCTTCTGGGGCAACAAAAATGCCTCTCATACATTTTTGAGATTCAGGTGTTAAGTGGAATCACAGCAGAATTAAATTATTTCACTGTTTTTGAGTAGAATCCAGAGGAAATGGGATGAACATCATGCAATACTTTAGGCTATAGAGTTAGCACAAACCCATTCAGCTAGGGGGAAATATAATGTCAATAAATAATTTTGCTTTGGGAATATTATAGAATGCATTTCTTGCCCTCTGATCTGCCTTTAGGATTCTCTGCTCAATTTCCAAAGTAGACCAGTTCTTGTGAAATAGGAGGAAGCTCTGATCTAGGGTGAGAGTCTGTGGTGGACTGCAGCTATATGAAAACCATGTAATTAGTGCTTCAAACACTTCCATGATTATTGGGTGCCAGTCCACACAGGAAGGGACAAAGGCCATAGTCCCTATCTCTCAGAACGGTGATTCTGAAAACATCTCAGTGGCTTCAATACATTATTGTCATCATCACCAAATCCAGAGTTTTCTATAAGTAAATTAAAGGCCATAGTCAGGCAAAGATGATGGATGACATCCCACGTATCACGTCATGTGTTAGACTAGGCAGAGCAGCACAAGCTTTCCCTTCTCTGGGTGTTGACTTCACTCTCTGAGAATGAAGACAACAATCTGGCTAGGGAAGGTGCTCTGGGCAAGCTTATAACCTAGAAATCACAGACAAATGGAGAACCACAGTAGAACCATCAGAATCAGTGAAGCCTCCAAAAAGCAGAGAGACAGAGAGAGAGGCCTGGCTTTGGTCAAGTATCCATTTCTATGCCATCCCTGTGGACAAAGGGGATTTAGTTACCATAATAAACCTGGTCACTCAGAAAAGGTTGCCCAAGCAATGGACTAAAACAATATACCAAAGACAATAGCCTCCATGCATTGAAACAACAGGGAAAAGAACTCATGTTTAGTATTATACTTAACCACGTCCATGCTATATTAGAATTCTTAGAAGGCCAATATTACTTGACTTTTGTATGAGTGATTCTTTTTCTCTTATTGAGGGCGCCCAGTTTTGCCTGACACCAGTGACACTCAATAAGTGCATGCCACCATTAATATGCTAGGGTGAAACTTTTCATCAACTGACAGTTGGGCATACTGTACTGAATTGCTGTCCCTACAGCAGCAGATATACTGAATATCCTCTTGCTCCTTATTGCTTTATTATTAATGTCTTAGCCTGGGTTCTCCCAGAGCAAACCCTGAGACAAGAATCTGAGTACAAATGGATTATTTGAGAAAAGGTCTCAAGAAGCATCTATAGGGGAGTGGGAAAAGACAGGCAGGGGAGGGAAGAAAGATATTACCAAGCATATTTTAAGCAGGCTATCGCTCTGAGCAAGTAGGGTTCAATACTGGTGGGGGTCTCTCAGAGACCATCTGGATCCAGGGATTGAACTCAGGGATATTCAACTACTGAGCCACAACCTGAGCCTTTTTTATTTAGAGACAGGGTCTCACTGATTTGTTTAGCACCTTGCTGTTACTGAGGCTGGCTTTGAACTTATGATCCTCCTGCCCTCAGCCTCCTGAGCCACTGGGATTGCAGGCATGTGCCACCACGCCCAGCAAGTTCTCTCATTTAAAAGAAAGGAAGTTAGAGGGATTGCCCCTCCAACTCCCACTCATCATTGGTTGAGGACTGTTCCTACAGTCATTAACACCTTATACATTAAGCTTGCTCCCTGCACTGGTGAGAGAAAGCCACAACATTCCAAGAAGAAGGCACCTGTAATACTTGCCTCAGTGAGTCCCACAGGGCTGAGTCCCAAGGGACACACCCAGAGAACACAGGTTTGGCTGACACCAGTTAACACTCATTTATAAAAACATGCATTTGTTTCTTCAGCAAATACTTCTTAAGCTCCTATAATGGCAGAGCATCCCTCCAGGTACTAGGAACATACTGAGGAGTAAAACTGAGATTGCAGCCTATTTTAATACCTAGCACAACTGGGCTCAGTGGAGGATGATTCCATGGGCTGTGTGTCATAATCCTGTTCACAAAATCAGCTTCAAATACGATCCTTACTCTAAAGAGTCATGGCAGAGTCATCAATATTGGGCTTCCCATCACTAATTCAGGTGTGTTGAAGTCTATGATCCAGTAAATTTGAATCATGAACCAGGATGATCAAACAGGTATTGCAAGGGAATAGACTTCCAGGATGGACAGTCAGATAAATGTTCCTTAGAGAGCTGTTTGGGGGACATCTTCCCTGCCGTGACTTGTGCAGAGAGGCACTGCAGAGTTTCCTGTTCTAACTCTAACAGCTGAGTGGGGTGTGAAGCTTCTGGACATGAAAAGGACTAAAGTTAATTTGCCCATGTGGGAACTGAACTGGAATCACTGACTTCAAATGTGCCCTGCAGAGACCATCTGATCTCCATTTCAAACACAGTACTCTGCCATCCAAATGGTACAGATTTTCTGTTTTATCTACACTGGCCAGGTAAAGCAGAATATCTGCCAAATCTCTCGACATAGAGGGTTATTTGTAAAACCTTAGTGTATCAACAGATGTTACTTTAAATAAACCATTATAGTCACATAGAAACTAACAAACACACATGGTTTGAGTAAAAGATAAGTCATAACTATTCTGAAAAAAGCATAAATAAGTAAAGCAATTCTGTCTCATATATGAAAATCTATGTGTATAATTTAGAATGTGCTTTAAGGCAACTTTATCTATTCTCTCTACCATTTGGCATTTGCCATCTCAGAGCAAGAAGTTCAACTTCGTAAGTGTCACTTAGAGAGGAAAATTCCATTGGGCTAAAGACTTAAATATTCAGAAACTAAAACGTCTAACAGTGATGAGTCTTATATACCATATAGCAGGGTAAGCAAATATCTGTGGCCCAAGTCCTTAAGGCATCATTAACTGATCCCACTCTCTCTCTCACTCCATCTAGAAGGAGCCTCAGAATCCTTGTTAACACAGGATGTTAACTCCAGATGGTCACGACTGATCTTCCAGAGCTGGTACCTAAGGTAAAGTGCATTGGACAGCTACAATAAATTTAGAGAGCACAGTCCCTTCAATTCCACAATACTCTGGGAGGGAGGTAGAGGAAGAGAACAGAACAAACAAAAAGGAGGAAGCGGGGCATCAGGGTAAAAAGAAAGGATTGAAACAAATATCTCTTCTTTTGTTCCCTGCACATTTAAAGGAATAAGCCTGTTTCAGTTTATGTATAGTGCAATACTTAAAATACATATAGACACACACACAGACACACACACACACACACACACACACACACACACACACACACTGAAAATCAGGGGTTCTGTTGATAGTTCTGAAACTGTATCACCTGACTTTCTTGGTAAAACTCAGAATCACTCCCCCTTCAAAAAATGAACAAAGAAAAATGAGACAACCCCCACCACCACACCCTTAAGATAACTAAGAGATCCCCAACAGGAATAAATTGTCCAAATATAACTCAAGAACCTTCTAACTTTGGAAGGATGATTAAAACACACTAGATGTACAGGGAAGAATTAAAATTTCAATTAGCATCTTCTCCCCAGCTCTCTCCATTGTTCCTTCTACTGCTGTGACTTTACAAAGAATTATTCCCTTTGCAGTATTGCCCAGATGGCTGTGACTGGCACTCCCTAGGAGACCCAGGGACTATGGGTATAAGAGAGTATGCAAATACATGTTTTTTTCTGAAACTCTAAAAGTTTTCACTGTGCCAGCGACTTCTTGTGGTGACCCAGTTCATCATTCACTTGGTGGAAATGAACTTGACTGTGAGCAAGGTTAAGAATTTGAGCCAAGGATGATCTATTAGTTCATAACCCTGTCTCGTGGAATGAAAGCAAACTTGTTTCTCTGGAGAGTTTTCCTGAATGATTTTCCAAGTGTAACTTGAAATCCCATTCAGAATCTTGTGACTTTACTCTGTCTTACAGCCCACCAGTAATTAGCTGTTGTAACACTTCGCAGCAATGATACTCAATGTGATCACAAATGGGATTCACACACAGCATCACCCAGTTTTATACCTCAAGCTCATTTCCAAGCATTATTTGTTTTCATAAACTTGAACAGGGATGACTCTTTCCTCACTGCCTTTAATTAATCAGGAAAGCTTAATATGCACTTTTTTTATTTTCATCAATCTGGCACTAAAAATGCTGAATTGCTTTTGTAGTAATTTTAAAAAAAAAGAGTATGGGGCTATTCGGAGAAATTCACATCAGGCATTTCTCTCCATGGCCTACTTATATTTTTCAAAGTGAAGGGATGTTTCAAGGAAAATGAAAAACTTGGGGTACTAGAGACGCCTGGCCCATCTAAAGTTCTATTTTTCGATTTGCTATACAAAGACGCCTTATGGTGCATTTTAATAATGTAACTTGAAATATATTTTGAAAGGGGGAACAAGTCCTAATCTGACCCACACAGAAAATGCCTCTCGCAGACTCTTGAACTAATATCTGACAGTAGGAGTCCTCCTCTTTTGTCTCCTGGGTAATTATTTCACACATTTGGGGAATGCATATGTGCTTTTCAAATGAAATGTGTGAAGCTCTGATTCTTTCTAGAAATCTGGAAGGAACAGAGAATAGAAGCTATCAGATAGCCTCCAATACTGAAACAAAGATCCTGCAGGTTGTCTTCAGTGCTGAATATTCCAAAGTTACTTTCATTAAAAATGCAGAAACAGCTTGAGAACATATCTGACTTTATCTTTTAAAGTGGGATTAAAAATTTAAGATGCTTCATGAATTACTTTCCCACCTCTCTATTCTTTAGCATTTTTATTTTTTTAACCCCTGAAGCCCTGACAGAATCTATTATTGATCAAATAAACATGATCAAATGGAACTATGAAAATATTTTTTAAATAAACAAATTGCTACCTAAATATCAGAATAACTGCATGTCTCATTCACCTGTTTCTTTGTTTCTTCATTTACGTACTCAGGTATTTTCTAAGCTCATTCCATGTGCCAGGTACTTTGGAAAATAAGGAAATTCACACAGCCCGAGTTCTCATGAGCTTACAGTCTACTGGAGAAGGTTAATTTTAATCAAATAACCACACATGTGTATTAGGGTTCCTGAGATAAGAACTTCAAATAAAGGAGCAACCCTAAAGAGACAAAGACAGGCTTCTCTGAGGAAGTGGTGCTTAAGCCATGGGCTTCAGCAGGAGCAGGAGTTAAGAAAGCAGAAGTGGACAAGAACTCCAAAATGATGGAATGCTGTCCATTTAGGCCCTGGAGCAGAGGGAACAGGGCAAAGTTCTGCAGGCACAGGACAGGTGGAATCTGGTAGGCTATTCTGAGACCAGCTCCAACAAAGGCCAACAGCATGCATAATTTCAGGTAGGAGAATACAATGAATGCTGCATGTCTGTCTAGTTGTCCAGTTTGAGTGCATCTTGGGCCAGGGGTGGTGAATCAGATCTTGCCTTAAGCCTTTAGACTAATGCTTTAAGGAAGTTCTGGGCAGGCAAGTGGATCTGAAGTGCCTGGATTGTGGGTAAACAGATCAAAAGTGATTTTTCTCTGACTTCCAATGGCTTCCTTTTAGGAAAAGCAGACTGTCTCATTGGAGGTCAGGCTTCTCTGCCCCAAACCGAGCACATGGTGTCATTACAGGGGGTAGATCATGAACTCTGAGTCCCTGAAAATCTTTGAGAATATGGTGCACAGCCTTCTGACTAGGCCACTTTAACTGCAAAGGGATGAAATGGCTGACTAGTCCCACACATTAGGACTTCCATTTCAAGTCTCGGCTAGCAACTGGGAAATGAAGCAAGGCCTTAGCTTTGGTTCTGCTTAGAGAAAGACACTGCTCTTTCAATCTTGGGTTAATATCACTTGCAGCAACAAAGTGTCCCACGGGTGACCACAGCAGAGGAGAGTCATTGTGAATAACTATCTCCCTGTGCCACTGCAGGGTCTCTGAGGGCTGGGCCTGTTGGTGGTTGAGATATTGAAACGGTATAAAAAACCTTCTATTTTATGGAACATTTAAGCTCCAGCACTGATAACCAAGTTAAAAGAAGACAATAAGACTTCATTTTGTTCAATGTACCAAATGAGTTTGTGTCTTCACCAAAAGTCATTCCCAGGGGGCTTCCACCCTGGCACCCTTGTCTCCCACAGCCTGTGAATTTTCACAGAACTTTATTTTCAACAAGTGTTTGACTTTGCACATACTGTCATATCAAAGTGACATGCTCCTCTCCACATACATCAGAGAGAGAGGCAAACTATACAGACAGAAAACAGAGGATTTCTTCCCATCGGTGTGGTTTTCCTGTATAGAGAACTTGCGTCCAGGACACCATGAAAGAAAGGGTCAGGAGATGGACGTGGAGGCAACCCTGGGAAAGGCTTGTTTTTACATTGCTGTTTTTGACCATGAGCAGAGAAGAGAAAGGAACCCTCACACTTTGTGAAGGCTATTTTGGGATTGTAATTTTTAAAAAGATGTCAGAAAAAAATGTACATTTAACAATGGATGATTTGAATTTCCTACATTTATTTTTCTGTATTTTTCAAAATATCATCAGTGAGTAAGGGTTATCTTTGTAACTGAAAAAGGAAACCATAAAAATCCCTTAAATGAGATCTCTGCGGCTTTCAGGGAGTTACTGGCATGATGAGTAAGAAAGAGAGAGAGAATTAGACTCTGTGATGGAGTCTAATTCTATTTCCTGTGGATTTTCATCAGTTCCTATTTCATTTAAATCAGCTATTAGATGAATAAATGTGAAATCTTAAAATACATTTAGAGAAAGTATATTGTTCCAAATTAAGCAGGCACTCAGCGTTTCAAATTATATGTGAGCATGCAAGGGAAACCAGCTCTCACCAAATCTCAATCTTCTTTAAAAACTGCTTACCCCTCAACTCTGCTCCCTAATTAGAGTATTTTATCTTTGTGAACCTTTACCATTACTGCATCCTGATAACTCTTAGCTAATACTCTATGAAGTAATAATTAATAATAATCCACATTGGCTGAAAGCAGACAGAGCAGCAAGAGCAAAGGATTAGGTGGTGTCATGTGACTCAATGGTCACTTGGGGACAAACAATGCAAGGGTTTTTATTGACCGAAGTGGTTTAACAAATGACACTTAAGTGATCTATTGGCACACTAGACAGAAGCAAACTACTCGCGCAGTAAATCACTTTTCAAATAATCATTAGAGAGTTTTTACCATAAATCAGGAACAAGAGATTCTAGGAAATAATTTTATGAAAATTTAAAAACACATAGTGCTGTTTGAGAGGAGTTTAGAGTTTCAAAGGGTTATGAACTACATTTTCCAGTTGTCTTTCCTAGAAATAATCCTTCTCTGAGCTCAACTCTTAATGAATGAAGATAAGTGATTTTAGACAAACTTGAAGGTTCACAGACTTAGGCTGACTATCAGCTCCATGAGGTCAGGAGCTCATCTGTTTCATTTAGCAGTGCACAGGAAGGCCCAGGCTGTGTGTTTCAGTAGGTATTATACCATCAGGTGCTCTCTTTGAACTAAATGAATGTGTGAATGATATTTTATAGTATTATCTGATTTTGCAAATGAAAAATCACAGTACCTTTATAAATTTAAACTTACTCTTGCTGGTCACAGTGCATGCCTGTAACCCCAGACTAGGGAGGCTGAGGGAGGAGGATCACAAGTTCAAAGCCAGCCTCAGTCAACTTAGAGAGACTCTAAGCAACTTAGTGAGACCCCGTCTCAAAATAAAAAGGTCTGGGATGTGGCTCAGTGGTTAAGAGTCCCTGGATTCAATCCCCATTAATTAATTAATTAATTTACAGGCTAAAATCCAATATTAGGCAGACTCTTCATGATATTTCCACATTTAGAAATGACACTAAGAGTTTCTCAAAGTAAAAAGATGTTTCATCCAGTATTGATATGTACATAGCCTGTGTTGAACATGATTTGATCTGCTATGTAAGTGATTTTGATAGATATATCTAGGTTCCATTGGGTTCAATAGCAACCCTTTAGCTAATGGGATCTTATATTTAACTTATATTTACTGACTTCCTTATAAACTAACTAGCTTTACCCTGATACTTATTGTACTATTAAGCAGATAGATACATTGGTATCTGTGGGAGTCTATTTTCAATCACTGCAACAAATACCTTAGATAACAACTTAGAAAGACAAAAGGTTGATTTGGGCTCCTGGTTTTGAAGATTTCATTCCATGATCAATAGAGTTCTCTGCTTTTGGGCCTATGGTGAGGCAACATACCCTGGCAGGGAGTGCACTGTGGAGCAAAGTCATTCTCTTCATGCTGAGAAGTGAAAGAGAAGAAAGGAAGTGGCTGGGATTCCACACTCCCCTTCAAGGCTATGGGTCCAATGACCAAAAGACCTCTTACTAAGCCTCACCTCTTACAAGTTACACCATCTCCCAATAATGCCACAATGGGGATCAAGATTTTAATACATGGGCCTTTGGGGGTCAATCAAGTTCCAAGCTATAGTGAAGAATGATACCACAAGCCTGTAATTCTACAAGGCAGGAGGATTGCAAGTTGAAGGCCAGCCTGGGCAAAATCAGTGAGACCCCAGGGTCTCAAATAAAAAGAGTTGGGATGTAGCTTAGGGGTAGAGCATTCTTCAGTTCAATCTCCAGCATAGGAGGAAAAAGAAATGGAAGAAAGGAAGGAAGGAGGGAAGGAGGAAAGGAGGAAAGGAGGGAAAGAGAGAAGGAGGGGGAAGGAGGGAGAGGAGGGAGGGCAAAGAAATTCAAACTATAGTAGTACCCCAGCCTTCAATCTCATCTTTTTCGCTCCTATGTTATTCTCTAGGAAATATCTTTCTTTCCATCTCAGACTCTTCCTCATTCTTTCAACATGGACTGAATGTTTTCAGAATTAAATTCAAAGAGCAGACATCCTGGATCCTGAGATTCTTTATGATCAGACCTCATGCCTTCTCATCAGTTATTCACCTCCTTGCTCTCCTTTACACAGATATAGGTCAGTCAAGATGCTCAATTTATTACTGCCAGTTCCATACCTAGGCTCATGGCCAGTTCCTTTATGAAAAGATCAATATAGAAAAGGAAAGGGAAATGCTGAGCCCTGATTCCCTAGATCGAGCCATACCTGATGTCAGAAACTTCTCTTGATGTCTTTAATGATAGGACTCAATCAATAATCCACTTATTTTAGTCAGTTTGGGTTTCTTGTCACTGGCAACTGAAAGAGTCCTAACATATGCAGTGAAGAGGAGACAAATGAGAGACAGAAAATGAAACAGAATTATAAAGGGAGCAAAGGAAGAGAACAATCAATTAAAGATTTGTCCAAGATCATAGAACTAGCCAGGATAGCAAAAGAATTCAGAGTGCCAAGCCCAGGGTCTACCTTTTCTTTTCTTTTCTATTCTATTCTATTCTATTCTATTCTTTTCTTTTCTTTTCTTCTTTTCTTTTCTTTTCTTTTCTCCTTCCTTTCAGAGATGAGTATTTAGTTACTTTGAAACTAAACAAATGAGAACAGACCTGCTATAAAGAACTCAGAGGCACAGAAAATATATTTTTCCCTGAGTGAGTTGCATTCCATTTTCCTTGTGTATGTTTAAGAACCTCTTTTGTAATTAAACTTCCCAAGAGGATAAGGATGTCAGTCTTAAATGCTAATGCTAAAATTAACTTATGGGCTATTTCAAATTGTATTAATGGATATAGTCTGCACCAAAACCAAATCATTTCCCTACTAGTGGTTTTTAGAAGTACATGCTACATAAGGATTCTCAGGAAACTCCTATGAAACCATTTGTCCCAGAAACTGGATCAAATAGGCAATGATAAAAACATGTGACGAAAACCAACATGTCATCCCTGAACTCAGAGTACTTAATTTCTATTAAAGGTTGATAAGAGTTTTCCCATGGAAGATGCTGCTGTGTGTCTATTTTCTTGGTTTCATACTGCTTTGTGCAGAGTACAGAAGCAAGACACAGGAAATCCTGGTCCTCCTTGTGACAAACACCCACATGCAGCTTAGCCACAGGACAGAACCCAGGCCCCCAAATACAACAGGACTGAAAATGCTTAGGCTGTAGTGACTGGCCACACCACCATCCAACTGTATCCAACGGTATCTTTCTTCAAAGACTGGATTTAACAATTCTTCCCATAAGAAGTCCAGCTTGTTAATGACAGGACAATTTGCTAAACACCAAAAAAAAAAAAAAAAAAAAAAAGCATTTAATTGCCTAATGGTTTTGGTCCTACTCTCTCTCAGGCCATTATCCTCCCCTTTGTCTTGGAGAAAATTTCACTGGGTGAGAAAGTTCTCTGACATTCAGGAAACTCCCTTAATCACTGAATCCATGGTATTTGCTTTCCACTTTCAACTCATTGGTTGGTCCTTAGGATGTGGTGCCTCCTGTTTTTGATTATTTACATAAGCATCCTATCCTTCCTAAAGAATTGCAAACCCCAGGAAAAGAGGTACTCACAGACACACACACACACACACACACACACACACACAAGCTTCTGCGTCTGGAGCTAATAGCAATAACCAACAAAGCAGGTGATCAGTAAGTTCGGAAATGTTCAACATGTGCTCTTTAAGGCTAGCTAGCTACTGGTAATTTTTTAAAAGATGAAATTGGTTATCACTGGATATATTAAAAGTGATGTGTAGTTGGGAGTATAGCTAAGTTGGTAGAGTACTTGCCTCACATGCACGAGGTCCTGGGTTCTAATCCCCAGCACCACCAAAAAGAAAAAAAGTGATGTGTGTATTCCATATTAATATCAATGTGAGCATAGAACACATTTTTCCCACATTTTTTTGTTGTAAAAAATGGTGGAATTTGTTATGTATTTGTACATGCACACAACACAACAATATAATTTGGCCAATATCAATCCCAGTTTTCCCCATTTCCTTCCCTTCCCCCTCCCCCTGGGTTCCTTTCCTCTTTACTTCCCTTCAATTTTCATGAGATCACCCTCCCCACTTTCTTCTCCTTTTTCCTCTCTAGCTTTCATGTATAAGAGAAAACATACAACTCTTGATCTTCTGAGTTTGGCTTATTTTGCTTAAGAAAATGGTCTCAAGTTCCATCTATTTTCCTGCAAATAACATAATTTCATTTTTCTTTGCATCTGAACAAAACTCCATTGTGTATATATACTACATTTTCTTTATCCATTCAGTTGATAATGGATACCTAGGCTGGTCCCATCATTTGGCTATTGTGAACTATGCTGCTATAAACATGGGTATGCATGTTTATGGAGTTGTGTATGTTGCTAGAGTACGATGACTTTAATTCTTTAGAATAAATACCAAGGACTGGCAGGCATTTTTAACTGAAGAGAGGTGTTTATTTAGCCTGAGAAAAGGGGAACTTACAATGCCTCAAACACCAGTTTGCCTCTCCACCTTTCCAGATTACAAAACTCAGAGAATTCTTCTCTCTAAAGAATACATTCAGATTCCATTATTCTCTGCTACTGATAATTCAATGTTGTGGCATTAAAGCCATAGCTGGGAACTGAGAGTATTTGCTACTTTCTGATAAAGCTGAAACCAGCCTGTTCAAGTGGATTTAGTTGGATTCCACCAATGTTTTCTCAGTACATGAGAAGTCATAGGTGTGGGTTCCTCTTCCATTCTGCCTCTAACTGCAATGTAACTCTTGAGAAAGTCTCTTTTTCAAAGTAAGAACAAAATTCCCTCTATCATATATACTTAACACAATATTGGGAACAAATTAATAATAATAATGATAGCGTTCAGAGTTAACTGATAACAGCTAACATTTACCAAGGTACACCATGTCCTAAGCACTCTTTTAGGATTCTTAATTCTGTGAAACCAATCACTCATGATCTCCCTTTTATGCAAGAGGAAACTGAAACTCAGAGATGTTGAAGAACTTGGTCACACAGCAACAAAGAGGAGAGGTAAAACTTGAACTCTAGCATTCTGCTTCTAAAACCTTACTCCCTGTACTGTTCTTTTCCATCTGAGTAAGATAATATATTTGATATGAGGCACTTTGTAAACTACAAATTATGAAACAAATATAAAACATTGTCATCAATGTAAATAGTTGCTCATTACACTTATTTAAAGATTAGGTAACTGCCAACCCCTTCAGTGACATCTCACATACCTCAGTCCTCCTACTAGCAGTTTTACTTTCTGCAGTGTTAGTAACTTAGAGTTAACTATTGACTGACAATATATGGAAAATTCCAGAAATAATTCATAAGTTGTAAATAACTCTGCATTTGGTTTAGTTATAATTTTTTTAAATTATTATTACTTATGACAGTTTCTTACCATGCCGACTTTACAAACTAAACCTTATCATAGCTATATATGTATAAGAAAAAATGTATATGCAGGGTGTAGTATCATCCAGGGTTTCAAGTATACACTAGGGCTCTTGGAAGATATCTCCTGTGGATAAAGAGGGTTTGCTGCACAAATAAGGGATTCTCAAAGAAGCAGCCAGAACTGTATTAGCATAACATTTAAAATGAAGTTCTGCCAACCCTATTTCTACCAAAGATCTCATTCTTCTCTGGAGTTTAAAAAGGAAACAAACAAATAACAAAAAAAAAAAAAGAAAAAGAAAAAGAAAAAAAAAGTCTCATTTCTCTTACTGTTCTGGCAATGTGACACTTCTGAAAGAACAACTTAAAAAGCCTGTTTCCACTGTGGGCCTAGCCTAGTGACCTGTTGGGATGATGAACCAGCAACATGTCCAAAACAACCCCGGGGAAGGAGTCACACCACAAAACTACAAGTAAAGTGACAGCCCTAAGCATCCTTCTACAAAGCTGCCTGGTATCAAACCCGAAATCCAAACTGGTCACTCAAGGCCAGACACTGAGGAGACACACATTGCAGGTCCACACACCAAGGGCCAAGGATGAGTAAAGCTCAGAATATGACACTATTTTCCAAGTCCTCTTTTCGACTTGTCTGCTCACTAAGTTACTTTGACACCACACCTGTTTTCTGTTCTGTTCTGGAAGCCTCGGCTGTACAACAGATGGCGGAGTGTTTGCCTAACAAATGTTCTCCTGGGTCAGGCTAAGAAGGTGGCGGTGGGGATTTCTGCAGGTGGGAAAGGAGGGAGGCAGGGGTGCCCTCCCCAGTGGCAGAGGGCAGCCATCAATCTCCAATTTTACTGGGAAACTTCCCACCCAGCAAAGGCCTGGGTACATCTGAGGACCAAATGTTCCCATCTCTGTTCTTGCCTCTGCCAATCATGCCCAGGAGAGCACAGATCAGCAGCTGCCACAGGAAGCTAGTTAATGTGGACATGTCAGAGGGGGAAAAAGAAAGAACAGAACTCCACCACCAAATTTAAAACTTCAAAATTAATTCTAACTCAACTTTCAACATAGCCCTCTTGAATCTAACTTAAGATTTAACTCTCTTCAGACTTCAACTTACAAACCTCATCTGCCAACTCAACCCTTAAGTGTCCTTATTGCAACTTCAACTCAAATGTATAAGGACATAAAGATTAAGAAAAAATTAAATAGCTGAGTTGAACGAATTGCTGTGAGTTGTGCACCAGATCTATCGAAACATCTGATTTTCAGAGGTTGAGAAAAATCCTCACTTTCTGGTATGCAAAGTTACCCGTAGACTCATGTTCTATCTTAAGTGGGCTGTGGTAAAAATAATTTCTTAATCATGCTATTGTTTATGTTTTCAAGAATCCATGATGAAAGTACAAAACAATGTTCCTTTTTAAAAATGTTTTAAATTTTATTTGTTCAGATTAGTTGTACATGGACTGGGGATATAGCTCAGTTGGTAGAGTGCTTGCCTTGCAAGCATAAGGTCCTGGGTTCAGTCCCCAGCACTACAAAAAAAAAAAAAAGTGTGGAACAAATCAGTTGTACATGACAATAGAATGCATTTATGCATTTTGACAGATCATACATAAATAGATAAATAGGTATAATCTCTCATTGTTCTGATTATACATAATCAGGATCACATTGGTCATGCAGTCATACATGTACATGAGAACAATGCTCTTTGATGGAGCTAACACTCATCTTTGGAGTTGCTCTTAGCAGAAAACCTGTGCATCTGGGGGGGATGCTCTTCTGTTCTCTCCCCATCCCTTTCATGGCACCTAGTGGATCTCCATTTTCAACAAGATCAGTTGTGCATTTCCAGTTCCATTGGACTTACATGCTTGTATTGCTTGGAAACCAACTACCTATCATTAGTAAGAATTCTGGGTCCATCGAGAAGGGGACTGAAAACATACCGACCCCACTTTAACTTCTGTCTGGAGCTTCCCTCTGACCCTCTAATTCATCTTTCCTTCATACAGGGGTAATGGCAAAAACTTCTGCAAAGACGATGACAGAGAAGGCTGATGCTCCCTCTTTGAGGACAGGCATGACATTGGCCTTGTTCACTGCTATTCTGAAGCTAGAAGCATATGGCAAGTTCACCATAAATAAATGATGAATAAAATTGCAACAGGTCAAGCACTATGCAGGGTCTGTATGACCTCACTTAATACAAAGTCCTAACAGGAAGGAGTATTACTATTCCAATCTTACAGAAAAAGGAGCAAAGAACAAAGAAACTATTCACAAAAAGCCATACAGATAACAGTGATTGAAGTCAGACTTTGCACGTAATGTAAGGTAAGGTAAGGTAAGGTAATCCTTAGCACATAAGGTAAAGAGACATTTTGTGGAATAAAATCTCTCAGATAGGCAGGACATGCCCCTGTATGATCTGCTTCAAGATTTATTCCATCAGTTCGGGTTAGAAATACTATCCTCCCCAGTACTGAACTGGAAAACACCAAATCAGATAGGCTGAGTATAGCAATCTGTGGATAGGTCTCAGCTGACCAGGAGACCTGTGGAATTAGGTATAACATTTTCAATATATGTGAATCTTCCCTGGGTGATGATTTCCCTAGCTTTCAGAGTTTAATGAGTTAGTTGGTTTCAATTCAATTCAGGCTTCTAATGGTCACCCCAAGAGTCCAAAGGGCTCCAGATACCCTTTGTATGCCTAGTGGAAAGGAAATAATTAGATAAAAGCTTGGTGGGTGTTAAGAGAACAGTCCATGGAAACACCGCAACTGTGGAAGGCACGGCAATGGATTGCTGCTTACTTAAAAATCTTAGCTCAGAATTAATTCCATTGTTAGGATTTGTTCACAGTGAGATCAAGGGGCCACACCATCACTAACCAGGTGGTCCTGATGATGGTAACATTATAGAACCCTGGTGCCATTGACCAAATTTATTAGTCTTTGAAATCAGCAAAGAAGCTGACAAAATCCACACTACAATGAGACCTATAAACAAGATCTTTCTAATCATTTCATTTTGTTCAATCTTCATCTGCTGCAGGATGCCCAGCCCTCAGGCTCTTTACTTGGCAAAACCACCCTCGTGTTCAACATTTATTGAGAGCCTACTGTGTCCTAATACTGCAATAAACACTTGGTCCTATACCACCTGGATGCCTTCAAGTGAGTCAGGGCAATACATTTAAAGTAGAACAGCCACTGAATAGAAAGCACCCAGATACGGGGAACCAGCTTGGGGAAGGAATCGAAACCACACTGTGTTGAAGGCATTGATACATCCTCGTGGGGAGAATAACAGATTTTCTTTCTAACTTTGATGGGGTTTCTAGGTAAGAAGTTGGGAATTAGTCTGGATGACCTGAGAAGTGTGAAAGAGAACTAAAGGGCAAAGATTTGAGGGATATAGACTGTTATTTCAGGAGAAAAAAGAAAAAGAAAAAAATTTAAAGGGAAACCTTTCCTACCTGGATATTTTAATTTTTTGTTTGTTGGTTGGTTTATTTATTTATTTATTTATTTATTTATTTATTTATTTGCTGCTGTGACTAAAAGACCTGGCAAGAATAATTTTAAGGGAGGAAAGGTTTATTTAAGGGCTCATGGTTTCAGAGGTCTCAGAACATGGACAGCTGGCTCCATTCCTCAGGGCTCAAGGTGAGGCTGAACATCATGGCAGAAGAGTGTGGCAGAGGGAAGCAGCTCACATGATGATCAGAAAGCAGAGAGAGATTCCACTCCCCAGATACAAAATATATTCCCCAAAGCCACGCTCCTAATCCCCACCTCCTCCAGCCACACCCTACCTGCCTTCAGTCACCCCAGTTAATCCCATTTGGGTATTAATTTACTGATTGGGTTAAGACTCTCACAGTCCATTCATTTCTCCTCTGAACCTTCTTGCATTGTCTCACACATGTGCTTTTGGTGGACTCCTCACTCCAAACCATAACACTGGAGTTATCCAACAATGGAATAAGACAGCTGGTAAAAAGTTAATCACTGGTGGAGAAATTTGACATGGATTTATACACTGGACACACTAACGCTAAGATGATCAAGTATAAAATATGAGTTTGTTCAAGGTGGGAGTCCCAAAATACAAATAAAAGAATTTAGTCAGTGTGTGACCCTTTAAAGCTAGAATGTGATTGTGCTGTTTACAGAGAAGAATGTGATGTTCACAAATCAACTTAATACAAATTACACGCTTACCATGTCTATTAATGTAATGACCTTGGGAACTGACTCAGAGTCTTCTTTAACCTAATGAGCATGCTGAGTACAATCAATTAGGCTTGCAATTAAAATTACAATTCATCTAACACATATCTAACACATTCCCCCACCTTACCCTACCTCTTCATAAGGCTCAGGAGACTGTTGGGTGATAAATAGAAGTCCTTCTGCTGTAGCTATCTTCCTACTTTTTTAAAAGCACTTCTATTATGTATAATTTATTAAACCTCAAATTTCTCCCCTATTTGTAAGTTTCAGCACAATTTAGTCAGGTTTCAACACAGAGTGTCAAGGGATAATTAGGACAGTTAGCGGTAATTTATCATCGCTCAGCTGGGTTTTCAAGCTTTCGCTGACTGCCTGTAGAAATCCGCTGGCCAGTTCTGGACAGATCACTATGAAATCTCCTTTATCTTTGTGCAAATTGCTTTTCTATTTTCCTGAAGTGAGCTGAAAGACGAGCCAATCCATTCCTGAAAATCTAGCCACCGGTGTGCTTGTCATCAGAGAGCAGCTGAGGCCAGGGCTGCAGATGAACTACCCTAGTGGCTAGTGGGCGATCCAATGCCATTGAGCAGCTTTTTACCAACCTGCAGGGAGTTAGAAGTTTGAGTCGAGCAGCCAGGCTTCAGGTTAGAGCTTCAGAAAATATGCACAGGACTCCATGAACACGCCAATGCACATTTCACGGAGCAAATATTGCCTAGTAATCACTAAAGATGAAAAGGCAGAGACAACAATTCTGCACCACTTCCTCCTAAGAGAAGGATTTTATTAAGCCTGAACAGAAAAGGGAGGACCACCTGTTCTTTAGAGAGACTCATTTACTAGATGGTGAAAAATGAATGCTCTGGGTAATTTCATTTTCAATTGATTTATTTCTAAATGGGGGGAAATTGACACTTGGTAAAGAAAGGAAAAAGCAAATCTCTGGGAAGAGCCAGCTAGTCTCAGGTATAACCTAATTATTGGAGCACAGAAAATAAGAACACAGAGGGAAGGGTTGAAGGTCACACAAGAAAGTTATTCCTTGCAATGAATACCTTCCTTCCCCTCCCAGCAGACTCTCCGAAAAGCATAAACTGACCCATATTTCCAGTTTATTTCTGACACCTAAATCTAATCAAAGCTCACTTTTTAGAAATCCGATAGTTATTCTCAATTAGATTGCACAGCAAATTAAATCATAAATTTCTCTATCCCAGCCCTAGTTGTCACATTCCTAAAATACAACTTTGCTTCCTCTGGCACTTTATTTAAATCTCTAAGGCCAGGCTCCAAAGCAAGTTATGGATTTGATAATTTGCTAATGTGGCCACAGTAATTGTTTTGAGCCATATTTATGATTTTATTGGATCTTACAACAATCAATAATAATCCATTGATGTCCCTGACTCTGGGGTTTTCTCGCAGTCGACAAATGGGGCAGTGGATTCATTTTTAATGTACTCACTTAGCACTGCCTCCCTGGGAGAGAGAGTCCTGCATATATTAATAAGGGCCAAGAAATGAACGGCATCAGTGCACACACTTTACCCTGACGAATTGGCTGCAGGATAAGATTTAATGCTAAAAAGAAAGGAGAGAATAGACTAACAGGGCCCATTTTGTGCAGCACCACCATCATTAAAGTTAATGGAATTACCGTGTGGTCATGCACCAAAGGGGGCCTATTGGAAGTTAAGCTCTTCTAGGTCCATTGATTTGCAGACTTTCACTCAAAGATTCCCACTGGCATCTGATGAGTATTGCAGATATGCAGAAGCACTTTAGAAATTGTTTACTCAAACTGCCAGTTAAGCATATTAAGGAGTGACAATAATTGAATATTTCAGAGCAGATGATCCAGTTGAGCATGTTTTCTTTCAGAAGTGGCTGGACAGGAGTACCTAACTATAAAGTCTAGCACAGTGCTGGCTTTGGGGCAGGTAAACTCAATGACCAAATGATGTCGCCAGGAATCCAGCTTTCCTTCATGTTTGCCACTCCAGGTCAGCATCTGCTTCACCCTAAGGCAGGTTGCCCTAAAAATTTAAGGTGGCTGTTGGAGTAACCTGCTTTCTTGTTCACAAGCAGTAGTGAATAAAGCATCCCTTTGCTCAACCAGTACATACAAGCTCTCCATGACAACAGAACCCCCATCCCTGAAGTTGCATAAGTCTGCACTCTAAAGCGCTTAGGGGAGGATTAATAAAGTTAGCAATATGGCAGAAAGAAAACTGGCTCAGACCAGGGCTGGACAAAGTACAGCCCCTGGGCCAAAGTGAGCCTACTGCCTCTTTTTATAAATAAAGTTTTATTGGAACACAGTCCTGCCCATTTGTGCAAATTCATTTATATAAATTCTATGGCTCTTTTTGTGCTACCAAGACAGTTTTATAAATGTGACAGAGACCATCTGGCCCTCAAAACGTAAATGTTTACTACCTGGCTTTTTTTTGTACAGGTTTGCCAACCCCTGGCTTGTACCAAATAAGGCCTGCACCTGGAGCTAAATAAGGGTTCAAATTCATTCTAACTCCTTGGTTGCTAAGTCATGGAGGAGCGTAGAAAGAATGCTAAGAACAGTCACAGCGCCCATAAGAGATATGAGACGCTAATTATTAACAGTCTAGAATAGTGGGCTTAGAAGCTTAAAAATCAAAACAATTAAGAAAAACTGTCAAAAGTACAAGAGAAATATCCTCTGCTCTCAAAATATAATTGAAACACCAAACACATTTCAAAGAGCATTAAAACTCCTTAACTCAGAATATGAAGCTTGATATAACACTCCCCTGCCCACCTCTTCAAACTCATCCCCTGCCTCCCTTCTCTCTACTCTGATTCCTGCTGCCTGGTCTTCATGTCCTAGAATGTGATGAGTTCATGCCCATTGCTAGGTCTTCTGTCCAGAATTCTTCTTCACTTGGTTTGGCCCCTGGTATTTATCTCTCAACTACCCTGCCAAACATAACCACAATACCCCTACTCCCTTCTCCCTGGGTTACCCCACTTCACAATACTTGATTACAGTCCTGCTAACACCACCCCAAATGTTTGATGTTTCATTTGCTCACTGGGTACAGGGGAGTTCAGGCATTAAGCTGAAAAATGTTAGTTCACTGCTTTGCCTTTCACTGTTTCCTGTTAACCCAGTGATACTGGCATATGGTAGGCACTCAATAAATGCTTACTGGGAGAAGAAGGAGCTAATAATTACAGAATTCCTACAACATTCTCACCCTTCCTCCATTAGGGTATTTATTTCAAAGGCTTTCCTTACAGATAAGGACTATGCTGTTTTGTTTTTTCTTTGATCTCCCAGGGACTGAAATATCACCTGGCACATAGTCATTAGAAGAATAAATTAAAGAATGAATGCTATGTAAGGAAACATGAATAGCAGGATGCTCATTCCCTGGGAAGGTGGTGCCTTTTGTAGTGAGGAAATTCTGAACATCAGCCACCAATGACAGTTGCTCGGAATTGGAAGCAGCTACCTCACGGTACTCTGGGCTCCCTGACACAAAGATGGACAGACTTAAAGGCCATGGAGGGGTAATAAGTACAGCAGAAGAAAATACTAGATGACATCCAAGGTCACTTGGTGCTCTGGGATTCTCTGAGTTATCCTATCTTAGTCTCTTTCTCAAGAGTGAAATTCATCTATGGTCATCTGATGGCAGAACTGAGCTTGGAATCATTTATTCCTTCCATGGCTGAACAGTTTCATCAAAATTATACTGCTAGAACCTGATTACATCTGAGAATTTATACCATTTACAACCAACGGATGATTTGAAACACAAATAAAGGCCCCTGTTGAGTTGTTTTTCAGCGCACTAGGATAGAAAGCATGATCAGAAAATATTTTTTCAGGGAACAGGTACCAATATATAGACCTCAAAGTGAGAGACTTGAATGTGAACATTAGGATGAACGAATTTCACCACAAAGCAAAAGAATACTTGGTGTGTGCACTTTGTTCACTCAATGAGTTTATACTTCTCATCCACTTTAAGGTCAACAAATTAAACAACTCCATGTTTATTTCCCATGTAACATCAGGAATAAGAAAAGCTTATTTAAAAGAATAAACTAGCAGGGTGGAGGAGGGAGTTCACATCAGAACCCAATACTACAGCTTTTATATTGAAGATCCAGGGTTTCAAACCATTTTTTGTCCCTTTCCTCTGAGGTTTGGAATCAGTCTGATTCAGAAACCTCTTAGAAATGGACTTCTGTTTCCCTGATCTTGGTGGGTAAGAGTCTCCTCTAGAGAATAGATATGCCATCAGACAACAGGTGTGGAACTGATTTCTCATGACATGTGAAGTTAAAATTTCAAAATTACACTTGCCCCATACTAACATAATTCACAAAAGGAAGGAAGAATTTCTCACTTGTGTTTGGCCCAAAGGCCATTGCAGATTCTCACCAACCCAATATTTTTCACTCAGATGTCATTAGGAAGGTCATTATTCTAATTCTTCCATGACTGTGGCTCTGTAGGTTACCATGTCTATTATTCATTAAGCTGGTTTCCACCTGACCCAGGCTCAGCCATCATATCCTTACTTTTCCAGCTGCTTTTTGGGTCCTGAAAATTACTACATTAATGGCCTTGGCATAAAGGGCAAAGAGGAGCCTCTGAAAAGGACTGAATAATTCAGGATGAATATAGGAGTTAGAATCAAGTCCAGGTCATCTAGACCAAGAATCAAAATATATTTATGTACATAAATAAAACAGTAGTTCATAAATCTGGGTAACCATCAGCTTTGGGCTTCTCAAATATCTATTTCATGATCTCCATCAGAGATTTAGATACAAGAGGCATGTGAACTGGTTATGTGCTAAATATATTTATTAAAGTAAAAAGAAGAATGAATTTTAGCAGTCATTTCTTCCTTTTTTTTTTTCTTTTTTGCTGTGCCACAGATCAAATTAATAGTCATTTGTTAATGGGAAATTCTTCACATGGGACACTTGTGAAATGCAAATTATAGAGACAGTTACATATTTTTTTCTTTTAAATATACTTAAAATAAAAATGATATTTAAAATAGGAATAAAATAATCAGCAAGTGGGTATATGTCACCCAACTTAAAAATACAGATTTGAAGTCCTCTAGGAATACTTCATATCCTATAATGTGCTCTTTTACCTCACCCAGAGGCAATTTTTAACCTCGTTGTGTCAAAATCTCAAAACGATATATAGATCTACATGTTTTAAAGCCTACAGATAGCTTAAAGTAACCTGGAATATTTTATCATATTTAGCTCTTAATAAATCCTAAAGCAAAAGTGTGCAATATCTGGATCTATTTCCACTGAAATGCCCAATTTCAATCATGACACACATTATTTTATGGGTTCTCATTGCCCATTATCTATTTAAGGGTGTGGTCTAGTCTACAAGAAAGGTGTCATCTACTGACATGGAACTGGCCATGTCATGGGACTCAATGGGCTCAATTTATATGACCTATGTTTACAGAACTGGTGATTTGGCTAAACTGCTTATTTCAATATCACAGGTTTACAACTTTGTAGTTTAGAATGAATTGCAAAACACTTTGCCTTGCATACAATATTTGATTTCATTACCATTATATAGACATTCCAAGCCTCAGGTGTAAAAGACAGTCTACTGAAACCTACAAAACATTGACGGTGATAAAGCATTTGCCATACTTGCTGCATTTCCACATTACACATCTCAAACACTCCAATATCCATTTGGCTATATGTTAGTATCTTCAATTACTGAGGGAATTTGTTTGGTAGTAGCAACAAAAAATTAAACATTTAAAACATATAATTCTGTTATAAACTGACATACAGCCAAAAAGCAGCATTTAGGTTAGTTAACCTTCACCTGGGTAATAAAGTTAAATAAGGAGAGTTTTCCAGATATTTTCAGATGGAAACTGACATTATTCTAAGCAGAGCAAAAGCATACAGATTAATCTGTTTTGAGGTTGACAAAATATTTACAGAACCTCTCCGAGAGCATCTTTGGCTAGGCTGAGTGGATGCACTGGATGTTTTGGAACAGGCTGGTCAAATCATGTGAGGAAAGGTTGGATCTTTGGACAAGCTTGGGTCTGAATCCCAGCTCTCAACTGTGCTTTTGTGTGTATGACTTGACTTGTGCGCACTGTGGTTTTCTCAACTGTAAAATATTAATGTCCACCTGTGAGTGTTGTCCTGAGAATTAAAATTATAAAACTAACAGTACCCAATTCTTTTAGATTTTGCTGTGTGCTACAGTTTTAAAGGCCTGTTTGTGCATTTATGCATTTATCCATTTGGTTCTTAAAATTCTCCTAGGAGATAGGTTATCTGTTAGACACTAATTTTATAAATGTATAAGTGAATGCTGGGGCTGAGAGGTAGACACGCACAGGAGTCACAGACTGGCAGGTGAGAGCTCTAGGTTTGAAACCAGACAGTCTAGCTCCAAAGTCTTCCCTACATTTTCCCCACAACTCTGCTCCAGGATTCCCCATCCCATCTACCTTAGCTACCTGTATGTTGGCGAGATCTGGGTATAAAAATTACAACATGGGAACATCAAGGGGCATTGTTAATTGTTCTATAAATGCTTTGACCCAACTGGCATTGGGCAGCTCCAAGATAACTAATCAGAAATGAAAAAAATTCGTTTGTTAATACCCACTTGGGAGAGGGCTTGAAGATGTAGTAGGAGAGAATTTCCTAAAGGAGATGGGCAGGCTCCTGACTCTTTCTCCTGCCTGCAGAACTAGAGCCCAAGGGTTTTGCACCTAAAAAATCAGGAGGAGCAAGAAGATATAGGCCTTTACATATCAGAGGGCTTGGGGCCTCCATGCCCTTCAAAGGCACCTACTTCCACATGCACAGCCAAACCCTGACCCTGAGCATCATGACTGTTTGTGGTTTACCAACCTCAGTCAAATTGGATTTATTCTGGGAACAGATGCAAATTATAAGGCAATTCCACAAGATAAAAGCTACTGCATCCTGAAGATACTAATTCTTCCGGCAGTAAATACACGTATTAGGTATAAACAGAGGCAAGGTACTGTTCGTCATGACTTTAATCAAAGGATAAAAGTCCTTTGGCAAATTGCTGCTCTCTTGAAATTTCTTTCTAGATGAAAATAATAACAGTCAAAATCCTTTTCATTGTCAACATATGGTCTTCTCCTTTCTGTGCACACCAAATCCTTCTTAGGAAATCAGTTTAGATTGAGAGCAACAGGTTTGTGGAGATTCCTCCACATCTGCTTCTTATCATCCCTTTGCACAGGACTGCAGTGTGTATCAGAAACACTGTGGTTATCTGTTAAAATACAAAGTCCTGGGTCCCACACCAAACCTACTGAATCAGCATGTGGGATAAGCAGGAGTTTTCTGCACCATGAAAACCTACTTCAGGCTGCCAGACGTGGTGGTGCAACCCTGTAATCCCAGAAGCAGGAGGATCTCAAGTTCAAAGCCAGCCTCAGTAACTTAGTGAGGCTCTAAGAAACTCAGTGAGACCCTGTCTCTAAATAAAATATTAAAAAGAGCTGGGATGTGGCTCATTGGTTAAGTGCCCTGTGATTAAATCCTTGGTTTAAAAAACAAAATAAAACAAAACAAAACAAAACCAAAACAAAAAAACACATGTCTCTGACTTAACTCTTTAGAACCTAGGGATATGGCAGAGGCTAAATATATCAGGATAGATAGGGTTGACAGTTTTCTCCTAATGAAGAAGCCAGCTGTCTGAATTTTCAAGTGATCATGGTTTTTTGGAGTTCAAACAAGATTTTTGAACAGCCCAAGTCATATGATCAGAGGAAAATTTTCTCAAGAATTTAAACTAGTAGGCAGTAATTAATAGTGAGAATATTCACTGCATATAATTAAGTGAACTCAGCAAGCCACAAACACTGCCAATGCCAGACACACCCTTCTAAGACCCACCCTTCACTATTTTACAGATAAGAACATTGAAGTTATGATTGTTAACTAAGAAACATACACAGGGTCCCTGGGGTAGCGAGTGCCAGGGCTGGCATTGGAACTGGGGTGGTCTGGTTATGGGTTCCATGCCTGTACCTAAATCCTACACAGTCTCCACTACCCACGCGGTTCTGCACTTGTCAGTTTCTCCTCACTACCCTTCAATACATATGAGATGCAGAGATTTTCCACTTGAAAAAGGAGGAAATGGATGCTCAGTGAGGTTAGGAGGCTGGCCCAAAGTTGTAAGCCACAGAGCTAATGCTCCTTTCGGTGACCAATGTCAAAGTGTATTAATTATCTGACTCATTAAGAGGTAAAATGTCCTCTATGTGATACTAAAAGATGACTAAATTCCCATATTATGTAGAAAATCTAGTACAGAACCATAAAAACTCCTCAGTGATAGAACCTTTTTTAAAAATTTTTTTTAATCACACTCTTTTTAAAGAACTCCTTTTCTTGTTCTTCTACAGCACTCTGAAAAGTAATTGCTAATATCTCAACAATTATTAGGAGATACTTCTCACTGCATTGATACTATAAAATTAAATCTCTAAGTAGAGCATTGGAGTACCATAAACATAGAAGAGGGTAAACAAGCATGTTCTATAAATAGTTCTTATGAGATCCCAGTTTACCTGTCTAGCATAAATCTCTCTTTAATATACCTAAAACACTCTCCCACCCAATGAAGAACAGAGTAATTGCCCTGAAAGATAGGTCACATTAAACTTATTAAACAGCATCTCTTCTAAAGGAATGAATATTGCTTTAATGGTTTGGTTAGTTGGAATTCAATCTTGGATTATGATGTGAGAACTTGATTAGTGGAAATTTTGGTCTTTGTCAATGATACCTGGGATTTGGGAGATATTTGATAGAAACTTGACAAAACCCAGACCCTTAACAGCACACTAGAAAACACACATCATCTGCTACTTCATGTTAAGCAAAATTAAAAACAGGAGCAAAGATTTCTTCTGTCAAGCAAAGTCTTATCTTCATTCTCCTCCTCAAACAAAAGAGCCATTAAGAACACAAGGGGAAAAAAAGAATGTCTTTTCCTTACCCATCACTAGGTTCATGGTTAATTAAGATCCATGTAACAAAATACAGATTAACAAGAGAAAAGCAAAACAAATTTATTTAGTGACATGAGAAGTTTCAGAAGTGAAAACCCAAGGAAACAGGGGGAAACTATTTTTATGGAATCAGGAAAAAGTATGATTGGAGGAACAAAAGGGTATGACCTATGGTACTACACTGGGCAGGGTGGGGCTTGGAGCATGTGCGCTAAGCTTCTTCCTAGCCTTCACATATGAGGCGGGGATCTTCTACAATGCGGGTCTGTGACCTACTTTTAGGGCAGTCAGGTGATTCTTTTACAGTCCATTTTAGTGCAGGAGGGACAAGGCCAGAGAGTGACCTTCCTGCTTCTGTGATTTTCTTTATTTCCTTCACCTTAAAATACACAGGATGCCAAGGTGCCCTCTTTGGGGTAACAAGTTCTGAACCCCATCATAAACAAGCACAAAATCCAGGTCTGAGGAAACTTAAATTCTTGGGGGACGAAAGGCACAGCAGAAATAAAGGAACGTAAATAAGCACACAAATAAAAGGCAGAATTCAAATAATAGGATAGGGAATAAGAGGGCTTTGGAGGGTTACTCTGGATGTGGGTCAGGGAAGGCTGATGTGAGAGGCAAATGGCTGAGAGAGAAGAGAGGGCTTCCCAAACCTGCAGGACCTCCAGATCACTGCTGTGGTCCCCTGGTGGATGGTGATGTTCTACTACTGTTAAACCCAAAAAAGAGAACTAACAATCAATTGTGAAGTAAGAGGTGACTTTTTTTCTTCCATATTTCCCTTTTCCTGCTACAAGTGCCTTACTGAGCAAGCCAGGCCACTCTTGCTCTTTGTAAAGCAGAATCTAAAGCCTCTGAAACAAAACCCCTCAAGTGGCATCATGTTCAAGAGACTAACTCAGTGGTGCACCTTCATTAACAGAAACAACAGCTGCTTCAGGGGAAAAGACCATCACTGGGCTTATTGCTATTACTACCCAGCATGAGACAAAAGTGGTTTAGAACCCAGGCATCAGGCGGAACGCCTAGAATCACACACAGAGGCAAAGATGAAGAGAACGGCCCCTGCGCTTCCTGCGGCAGCCTGTCAAACCTGCTTCAAAATGGGCAGCTGTGTGAATTTCAAAATATGAAATGCTCCAGCTGTAGTCTTCAAAATCAGACAGCTGAACAGTAAGGATGCTGCTGTGCTCCCCCAGGGGCTGCCGACTTTAAGACTGGCTCCCACGGGTCATGGTTATACAGTCATCATCACCTACTATTTAAGAACCATAAAATAGTGAGGTTGGTAAATTTCTGAAACGAATCACTAAAACGAATCACTGAGTGTGTGCTTCTCAATAAGGATTCCCAAGTCTCAATCGCAACACCCTAAATTAGTAGATTTTAAAAAAGAACTGAGAACCCATCTCTTCTTGTTGAACTACTACTAAAGTTAATTTATACACAGGTGGGAGAGGTATAAAAAATGGAGACATCTTTAGATAAGCTAACTTGGCCTAAATGCACAATTTTTGAAGGTTCATCTTCCATTGAGGGTGTGCATGAGAGAAAGAGAGAGAGAGAAACATCATTTCTTAGCCATTGTATTCCACAAAAGGTTTGCAATGTCCCCATTAACTCATACAAGGAGTCTATGTTGGAGACAATTAAAAGACACCTCAAACAACATAATCTGCTCATTTTAAAGAAAATAATACTTGTTTAAAATAAATCAACTTAAGCTAGATAATAATGGTGACAGTAACTACATTTGACAGTTCATAGATAAGTGCTATGTGTTGTTATATGTTAAGAATGAAGCATCATCATTGGCATCAAAGCTAACAAAATCATGAGGAGATTTTGTCAGATAACTGGGACATCACAAAGTTGTTGCTACTGGAGTCATGAGACTCTAAGGCCATCGTTTTCAGCCCTATTAGACACAATATTTGTTTGTTTCAAATGTGTTTTATTTTAATCAAGACATCATCCAAACACCATAAACGCACCCTTTTAAAGCTTGCAACAAACTCACTGTTGTACAACCACCATTAATTCCACAATATTTTCATTAACCTCAAAGGAGACTAATACCCATTTGGAGTCACCCCTAATTCACTCCTTCCCCCAGTTCCTGGAAACCACTAATAATATACTTTCTGACTCTATTTGAACCTGTTTGTATAGCAAATATTTTTAACGCCCCTTTTCAGAATTCTGAAATAGTGTTGAGATCATATAACCTATTTATTCATATAAATTTCAGTTATGCTCAATATGTGCATATTACCAATCTGTGCATTCCACTGAATATGATTGTGCATTCTTCCAAGGTTAACTATATCTCTACACTGTCACTTTCATTGGCTAAAGGAATTCCATCAAATAGATATTGCATAAAGTGTTTCACCCAGTGTGACTGGAATGCACATTTGAATACTGAGTTTTTGAAATTCTGGTAACCAGGTTTAAACATTTGTGTTTTGCATTTCAAGAGTAGATTTCAAAAAGAAGCCACTGATATTACATCTTGTTTTAGTGTCTGCATGTTTGGGAATCTGTCATGGAGGTAGGCAGAGGCATAAATGAAAGCTGGATGTCCCCTCTGTTCCTACAGAACATCACCTGTCTAAAGCAACCCAGGAGTGAGAGTCCTTTCTATCATAAGAATTTGGTGGCACATTTGGTGGCAGTTCCTTTGAGACATTAACTCTTCAAAGGCACTTCCCAGACATTCTATTTTAAAACTTCCACAGTATATGTGCTAAACATTAAAGTGATATACAAACTAAGATGAAAAAGGAACCACGTTCATTTGGAATAGTTTGGTGCCAAACGTTATGCTGTCTAGTCCCAGCCAAGCTTGGAGTCATAAAATCTCACATAAAGCATAACATAGCATGGTAGTCTGATTTGCCTCTATTTTTAGCAAAACAAGATAAAGCAAAAATAGCCTTTTCTATATAGGACATAGGCACAGGACTTAACAACACAGAAATTTACATTTGTATGAAAGTAGCTGAAACCCAGCTTCACAATCAGCCAAGGGTTTAGTCTTTTTACTACGGACTATCCTAATAATCACAGACTATCCTAATAAATTCTCCTTTCCTTTCTAACACACTTTAAAACCATTTTTGAGCTCCACTGATTCTATTGGGTTTGAACTTTGGGATTTAAGTACCTAGGGAAGAAAAGAATAGGTGTGGGGGTGCAGAGAATAGTGAGATACATAGGGCCAGCAAGGAAGGAAGACACCTGGGGCCACCACAACCTTGTTCTTCCACTCAAGAACATGAAGCAAAAGCAGACTGTGTGAAGAACTAAAGGCATGTCAAAGATGCCCTGGGCTTAACGTGGAACACACAAAGTCCTCATGGAGCTGATGTGCTGTGTTATGCAGTCCCTGCCAGGAAACTCTTGGACTTCAGTTTCTGCTTTCAGACTCTCTGATTTAGTTGCGGTTTTAGCTTTTGCATAGTAATAATTTTACTACAAAAGGTAAATGTCTTGTAAACTAATGGGAAACATATTGTTTGGCACAGTTTATAATGTCAGGATTTATGGCTCCAACACTGAGGGTCTCTCTGACCTCGAAGATAACATAATGAAACAGCAATGTGCTGCAAATGACTCGTTGTGATTTTTTATTAGTTCTCATAATTGCCCCTTATTAATTTGTATGCACATAATAAGCACTCACCTTCACAGTCTGTCCAGCTTCAGGGCCATCCTAGAAGGAGGAAAAAAAAAAAAAACAGCAGAGGTGAGAACAGATAGATGATATCTCCTGCTTATTCAGAAATATCACCCGTTAATAATTTAGATCCAATTTCATTGTGTGTTAATTTATAGCATTCTCATGGGGACCATTCGATTCTAATGTGTGGGACCAGACAGTTCTCCATTTCCGCCTGAGAGTAAGTGAGAAGTTATGTATAAAAATGATATAAATTATCCAGTGAGCCAACCCCCTTGCTACTTTTCATGCTCTTTGCTCTTGGCTATGGTTTTAATTGCATTAAAAGAAGGCTGAAAATGTTTGAGGAGGTGAAGTATCACACCTTTTGGTTATCTTTAAATCAGATGTGGTTTAATTAATGCCTGATTACTTTCAGTCCCTTCTCAGGAAATCTGCTGTAATCATAATCTGTTAAGCAAGAATATTGGATGTTTTCTAAGGGAGGAGTCCTTTCTGGCTATTCTGACCTTGCGGAAGAAAATGAGTGTTCATGATAGCAGGACTCTTTCCCCATCCTGGTTCTCTCTCCCAGCTTCTGATGTCCGACGAAACTACTGTCTTGATTGAAAACTAGCAAACCTACCTGGTGACCAACCACAATAAAAAGCAAAAATGCTTAGTGGATTTGAAAAAGCAGCACAAGAAACATGTCTACAATGAGAATATCCAAAATGGAACAACCTCAGATTGGCCAAATCTATCTCCATCTATCAACCTGAAAAATGGTGTGAGAATTCCTGCTCTGATGTGGTGAGAATTAAGCAGAACTTGATGCTTTTCAAACCTGAAGTCATGACATATTAGTGGGACATTAAGTCAACTTAATAGGTTACAACCAATATTAATATTAAAAAATAAAGAAAGCATAGAATGATAGGACAAAACTTTTAGAAAGCACAGAATGGATAAGCACTGTTTTGTGAAACTCTGGTTTCCATACCTATGTAGGTGTACATATGGGGAAGCATATACATGATTGCTAAACAAATACACACACACACACACACATACACACACACACACATACACACACACACACACATACACACACACTGTGGGTCATAATAAAAACAAGTTTGACAACACAGTATGAAAGTGCTCTAAGGGGTATATTCAAGTCAGTTGTTATAGAATTCTCTATTGAATCACATCAGATAAGCAGCACTGGTATTTCCTATAATCATGAAGTTTCTTCTGTTATTTCATTGAACACTTACAGATGTTTTCACCCATTTTATTGGTCCCTCTGGAAATAAAGTTTGCAACATAAGCTTGATAAACCCACCCTGAGCCAAACTACCTTGCCCAAAGGTGACTTAAATGATTCACCATACAACACACACACACACACACACACACACACACAGTATTTTGAAGGAAGTTTAGATACGTTCAATTCAGCCATAGCTGCAATTTTTTTTCTAAGATGTAGATGAGCATATCTAATCAAAGGCTTTAATAGTTCTCTTTTCTGGTCTCTGACAATCTATGGCAGAGAGCTAAGGAGGTAAACACTCAGTTTAACTAAAAGTCTGAGGACAGAGTCCACATTTTGGAAGAATTGGATTCCTTCTTGAAGATAGGTTCCAAAATATTAAATTTCAGAGTCACAAAAGACTTTGTGTATGCACTAATACCTCAGCCCTCTCCATATATGATCTGAAGGAGCCTATGGCAACTTAGTATGGATTCACTCCCAGCTTATAACTCATTATGGACTTCCTCCTCCAAACTTGATGAGCACCGATCCAACTTCTGCCTAAAACTCTCCTGTGACTGGAGATCTGACTGGGTATGGGGTAGGTGGGCCATAATCAATCAATCTATCTAGCTTGTACCAATCTGTCATCAATCAGTGCAGCTTGCATTAAAGGCAAGAAAAAAGATAAGCCCTATGAGGGCAAGGTCCAACCTAACTTTGCCTATCATGGCTCCTTGGAAACTAGAACAGGACCCAGGTCAGGCAGTCCTCACAACATATTTACCATGGCAAGAAAATGCCAGGTCCAATATAAGCTCTAGAATATCTTAATATCCATTAAGTTCTTTGTTCACTACTCCCATGTGCTTTGCAAATATTCCTATAGACATTGCCCCTAATGACATTCCACAGTCCATCTTGGGACTAGTGGGCGGTAGAATTGCCCTGGATTAGTCACATCTTTTTGTGTTATTACATAAATGAAGAAAACCATAGCTGCCTTCCTGGTGAGATACCATGTTAGAGGTAGGAAAACCAAGAGCAGAACTTAAAGAGGAAGAAAAACTTAATTTTGAGAGATCTGTGCACTCACCTGCATGGAAAAGGTGAGAGAAGTCCCCTGGAAATGCTTCTCCACCACCGTCCCAACTCTCTGGGTCACTTGAAACAAATCAGCCACTTCATCAGGACGCAGGTCACGGAAGCGCTCCACTGGCCGCAGTGGGCATACAAGGACATCTATAGTAAGGCCTGTTAAGGCACACCAGACTTGCTTTGGGTGGTATTCTTACTCATCAGCTATACCCACAGTATCACATCCCCTTGACCCAGGGCCAGAACTTTCAAAGACTAGGGAATGAAGAAACAAATATTTACCAACCACTGAACACCAAAGAGTGCAAAGAGAACTTAAAAACATGGTTAGTTATTCTTCAAAGGAGAAGCTGTGGTGCACAGAAGAATTTCTTTTAAGAGAAGGCACATTAGGGTACAGAGTAACTCCAGTGCTTGCTGAGATAATTATACCAGGAGGCAAGATCTATTCTGTACTATTATCTCCTGACCCCTATTCTAAACCTCTGTCCTCTCCAGCAGCCAAAGGCACTATATTGCAGAAACTAGTGGAATATCCAGGAGCTTTCTCTAGGTAGAACTTCGTGATTAAAATTTTAACGTAAGTTTCGATTTAGAAAAATAACAGAAATACATAATGAACATATAATAGGAGCTGATTTTATTTTTGAAAGGTGGGTAGACATTCTGAAAATGTACAGTGAGCTTCATCTACAACTCACAGATATGTCACATTATTAAGCAATTTATGACAAGGGTTCCTCAGACTAAGGATTACTCAGAGTCTAAAAAGACATTTGACTATCATGTACATCTAAAAAGAACAAATTTAAAAAATAAAAACAAAACACGTCTATATAAAAAAATCAACAGGAACTCCTAATCACTATAAGTAACCCCATTACAATGATAGTATGATGGTTTGACTTAGGATTTCTTGACTTTCTGATGGTATGGAAGCATATTGATACAACCACTGCTTCTCACTTTCAATGTATTCAATACATTATGTGAAATCAATGCTTTCTTATAAAATAGGATTTATGATCTCAAGAAATTAGAAGGATGATTAGTAGAGTGGGGGGAGGTAGGAGGGGAGAGAAAGGGGAAGAAATGGGAAGTAAGATTGATCAGGTTATGATATGTGCGTGTATGAATAGATCACAATGCATTCCAATTATATATATATATGCATAAGTATACATATATATTCAATAAAAAATTAATAACTAGAAGGAAGACCAATATAATAAAGAAAGGGAATGGGGCTTGGGAGGAGAGGAGGGACAGAGGAAATACTAGTGTTATATGCATTTATGAATATGTCAAACTGAACCCCACTATTATATATAATTATAATGCACTATTATGTATAACTATGATGGACTTTTATTTTACTTACGATAAAAACATTTTTTAAAGAAGACATTTGAGAGTTAATCATAAACAAGTGTTGTCTGCTTATACAAAAGAAACCACCTTAATGCATTCTGTAAACTAGACAAGGCAACATATTTACATTATTGATCTAAGTAGATATCAGAAAGAATGTAAGTTTAGTCACTTATCAGCAACAAATTAATATTCACTGTTACATTAGCAATAACATCTCAGTTCCTTTTTCTATTTGAACTCATGGTATATATAACTCTGCACATATGTGTATGCAAATATATATGTATGTGTCTCTGTGTGTATGTATGTACAGATGTTCCTCAACTTATGATGGGGTTACATCCCAGTAAGCCAATTGTAAGCTGAAAATATCCTATTGTAAATGCATTTCATATACTTATCCTATTGATGCCATAGTTTAGATTAGCCTACCTTAAATGTACTTAGAATTTATATTTGGCTACAGTAAGGCAAAATCATTCAACACAAAGTCTATTATAAAAGAGAACACTGAATATTTCATGTCATTTATTGAATACTTGCTAAATGAAAAAACAGTAGTGGGTTGGCTTACATACCACTGTAAGCTGAAAAATTGTTGTCAAACCATTATAAGAAGGGGTTGTCTGTGTGAATACATGCACAACATGTATTAATGTGTGTTTAATTTTCAGATACTAGCAGGAGAAAAATACACTCCTGGACCTGTTTTCTGTCCCTTTCTTTTTTCCTTTATCCCCCATTGTTTTAAGAAAGCATGCTGCTGGTGGAGCTAAGCAGGAAAGGGGCCTCATAAAATCACAATCTTGCAATTGCTGGTCTCACCAGAATATCAAGCGCTTTAACCCATCATACTATTGATAGGACTTGGGGCCCAGGGGAACTGCACTCAGCTCAGCTGGGCAGGCCAGATTTCCATAAGGGGGAGTAGCGGGGAGAGAAAGAGGGAAAAATTGATTAATTTAGCTCATAATCAGGAAATTCACATCAACGGTAAACTAGGAAAAGAGGCATTTGTTAAATCCGAGTTCATTTTTCAAGAGAGGAGAAGGGAGGCCTTCACCCACAGGGCATCTGATACTTAAAAAGATAATTATCCTTCTTTGGCAGGGTTGCTTTATTATCATGGGTCAATGAACCATTTAGAAATGAAGAATTTTCTTTCATTTCCTTTTAGCAGATTGCAAGCCTCCACTCCCTTTCTGAGTTGCTTTTTCTTTGTTAAAAGGGAACCTTCGCCATCTTTCCCCTTCCTACTTTCCTTCACATCCTCCCTTAGTCCCTGACATCACCAAACCACAGCCAGATGACAACCATGCAAGCTTCCAACAACATCCGTAATTGCTGGGTGAGGCTTTGTTCCTGCACAGCAACCAAGTTGGGGAAGGAACAACATTTCACTTAAACAATTATCTACTGTGAAAACTGGTGGAAGGGATCTGACTACCTTTGATTCTAATATAAATTTAGTAATATCGGTAAAATCCAATTTTTTTCTTCAATGTCATACAAAAAATTCTTGTCATTTCCGCTTGTCTGGTGCAAACAACTGGCTTGACACAATGTTTAATGACTCAAAATATTTAAAAAATTAAGTAAAAGTGGCTGAATTTGCCATATGCTTTGTCCTTGGTTTACCCAAGCCAGGGTCATATCATATTCATTTATTCCTTTTACTGACCATTAATAGTAGTCCTACATGTCACAAAAAAGTTCAACAGTCTCAATACAATTTCATTTAGGTGAATATTCTGCACCAGCAATTTTGTACACTGTCCTGACATATATATTCCTTACAACCTAATCCTTTGTTAAGAGTCACCTTATTTGCACACAACACACACATTTATGGGCAACTGATATCAGATGAAATAAAAAGAACTTTGAGAGTGCTTACTTGACTTGTGTCACTGTAAGGTGATCATCACTTTTGGTTGGTGCCCAGAGACTGGGCAAATGGGCAACCTAACATGGAAGTGACCACACGGGAGGCTCCACAGGATTCCCCCACAGGGGTTACATTGGTCTAGAGACATTAAGAGTCAGGTTCTGAAGCTCAAGAGAGCAATTAAGATGGCCAGCAGCAACACTATCCAATACCCTCCCTGGGGCCAGTTGAGGAGGAGTCTCAAAAAACAAGGATCAACCATCTTCTCTCAGATGCTTTAAACCCAAAGCAGAAAAGAGCATGTGTGTGCCTTTACTGGGCACAGGCCCCATCCTGGCTGCTGCTCACCTGCCTCCCAAACCTCCCCTTTGCACCTGCCACATT
The DNA here is from genome assembly GCA_020662805.1 of Glaucomys volans. Lineage (NCBI taxonomy): Eukaryota > Metazoa > Chordata > Mammalia > Rodentia > Sciuridae > Glaucomys > Glaucomys volans. The sequence continues at coordinate 221,772 of JAJEJO010000663.1, forward strand.
TGCCTTCTTTCTGTTCTTCAAACACACCAGATTCCTCCCTACTTCAGAATCCTTTGTCCTAGTTGTTCTCTCTGTCCAGAATTCTATTCCTTCTTAATCAGATTCTAATTCCAATGCCACTCCTCAGAGACTATTCTATGATCACAGTTTAAATTACTCCCCAGTTACTTGCTCATACAATACTGTTTTAACCCCTCCCATAGCCATGCTGCTAGTTTTGGGGGTTGGCAATTACATGTTCAAATGAGCCATCTCCACAAGAAATGGCTCTTTTCCTTTTTTGAATTGTTTCATCAGTGCCTAGATCAGAGACACTAGTAAGCATTGCTGGAAGAGTGAATAAATGATAAACCACAGGCTCATATCAGCCACCTCTCAATACTAAGACCCCCACGATCCCCAGATTTTAATTTTCCATAATATATACAAGATTGGGATAATCTGCAATTTTTCTTTCTAATTCAAAGATGTTTATCCTTAATATGTGACCTGGTTAGAATGAAACACTGGGTATGAACTGAGAGATCTAAATTTATTTTCAATGTAAACTAATCTCATATGAGTTTAAAGGAGGTATAATTATAAAGACAAAATTCTTTCTCAAGATGCTTTTATAATTGAAAAGAAGTGGCTTTGAGAAGTATTTCTGTTTGGAGTCTCAGATAAACTATTTATGTAAATGCTACTTTATACTGTGACTAAGGAATGTAGTTAGCTTATTTATTTATTTATTTACTCATTTATTTTTGGCACTAGAGATTGAACCCAGGGTGCATAACCAGTGAACCGCATCCCTAGCCCTTTATTATATTTTTATTTAGAGACAGGGTTTCTCTGAGTTGCTCAGGGCCTCTCTAAGTTGCTGAGGATGGCTTTGAACTCCTAATCCTCCTGCTTCAGCCTCCTGAGCTGATGGAATAACAGGTGTCTGCCACCACACCTGGCCCCGCTTTTTATTTAATGAACATTGAGCATCAGCTGAATGTGGGCACCATTTGGCTCTGAGAGTACCAAAGGAGACTGAGAGGTTGCTCCAGTCCTCTCTCAATCCAGAAGATGTTTCAGTACAATGAGAAGCACATACGTAAGCAAAGAGGGGTACAGTAGAGCAGAGAGGAGCACCCACTGCAGTGGAGACCTGGAGCTCATAGAAAGCAAGGGTAGCCACAGGGAAGCTCTAAGCAGAACAGATTACCCTGCATGTAGCTGAAACCACAAACAGATCACTGAAGACTTACAGTAGGTCAGAGAACCTTTTCTGTGAAGGAAAGATGGTAAATCTTTTAGATTTCATGGGTCATAAGCCTAAGTAGCCACAGACAATACAAAAACTAATAGGTGTCAAACCTTCCAGTAAACCCTCATTCACAGAAAGAGGAGGCAGGCCAGAGTCAGCCCATGGGCCTCAACTCCTGGTCAGAGGGATCACATTTGAAAGAGGTAATGAAAGGAAATTGGAAATTTTCAGGAGCCTATTCTGTTATCCTGAGCTGAAGACTATGATGCCATCTTAAAATAGCATCCCAAACCCAAACCAATATGATTACCCTTAAAATAAATTTTCAGATTCCAAGAAAAATACCTATGCCAGGTAGCCCATTTTAATGACCCTGTGGAGCACTTCTGATGCTTTTCAGAATTAATCATAACAAGCAGAAAACATGCTGTGTTGTTGACATCACAGAGATAAATCATGAGTATCTCTCTCCAACACAAATTCAGGAATTTCTGTCATCTCTCGTTGGAAAAACAAAGCAGATTATCTTCAAAAGCATTAGAGCAAAGCAGTGTGCTACTCAGAAATTCACCTAAGAATAAAAGTATTTCCCAAAATATGTGCATAAACCTTTAGAAGAAAACACAATATTGCCTGAAGATGGTGGGTATCATTCGCTACATTTTGCTTCTAGAGAAACAACTCAAGGAAAGAAATTAATTTTGAAGAACAACAGACAGCTCTTGTAATTCTGCTGCCACTGTTTATATGCCAATTGTTTTAAGATAATATCACAGATGCAGTATAATTTCATTTAGAGACTCTTAGGCCTTGTTAAGAGGTAAATCCTGTATTATACGTAGGATAGAAAGATATACTTTAGGTTCTATTTGCATAGGGTTAATACCTCTGTTAAGATTTCTTAGCTGAAATGCACATAAACTTCAAAGAACTAAACTAAAATGAATTTCATACTTGTTCATACATGTTTATCTAGTATTCATCATGTAAAGGGGTAACCAAGATGAGATCTGGTCTATCCTTGTAATCTAGAGTAAGGAAATCCATTTGGTAACAACATTTTTAAAGGAAAAGGGCAGTAGTTACAATTTAGTTCTGACCATTGACAAAGAATTCTTATTGCAGAAGAAAATCAAAGAAGACCTCTTAGAGCAAATGAGATTTAAACTGAACTTTACAAATAAGAGAGTAATTCAACCAGAGGGTTGGGTGTCAACCTCCTCACTCATTCATCACACAACTGGAGCTTCTTCTCAGTCCAGAGTTGGTGCTGGGGACTTAGGATGCCAAGATGAACAGGACAAGGCAGTTGACCCTGGAGAGTTCACACTCTAATGTCCCAAACTGTCATGCAGTGCAAACCAATCATTACAGCACAGACAGGAGTGCTACAGATAGAAATCAGCTTAGAAAGCTGTGGGAGCATTGAGGAGGCAGGATATATGGTATTAGATAAACTCCTCTGTCTCATCTTGTATTTCAGTTTTCTAAAGTTGGAACCGTTGTTCCAAATTTGGACCAAAGTCCATCCTTGAAAATGGTCTTGCTATTTAAGGGTGACCTTAAACCAAGTTACTGGGCATCCCTCCCATAGCCAAAATCACTGTTTCATTTATACATGTGCATTTATTTTCTGAATCTTTCCAACACACCCATAATAGTATTATAACTCTCACTCTGCAGATGAGACAATTACAGCACAAAGTGGGAAATTTGCCAGGATAGCACACCCAAAGTGAGATTAAAAGCAGAACTCACTTCAAGTCTGTCTGATTCTAAGGCCCATGCTGTGAATAATAGTGATGGCATCCATTTTATAGTTTTCATGTCTCAGTCTTTCCCTTGACTCTTACCAAAAGTGTGCCTTGTGTTCCTAGATCCTTCCGTTCATGGAAGAGACCAGAGGATTTGTGAAAATTGAAGATACTGTGGAAAACTGCTAAAGGTCTCAGAAACACCTCACCTTGAATGAAGGAAGCAGGTGAGATGTACCAACCCGCAGTGCACAGATGCCTCTGTGCAGGGCAGGGAGATGCCCTCATACTTCCAGAGGACTGTATGCATAAGAAAATCATTGTGCACCAGGGGTTGAGCGGGAGGCAGTAAGGAGGGATGCAGAGTCCACATTTTGATCCTTTTCCCTCCTTGACATTGAGTTTCTTCAAGGTGACTTTGGCTATTAAGTTGTCTGACTCCTGAGGAGGATTAGATGCTGCAGTCAATACCAGTGGACCAGGTTGTAAGACACAGTGAACCCCTTTGCGCATTGGACTAGTGATTGAGAATCATTAACTTTCTCACAACATCATTTACATAACAAGAGACTAAGCAGATGTGACTATAAGGGTCCCTCCCATCCTATATATCAGTAGGTAATGTGACTTTGACCCTCTTCCCATCAAGAGTTGCTGTCCATTTCCCCTCCCCATGAATTTGGGCTGGCTCTAGACTTCCTTTGATGAGTGGTATATGAAAGAAGAGTCATTGTTTGACTCTCTAAGGCTAAAACTTATGAGACCTTGTAACTTGTGATTTTTGCCTTCTTGGAACTCTCAGACCTACACATTAGGAAAAATCCTAGCTAGCCTACTGGCGAGTAAGAGACATCATGGGGAAAAAAAACAAAGTATCTGAGCTGATGCCCAGCATTAACTGTCAGGCCTCATCTCAGACCCTTTAGCCAAAGACAGCCACTGACTGACTTCAAATTCCTTTATCTCTTATCTAATACATGATATACCACCCCCAAACAGATTAAAACAACCCTGCAGTGTTTTTCTTCCATGAGTCTGTGAATGGTTTTTGCTATGGGTCTTACCTGGGCTCATTTAGGCAACTGCTCTTCTCAGCTGGAAGGCAGGTTGAGTCCACAGGGTCCTTCACTGTATCTGCTGTTTTATCCCAATCCAGATAGATGGAGAATCTCTAGAACTTTCCACTACTGGTCAAAGAAAATCATAGGCCAAACCAGGTTTAAAGTAGGGAAATTAATTCCATCTCCTAATGGGAAAAGGAATATGGAGAGAGTAGGCATGTTGCATGGGGATTATTATGATAATCATGTACCATGGGTGGTAACTCTGAGAAAAATTTCTGGGCACTTTGTAAAAATGAATAGGTGCCCAGGGCATCTTAACTGTCCTCTTAGGTATACAAAGCCATGACAATTTAGAGTTGAGATGAATCTTAAACATTATCTACTCCAGTATTATCATTTTCTGATGAAAATAATAGGGTTAGAAATGTTAACTGATTTGCTCAAAGTCACATAAAGTTAGTTAGAAACACAAATGGAATTGAAACAGAGCTGTTCCATTTCCAAAACAAAAGTTCTTTCTATTGCACTGAGAGACCAAAACACTACCTCAGATACTGTCTTCCAATGCTAAACCGTGGTAGATATCAATAACCAATAACAGAATTATCTTCTTGAATCAGCAAAGTCCAAGAGTCCTTATCAACTGCAAGCTCTGTGCAGTCATCACCAATCAGAGTGGGCATGGAACGTGCCTGTGGCCTCCTCTACTGCCCCATGACCCACAGAAACAATCACATAGGACTGATGGAGTCAAGAACAAAATGAAACACTTCAAATGAGAATCTCTGCCCAATGACGTCAAATTTCTATTATGTTGCTATATTTTTTATTTAAAATGAATTTGATAAGTTTAAAATTTGTTCAAGGATAATCAATGATTTTTTTAAAAAATGTAAAGCATTTCCAGAACAAATATGAAATACTTAAATTCAGAGTCGTGACCGAGAAATGGAAATGTACTGATTCAGATGATTAATTAAGTATGACAGATTATTATTCTCAGAATCATTCAGACTTGCCCACATTCATTTTTCTATATATGATCTATTCTAGGGACTCAGAATACAAAAGTCACCAAAATAAATCAAATCATCAAAATATCATTGATTTTGATGAAGATTATTAGCATGTGTATATATGAATATGGAGTGAGGCAGCATCAAATAATATGATGAGGAATTAGTCATTCTTTTGAACTAATGAAAAAAAGAGCGTATTTATTTCTATTCCAGATCTGTATGCAGTTTAATGACAAGAAATTTTCTAGTTTGTATCAAAGAGACTACTATAGACCTTGTATAATTCATCATTTATTCTAACAAACACTCTCAGTCCTTGCAAATGTTTAAAATAATTCTTAATGTCACTTCGAAAAACAACAGAATGGACTGTGGGCTACTTTTTAAGAGAAGATTCTATTTATTTTATTTAAATATCACAGTGACAGAACTTTGAATCAAAGTAGGTAGCATCCCAAAAAGTGATCTCCTCTTCACAATGTGGGCACTTTAGTGAATTTTCACTATAGGAAAAGTAAAAATGTTAGCCAAAACTTGGGAAATACAATTCTGAAGCAGCATGCCACACCTTTCTTCACTGGATTTTAACATACCCATTTCAGAAACTCAATGAAGAGCTCATGAGAGATTCACCATTCATTATGGAATGGATGTAATTTTAAGCAAATTTGATTTCTAGAACATGATAAATTCCAGAACAATGTGATTAGGATAATGACTGTACTCTGCTTAGAGTTGGATCTCATGCAAGTATCTCACAAATTTCTACTATTTCATATTTTGTCCTGGGGAATCCTTAGGACCAAAGATAGGCTAGTACTTGGTCATCTGAGAGAAGACAAGTCCACTATCCTTGAAATTGCTACACTGATTTAGATGCTCCAAGGTCAAGAATTGCATTTGTAGAAGTAGATGGGACTTCCAAAGAAAGTAAATGACAGGGCAGTGGAAGGCATGACAGTGTTCTGGTAGAGCCACTGGTTTTAATTTCACATATAGTTTTGGTCACTTTTTCAAGGCAAAGAATCCTATATTGCTTGATATACTAGCATCACATTGGAGGAAAATGTGCTTGTTTCAAACTACATAGGTGGGGAAGAAGTAATCACAAGGGAAAGGAAACAACCTGTGTAATCTTTGTTGCCCACAATATCCTAGTGATAATCAGCAACCCTAGGTAGATAATATCACCCCCTCCATTTTTTGAGATTCAGAAGTTGAGGCCCAAAAGGTTTAACTACATGTTCAAGGTCAAAAACCTTTTAAGTAAAAATCCTGACTGGGGTCATGTGGTACAACTGCCCAAAGTGTTTTGGTGCCTCCCACAGCAATAAAAGTCTTCATTAACAACTGTAGTAATTACTAGAGTGATGTGGCAGAACATTAGTCCCATGAGATATTAGATATTCTACAGAAAAAGAAACTCTGGTGATTAAAAAAGAATGAGAGGGCTGGGGCTATGGTCCAGTGGTAGAGTGCTTGCCTAGAATGTCTGAGGCACTGGGTTCGATCCTCAGCACCACATAAAAAAAATAAATATGTCAAGCTATAAAAAATTTAAAAAAAAAAGAACGAGAAACACTGAATGTAATGAAATAATTTCTATTATCTCACTACTCATCAGAATATTTAATATGCTAATGTGCATTCTGATTTTCCAAAAGAAAATACACACAGCAGTATTACTCAAATGTGTGTAACTATAAAATTATTTTACTATCATCATCATTATTATTTGACGAACATTGTGTAGGACAAATGCTCCAGAAATGTTCTGTGAATCCTGAACCCCAAACAAAAGTGCCTAAAGAAGTTTTCTACTTTTTAAACATAAGTTGGGTAAATGTTCTGTTAATCATATAAGCAAACAACAACAACAACAAAAGAAAAACATGAAATATACTAAGGAGTTGAGCATTACAATATAGTACATCGGATATGGTAGTCACTAGTGTTGTGTGCCAAATACTTCAGGTTATTGCCATATCTGGGCACATGATCATTTTCTACCTTCCAGATTCTTGTGGTTAAGTGAAACTTAAGGAATTCATGTCAAGCAAAAATGATGGCTGCCACTTCCAGACCAGAGCTCCTAACTGCCAAGGACTTGGCTTTCCTAATTTCTCTAACAGAACCAGCAATGTTGTGTCATGGTGGTTGCCCCAGTAATCTAAGTTGGCAGGGGGCCCTGGGCATCACAGTCACAGTGACTCGAGCAAGTTTATTGCTAACTAGGTTTTACTCATTTTGCTTAATGTCAACCAAACTATAGGAATGCTAGAACCAGAACAGTAAAGAGGTTTCTGAGGCCCTGATAGGGATCAGGAGGGAAGAAGAGGGAAATTTATTAGTTTTGGCTGCCATGAGGGAGTGAAGAATATTAGCATTCATGCCAAGTATCTGCCATTCTTCAATTATAAAGCAATAAAAACATTTTTTCAAGGACTCCCTCTCCCCCTTTTTTAATGATGTAGAAGTCATTTCTGGGTCTTGCAATGTCTCTGGATAACCATTATGAAAATCTATTATTATTGTTATTGTCCTAGAGATAGACAGAGGTGTCTGGGATTTAGATAATTCTGGTTAGGAGAGTACTGGAAAGGAAAATTAACTGTCACTCAAAAGTGTCTGTCCATGATGTATAAACACAGGAATGGGAACACACTAATAAGAAAATGTTATAAAAATGCTCTTGGGAGTTAAGAGTTGGAGATGTGTTACAATAATAAAAATAAAACACACTTAGCAGCTGAAAAAATATTTAAGAATCATTCCCATTGAGGAGTTTTTAACTACAGACAATATGCTGTAGAATGAAAATAATTTTAAAACCTCTGTAAAAAGATATTTGGTCTAGTATAGATCAGAAAGTAAGGCTAAGGATTTGTAATTCATTGGAGATTATATGTGTAACATAAATAATTTAATAACAATACTGTGTACACACCTCAAATTCACCACTACATGAATAAGGAGAGGGTGTCTTAAGCATCTATGTCCATAGGGTGACCAGAGAGCACTGGGGCCCAAACTCTCACATACCTAGGACTCTACCAGGGCAACCCTCATCAGGTTCTAAAAAGCACATGGATTCCAACTTTCAGTTTGCTCATGTAGGTTTGCTTTAGGTTTCCCTTAGATCTTCAATAAAGTTGGCCAAGACCATGAAACAACATAGACATCACATTTCAGACACCATATGAAGACAGAGTAGCTAAACTATAAATATGGGAGAAGAAAAATAGAAAATGAGAAGCCAAAGGAAAGAGGAAGGTTAAAAATGGTGGGATATATTCAACATATAAAATGTTCTTGGAAGCCATGAAATGGTCCTTCATAGACAGACTCAACTAACATTCTTGGTGCCCCACATCGAGCTCCACATCAGTACGCCTTCAGTAAATATTTTGTGAAAGAATAAATAACATGTCACTTTCTTCAGAGTTTAATCCTGGAAATAATTCTTTCTCATGTGTAATTTCTTTAAAATGTTCCAGAAACTGGTTTCTGAAGAGAACTGAGAACCAGTCCATACTCAACTTACTTAAATGGAATCAATTAAAGGAAATTCATTTAGCCCTTAAAAATAAATCTGAGTTCTAAATTCTAATGTTAAAAAGAACCACCTTAAGGCACAGAAAAAAAATAAATAAATACAAACTGTCCTTTCCTTCACACACCAAAGGGCAAGGTTCACACTTTTTGAATGGAAAGCTTGTTGGTCATTAAATCAAGAAAATACAGAAATATCTGAAGATAGCATTGTTCCCTACTTTTTATTAATGATGAAACCCCTTCTTTGACAAACATTAATACTGATAGAAAAATGCTTTATTTTAAAAAATCATGCAAGAGAGCCCTAATTATGTTAATTTGATTTTCTCACAGGATCTGAATCAACACCCACCTTCCATCAAAGAGCTAACAATCAAAACAATAATGACGTGAGAATACTTCATAGTGAGAGGTAGTCAACAAGGGTCTAATGAATGAGCTTGTGAAGGAGCTACTGATGAAGACCCATAAAGCCAAAATTTTGGGGGAAAGAATAAAGCCAAAACACTTTGGAGAACTTGTATAATTTTAATGTATTCATTCAATAAATATTTATTAATTAAGAGTCTACTCCTGGCAGGAACTGTGTAAGATACTATGGATATAGAACAATCAGGTATATGCATCCATGACTACAAAAGGTGTACATACTAGCAGCGAACAGAGAAAAGGCAAGTAACACATGTAAATGTAGTAACTGTTATGAAAGTGACAAGGAGATGAGCAAGCAAAGGTTCAATAATGCAATGCAAAGAATATTCCAAGCAGACTGCAAAGCTGAGAATGAGTCTGGCCCATCTAGCTGGAATGTCAAGAAAGAGCACAGATCCTAGATAGCCTTGGTCAGTGGTCTGGATTTATTCGCCATGCATGTGGAAGCCACTGAAGCATTTCGCACAGTGGGGAGCAGAGGCTTATGACAGAACCTGAGATGTCTTTTAGAAAAACCACTCTACATGCTGTGTAAGAGATTCAAGCAAAGCAAGGATGAAAGCTGAAGGTCACTGGGGATGTCTCTGCTGAAGACTAGGTGAGGCATGCACAACAGGCCTGGACTATGGTGGTAGCAATGGACATGGAGAGAATTTGAAAAATGATTTTGAAAGATTTACTGATGGGGGCAAAGGAAAGAAGGGAATCCAAGAGGACTCCAGAGTTTTGGCTTGAAAAGGTGGATGGAGAATGATGGAATTTAAGAGATAAGGTGGGAAGGGAAAACCACTTCATGTGCTTACTATTAGGACACCTTTCCTTCTTCATTGTCCAGATTTTTCCAGAAGTAAATGAGAGAGACTTTCCTAACCTGGGTCACAATGGGCTCCCAGGACTTCTATCAATCTCCTAAAAATGCTGGTAAAATGGTGTGTTTGTGAGTGTGTGTGTGTTGTGGGTGTACACACACACATTCATTGTTTTCCTACATTTGACAGCTTCCAGTAGTTTCTTAAGTTGTCTCCAGATCTCAACTAAGACTTAATGATTTAAATTAGCCCTTATTCCAAAAATAACAACAAAAAAATTCTCAAGCCAGGGATGTGGCTCAATGGCAGAGCAAGTGTTCTGCATGTATGATGCCCTGGTGTTCAGTTCCAAACACACACACACACACACAAATTACAAAATCAGAATGATAAAAAGTAGGCTCAGAGGTTTTTTTTCATTTTGACTTAGACTTTAATAGAATCACTACTGAAGAGTAAGAAAAAAAAATTTACTGTCTAAGCAATGTGCTCTAATTCATGAGGATGAAACCCTCCACAAAAGACAAACAAAAGATTTTTTTAATGGCATAAAGTCATTTTAATCTGATTCAGCAGTGAACAATCTAAGACATGCCCCTTCCAACAAAAGACAGCTGGACACATAAAGATGATTGTGTGATCCATTCAAAATTAAAGAATAGACTAAATCATTTACAACAATAAAAATGCAGAAAATCATACCAGAAAGAAAAAAGTGAACACTCCCAGCACCAAGTGATTTCCAAATGTTTCCAAAACAGGAAGCAAAAGACAGCAAATGTCACTATAGCAACTTCTCATATAGAATAAGTTAATCAGGCAGCCTCAAAGAACAAAGCAGCAATTCATCATTAAAAAAAAAAAAATCAACAATGAACTACACTGCCAGAGCGTCAAGAAGGCAAGCAGACTTTTTTCCCAAGATAGTGACTTCTGTGCAAATAGCCCAGCATTTATCCCTAATCTTTCAAGGTCTGTGAAGTGGCAAATTTTTGTTATTGTTCTTCTTTTCATCTGCTTAAACTTTAAATAAAGTCAACTGCTAATGGCAGAAGAGGCTTGGATATCTTTAAAACAATAACAGCAAGAGAATCTAGGATTTCAATCAAAAAACTTCCCCTTCCAAGTTGCACTTTCTCAAATCCCTTAGCCGAGAGTCCTCCTTCTAAAATTGGATTCATGTTTGTACTTCAATTAGAGTGTCATAGTGGCTTAATGCTCCCCAATAATAGCACATTTCATAGAGTTAAAGCTGAACAACGGTTGTTTAAAAAGAAGGTCAGTAGAAATGATTTCCATTCAAAGCTTCCCTCTGTTCAGTATAATCCTCTTTGCAACCATTATGTGAACATGTGATTTAAATACTGTCTCATTAACACCATTGTTATCATTTAGAACTTAGGTCTTCATTCATTCCACATCCAAAACTTCACCTCTATTTTCCCACAGTCCACTCACTCACCCACTTCCATTCTCTCACTTGATTTCTGTCTGTATTTTCCTTTCCCTTCATAATCTAAGTATCACTGGCAGCAGGGTCTAGGGGTTAGTCATCTCATTATAATTTATTAGTTCTAACTGTATGAAATGTTCAAACCATATTTGTTAACAATAAAACCCTCAAATCCAAAAACAAACATTGGAAAAATATTTTATCTACGTCAATTTAGGATTTTCAACTTTTTTCACTCCAATATCATTTTCCAAGTCATGTTTAGACAGAATTGAACACTATATGATTTACTTACTGTTTATATTAGTAGACCATAACCCAACAGGATCTAAAAGATTTCACTTTCATCATGATATTTCAATAAATAAGAATTTCATTTTGTATATAAGTGAAAGAAAATATGTCAAGATACAGGTAAACTGTAAAAACAACAGATGTTCTGGCAATTCCGTAAGAGTTTTACATTTTTACACTGAAATTCCTATTGAAGAATCCTAAATTTTTTTCCCATTTACTTTGTATTAAGAAAATATATTAAAAACTCATCTTTGCTGATCAACATCATTTGGCATGACCCCATCACCTCTCATTATCAGCATCACCATCAGTACCATCCTTAAAGTAGAAAATGCTTAAAGCACTGTACTCACTACTAAAACAAGTGACATGAGTTTCTTATTAATGACTATATGCTCTTCCAGGAGACTTCAAAATCAAATACTTTTCTACAGAGTAAAGAAATGCCAATACCATTAACGTTACTATAGGGGAAAACACAGGGGTTCTCTCTGAAGAAATACTCTTACCCAGAATCTCATCCAGTTTCACTTTGGCTATGAAGAAAAACAAACGCAATTTGAATTGAAAGGGACAATATTTGGGGTTTTCAATGTTACAGGTAGCCCTAGATCCATAATAATTAAGTTAATATAAATAAGTACCTACAGAGCAGTACTGACTAATGACACTTTCTGCAGTGACAGAAATGAATGTTCTTTATCCTGCCTTGTCTAAGATTGTAGCTGTTAGTAATATGTGGCTAGTGAACACTTAGCATGTGCCTTCTATCACTAAATAACTGAATTTTTTAAAAAACATATTTCTAGTTGTATGTGGACACAATACATTTATTTGTTTATTTATTTACTTATTTCTTTTTATGTGGTACTGAAGATCAAACCCAGAGCCTCACGTGTGCTAGGCAAGAGCTCTACCACTGTGCCACAACCCCAGCCCCCAAATAACTCAATTTTAATTGCATTTTATTTTATTCATTTAAAATTTAATAATTTAAACTTTAACTTTGCATTTTACAAGCTTGTCACCACTTGTAGATAGTAGCTGTTGTATTGGAGAGTACAGCAATAGTGGCCAGGAATGTATGGCACCAGGGAGTGTTGGGAACTGGAGCAAACTGGAAAACACTTGCCCAGAGGCAGGCAACCACTACTTAGCTATTTGTTTCCAAAGAAACTGGAAATTCAGATTGCTTTGTATAGTTTTCTTATAACTAGCTTCTGGCATCTACGGGTAGTCCTTACTTCACATGGCTGTACATGGCTTGAATTTCAGTTACCATAGTTTAATCACATAAGTTCCCCAACATCATGTTCAAATTTCAGTTACCAAGGCATACTAAGAAAGCAACTGCATTAAGTACAAATTCCACCAATAGCTCTTCTTCAGTTCACAGGCCAGTACCTAGGTAACAGATGTACACAATGACCAATAACCAATCACAGCCTTCTTTGAAAGTTTGTCAATGATTGGTCATGGGGCATCTGGTACACAGTCACACAAAGCCAATAAGGTATGCAGTTGTCTTATCCCTGATCTCCCGTGGATAAACCTACATGCCATTTTGCCAAAATAGATGATCCTAAGAGAGGACTGGCCAACAAATACAAAAGTGCAACAAAGAATCAAAAGTGGCAACTCTGGATGTGAACTTGGAATTGAACACAAACTTTCTTGTTGTACAAGAAATAGCTGCCTTTGGGAACGTGGACTATGCAGCTATTCAGAATATCCTGCATGGGTGACCAGAGGAACTTAAGAAACCCAGACTTCCTGAAATAAATGATCAAAGTGGTTATGATGAAAAGGAGGAAGATGCACCAGAGGAAGTAATGCCAGCAAAAAATATCACATTTCCTTAAAAACTTCATATTTCATGATACTGAAAGCACAAAAGATAAAATGTTGGAAGAGGACCCAAACTTGAAAGGCATATGACAGTGAGCCAAAGCATAGAAAAGATGCTCAGTTTGTATCTTCAGTGGTAGGATGAGAAAAAGGTGGCAAGCACAGTTCCAACTAGGCTCGCTAAATATTTTCAAAGAAATAAAGCACTTCTATTCTCAATGTTTCTAATGTTTTAAATCACAGTGTACTGTGTAAATATTGGTGTTACTTTTTTTTCTTTTGCATTTTCTTGTACTGTTTTGATAGTAGGAGAGTCTTTAAAGTTCTGACAAAAAATTTCTCCATTGATTATTAAGTTTACTTTGCATCATTTCAGTTTGAATATTCAGGTCTAGTGTCCCACACTGCTGTACAACGTGATCGTCCCCCTGTGCTTCAAATTTGTTCAAAATACTGGGGAGGACAAACAAAATGTATGGCTAGTGGGGCACAAATTTAAAACCTATGCAAGAACTAGTGTCATACTCAATGTATTCCCCCATAATAATACAAGAGAGGAGAGAGGAGGCAGGAAAAAAAAAAGCAAGGAGTGCAAATGACTTTAAAGCATGTATTTATCCAATACTCTCTACAAGAATGGTATACCAATTGCCGTATGCTCCAGAATTTTCCCAAAAACATGTCTTGCAAAAATAAAGTCAGCATCTTTCCCCTGAATACCTTGATTGAGAACTACATGCTTCCAAGTCTCCTGACATCTGAATGCACCATGAAACCTGTTAGGCATTAATGTTTCTTCACCAAATGTTTTTCTGTATATCACTATATGACTGGAGGGAGATTACATAATGGGTAACATCAACACTATGCATGCTCCATATTCCATATGGATGATGCATAACAAGCAAAGTTCCTGCCAAAATCTGTGTTCTGAAACAACACAGAGGATGAGCATGTAGCTATAACCATCCCTTAAAATGCTCCACTATTCCTTTCTATAGTGCATTACTAGTTCGTTTCTACAGAGCATTACAAAATCTAACAACAGAGGCCATGTCTCACCCAGGCTGTGATCCAAAGCCAGCACATGGAGCCCAGGATGGGTCTCAACACAGATGTCACCTCTGAGCAGATTTGTCTACCATATCTATAGTATCCCGTCTTTCATTACTGCTCATGTCCTTGTATCCTTCATTATCTGTATCAAATTCTGGAACATAAGTACTTATATTTATGTTTCCTCATTTCCTATCTAGAATTCAAACTGAAATGAGAGCAGGAATCAGGAATGTCTGGTTCACAACCATATCTCTTACCTGGATATGGTATCCTGGACAGAGGATTTGCTGAACATTGCATGGGGACATAGATGGCTGGATGGTTTGAATAAATGCCTGTTTAAATCAATTACTATTTGAATGAATAACTGCTAAAATGAATTAGTTTGATTAATAAAGAAATTAAGCTAAATTATTATTATGCTTCAATTAGTAGAAAAAGGAAAAATAGCTACTATTCTTGAAAGTCACGATTCATAGCCACAAATATGACCCTTCCTGGGTGTATTCGTTTCCAAGCTTTACACTCAGATAAATCTAAAGATGAGAATTCTTCCTGTGAGCGGGCTCCACAGGTCCAGCCCACCATTTTCTCAACAACAAGATGGAGGAATTTCACTGCACAGCAGCATGTGTGAAAACAGCTTGGGAGTTTTTATTGAGAATAAGCTCAAGATGAGTCAACAGAGAAATGTTGTTTCCACAAAACACATTTTATCTCAGACTGTGAATGCGAGTCTGGCATTGAGCTGAGGGAGGTGATTTCTCATTCTGATCTTGTTGGCAGGGCCACTCATGGAGTCTTCTGTCAGCTTGGGGAGGCACCAGGAACAGCCTACAGCACATTCAAAAAGGGAATCAGTATAGCTGAGGAAAAGGGAAGAAAAAGGAAATGAAGGAACATGGGCCAAACTTCCAGCCATAGCACTGAAAAGACTATTGTCATAGGAAGGTGGGAAGATGCAGGCTAAATAACTAGTAAACAGTAGAGCAGAATTTGAATCCAGCATATGGGTTGTGGAGTGACCCAGATCCACATTAAATTCCACTTCTATCACTTTTTTTAGCCATTTGACTCTGGGCAAATAAACTCTTTAAGTACCAGTTACCTCATCTGTAAATGGGTATCCTTGATTCAATTTGAACTAATTTCAAGGAAAGTAAACAAGACCTCTGATGGAAAATTGTTGAAAAAATTTGAGCTCTATAAGTGAAAGGGATAACAGATTTGCCAAAAAAAAAAAAATTAAGTACACAATTTCAAATCCCTAACAAAGTGATGAATTTATACAAATTATCAATAGATAATTCGGACACAAATCAGGGGTTCTTAACCTGGAGGTCCCAAAGACACTTAGTGAAAGGTATATGAGTAGAAAATGAAAACAGTAAAAATGGGGAGAAAAGGTACATGTTTGTTTTTACTAACTCTGAAATGATATTGTGCATCTCCTTAAATCACAAATGCAAGTAACAAATCATAGTAATAACAGTAGTACTTATGATTCTACTGCAATATAAGTCACAGGCATGTTTTAAATATATAAAAAGATAATTTGATAGTTGTTGAAGATGTCTTGAAATATCATCTATTACACAATTATTTATTATTAATATTAGAAAATTATAGTAGTCCTTATATCTGCTACCAGTTCTTATTTAATCTATAATAAAAAGGGGCATATTTCATTATTTGCAAAATTTGCTCTTCAATACTGTGATAACAGTTATTCAATACCCTATCAATTGCCTTCGTGTTTCCATATACTTAATTGTCCTCATTTTAAAACATTTTTCAGAGAACATAGAGGCTTTGCCAACAGCCTATAAAGACTCACTTCAAAAGAACACAAGGACACCCACTTTAGGTAAAGTTTGATGGACAACTTTACAATGGAGGACTAAGCTACCAGTACTGAATTCCATATATCCATTTCAGGACCATAAGAGGGGGTCATCCAGATACTGTGACTCCCTATACAATGTAATGAGGCACAGAGCACTACTGTAAACATTGGTATCTGAAAATAATATTTGGTCACAACCATCTGATTCAACTTTCTACAATGATGGAAATTCTCTACAGTTATATTCCCCAATACAACAGCCACTAGATGCATGTGACATGTGGCCAGAGCAAGTGGGCAACTGAATCTTCAAATTTTATTTGATTTTAATTAATTTATATTTTAAACAGCCATATATAGATAGCTTCTACCCTATTAGATAGCCCACCTTAGAGCTAATTTACTTTTTACCAACAGAAAAGGAAGAGAAACAAGTTAAATAACACCACGGAAAGCAAACAGATTCACTCCATGAAAGAGTCTACAGGATAACTGAAAGAGTAAATGACATAACAATATAGGATTAAAAGAATACTAAAATAATAATAAACAGAATGTATGGATCTTGTTTAGATCCTGATATCATGATATCAAATAAATGCCAATAATATCAAGTAATTACTATTAATTTTGTCAGTGTGATAATGTTATTACAGTAACATTTAGACACTTCTACTATTTTCAAAAGACACAAACTGATGTGTGTGGAGTTGAAATAAAACTATCTCTAAGAATCGCCTTATAATATTTTGGCAAAAATAGAAATAAAGCATGCATGGCAAAATCTGGATAACAATTGAATCTGATTGAAGGTAAACAGGCATTCTTCATTTTGGCTACTTTTGAGTGTGTTTAAAACATTAGAAAATGAAGCTTAAGTGTGATTATGCACTGGATATAGTAACTGACACACAGTAAGCACTCAATATTAATTAGCAACTATTAGCATCATCATTATCATTAAGATTCCTGAAGTCAAAACTGAGATTAATTAGTTAAAAAGACAAAGAGGTAGCCTTGAATTCAATATAATAACAAGTTTTTAACAGAGTTCTGAAAAGATGAAAATAAACTGTCTTCTGAGGTGGGGGCCAACAGAATATTCATAATAATAATAGCATCGGTTTACATTTCATGAGCACTTTTAACAGGGCAGAGGTGGTCCTAAGCACATTCCAGATGGGCCCTCATTTAATCCTCATGACAATGTCATAAGGTAGGTACTCTCCCTG
This sequence comes from Glaucomys volans, assembly GCA_020662805.1. Taxonomy (NCBI): domain Eukaryota; kingdom Metazoa; phylum Chordata; class Mammalia; order Rodentia; family Sciuridae; genus Glaucomys; species Glaucomys volans. The sequence goes on from JAJEJO010000663.1 coordinate 239,377, forward strand.
TCCCCACCGGAGCTATGCCAGCAGAGACTGATGGCTTGGTCAGGATGTTGCAGAAGAGGGTCAAGGTAAACGGTTTTGCTCGTTGCCCTTTACCGTCCCCTATAACCCTGGACTCTTCTGATTCAATGAACATGTCACTCAAATGAATTGGGCAGGCTGGCCAGCTGGGCTGCTCGCATTCACACTCCACCAGGAAACAGAGAAAAACTCTTGCTTTTACTTATTGAAAAGTCTTTAAGCATCACCTTCCTCTTTCAAGCAGAAGACCAAAACATCACCAGAATTTAATTATCTGTAGACAAGGGATGATATGATCAAGAAAATGCTACATTTCAACGACTCCATTTATCCATTTTCAAATTTCCCATAAATTAGAAGGAAGCATCTTCCCTAGGCTGCCATTTGACCAAGAAATGTCCGTGGTATATCTTTGTCAACATGTTTCAGAACATAAATCCAAATTACAAAAACTAAAGTTGGTATAAAGGCTGTCGTCATATATTATATCACTTGGAAAGAAATATTGGTGACCTTATCCAGTGTGACTGTTATAATAGTAATAAAATTGAATCTTGGAAGATTACACTTCTGGTCAAAGTAGTAAAATGTGACCTTATTCTATTCAACATTGACATTTATTATATTAATTCATATGTAAAAAACTGCATTAAGATGATATTAGAGCCCTGGTTAGAAATGAGAATGTTGAAGAGCTTCAGAAATTAGATTTAACTTTACCAGCCCTTCAAAGCATTGAGCCTGTTTGATGCAAATCAAATAAATTTTCTTCGCCAATCTCTAACTGTTGTAATTTTATTATTTTTACCATTTCATTCATACAGAATATATTTTTCCCAGTGCATCTTCAAACATTTTATAAACCTTAACTCATTTTCATCGTGCTCCAGAGAAAAAGATAACACAGAGCACTGAATATACAAAGCTGACTCAGAGGATCAAGCCACCTGCTCATGGCAGGGAAATCCGCCTTGGGCCAATAAAACTGTGTTTAACAACAGCACACTAAGTACTCAGCACACTAGGCTAGGAAGTGTACCAAGGTCCAGCCATGAGGAAGCAGGTCAGTTAGTGAGCTGGATTTCACGGAATGGCCACCGTGTGGAGAAAGTCATCATTTCAGAATCCTACATAGGCAACGTGTTGAAAGGTTTTACTTTGTTTTTATTAATTTGTTCTTGAGCTCCTTTTTTTTCTTTTTAAAATTGATCAAGGTTCCTTAGAAAACTTGGAATGGATCCACCATTTGACCCAGCTATCCCACTTCTTGGTTTATACCCAAAGGACTTAAAATCAGATTACTACAGTGATGCAGCCACATCAATGTTCATAGCTGCTCAATTCACAATAGCTAGATTGTGGAACCAACCTAGATGCCCTTCAACAGATGAATGGATAAAGAAACTGTGGTATATATACACAATGGAATATTACTCAGCCATAAAGAAGAATAAAATTATGGCATTTGTAGGTAAATGGATGATGTTGGAGACTGTTATGCTAAGTGAGATCAGCCAATCCCAAAAATCCAAAGGCTGAATGGTCTCTCTGATAAACGAATGATGATGCATAATGTGGGAGGGGAGGGTGGCAAGAATGGAGGAAGGATAGATAGCATAGAGGGAAGAGAGGGGTGGGGTCGGGGTTGGGGGGGTAAGAATATTAACAGAATGTGTGACAGACATCATTGCCCTGTGTACGTGTATGAATGCACAGATGGTGTGATTCTACTTTGTGTACGACCAGAGAAACAATAGCTGTACTCCATTTGTGCTCAATGAATCAATAAGCAAATAAAAAAAAATGAAAAAAAAAATTGATCAAGGTTCTACAGGGAACCCCCTTCTTTAAACATAAATTTTATACTTTCCATTTAGCAGTAGAATGTGAAATAACATTGAAATTAAAAATGTGGTCCAGCCACAGCACACAGGGTTGTGTTCATTTAATCATTAACAGAAAGTTCCAGGCTTGCTTGCCATGGTAGGTCCCATCTCTCCCCACCTCCTCTGGCCACCTTTGTTTGTTTATTTTTTCTTGATACTGGAGACTGACCACAGGGCCTCACACATGCTAAGCAACAACCCCCCAGGTTGTTGAGACAGGGTCTCGCTTAATTGCCAGGGTAGTCTCCAACTTGTCATCTTCCTTCCTCAGCCTCCCAAGTAGCTGGGACTGCAGGCATAACCCCACAGAACTTGGCTCCCACTCTTCCCAACCATGTTTTTCACCAATCCCACTACACTATTAAGCTCCAATCAAAAATTTTTAAATATATTTCTTCATATACCTCAATTAATATTGTTTCCTGCTCTGAATATCTTTCGGCTTTGCATCATTAGATTAAGTTAAGTTGTTGCTGCGATAACAAGCAGCCCCCAAATTTCAGAAACTTATCACACCAAGGTTTATGTCCTCCATGCTGTCCGTTGAGGCAGTTCTGTCCACCTTGGTTACACAGCTGAGGGTGTGACCACCAGTTCATAAACTAGGTGGAGCCATGCCAGGAGGAAAGGAAAACTATGTAGGAGTCTTGTACCAGAAATTAGGCATTTAGTTCAAAGTGACATGATTCAATGTCATATCTACTCATGTGATTCCACCAAATCATAAAAAGTACAATTCTACCATATGTCTGGAAGGAGGAAGAAACTGAAAATATTTGACCAACACCATCAATGACTTCCTATCTCCATGGGCCCCAAATCTGATCAATCTTCCTAATTAAAGTGTGATTCTACCTCCTCCTAAAAGACATCCCTGGTTCCTTTTGATAAAATGAAGTTATTCATATGGTTAATATACAAAGCACGTTAGTTTACCTCTTAAGGCCCTTATGACTCTGTGAGAACAGTGTCTCCATTGGGACTCTGAGTTTCCCACAATGCTTTGATGGGTAAATATTGCTTGAATGATTGAACAAGGCCATCTGCATAATGAGAGTTTCATCTCCAAAGACTTCAAATACCCTGGAGGCCAGTAATACTTGGTAAGTAATCAACCTTTTTTATTTTTTTTTTCTTATTTATATCATAAAGATCCTCAAAACAACATTAAAATAATCATAAAGAAATAGAAATAGCCTATAATCCCACCATCCTAAACCAACAAATGTTTTTATTTCTTTTTCTTCTAGTCCTGTTCAAAGGGGCATCCTTTTTTTCCCCTAACATAGCTATATTCAGACTACACACACAGCATACGGACAGGAAGAGTTCTAAACAGGAGATAAGTGCCTGCCCAGTCAACTTGGCATTCACCTTCCCCACAGCAGGGACTGCTAAGCCGTATCTTAAGCCTGATTTTTACTTCCCACAGCAAAAGCGCCACCACTTTAAAAGCTTCTAAGTTACTTAATACTGTCCCCATCATTCAGAATTATCAGAGTACCCTTTATACCACTTCCACATCTTGACCCAGATCTCAAAGAAATTACCCCTAGTGCAAAGAGTTCGGTTTTCACCATGAGAAGGAAAAATAGGAGAAACGTGTGCTAAATCTTTGACAATTTTCAAAAACATCAGTGGGATGGGGAAAGTGCCAATATCACTAATGGCATGGTCCACTGTTCAGGCACCATTAACAGGACCTTAACAACATGCAAGTTTTAACCTCATTCTCAAACTGATGTTAATAACTTTTTGTTCCATTTAACTAATCCACTTACTTTTATTTTATCATGTGCTATTACTATTTTTATAATCTGAGTTAAACCCTTTCTGGAACAAGGTGTACATGTGTGGCACGTGTGCACACACACAGTATATTTTTATTTAACCATACCATCAAACACACAGTAGAAATTCTTACCAGAGCTGATAAACAATCCAGATGGTCATTTAACTCATTCAGCTTACTTAAAGATCAAAAATATCTGCAACTTCGTCCTCAGAGCTACTACTATGCTGAGAAGGAAAATAAAAATAAAAATAAGCACACACCCAAACACCTTGCGATCTTATTAAATTTCAGAGTAATGACTTCTTGCCTATGTTTTATTTTAATAGCTGATAGATTATTAGGTTTTCAAGCTATAATATTTTAAAGTTTTATGTTCAGTTTCTCAACCACTGCCACAAGCACACATAATTTATACTCTTACATTTTTGAAAAGGTTTATTATTTTATGTGCCATAGTTATTGATCTGAATCAAATCTTTCTTACCTGATTCAACAGAATATAGTAGGAATAAAATGCGACTATTTACGAATGTCAACCACTGCTATAATTCACACAAAATCTGCCAAGCCTACTATATTATGAATAATATTACATATTTCTCTAAGAGTCTGATAATACTTGCCTCAAATATAAACATTCTCTGGAAATTTGTCAAAATAAAAGAAGTAACCTTAAACAACATTTTCAGATATGACTGCAGACAGTCACTAGCACATTTCCCTTCAGTTTAAATATTATCTCAATACCCATGAAATACTCAATAGTTCAATAGTGGCTTTCCCAAGTTATGCCTTCATTAAGGTGCAAAACAGTATATACCTGGAAAGTTCTCAAACTATTCTTAAGGGAGAAATTCTGGTGACAAATGAAAGGGATACATTTTCAAGCAAAAAAGTTGCTGGTTGCTCATAAAGAATTTATATTAGAATGTACCAATAGAAAAGAAGAAAGCAATATGAGAAAAAAATTAATATTCATTGAGAAACACCTTCCATGGTGTGAAATAAAGATCATAAAGCCAAAGCTGAACAATTACCAAATTTTTATAAGAAAAATTATATATACTCAGTGCCTGGAGTTCTAGCTATCCAACACTGTGTATGAAGTGACCTCATAACTCAGTGAGGTAAGTTAACAGTCATCATGAACTACCTTTTATGGTTTCTGTGAGTCAGGAATTTTCTGTGAGTGTATAGGTCAGGAAGTTCTGGCTCTGGGATTTTCATGAAATTTCAGTGACATCATGACCAAGAATAGGGTCATCTGTCCTAAAGGTTACAGTAGGTATGAATTTGGAAACCCTACTGGCAAGACAGTTCAGGACATCCTTCCCTAGCTCTGTAAGATATCCTCAGTATACTTTCTGGAATGGTGGCTTCAGGGGAGCCAGATTTCTCACATGATTGAGGTTCCAAGAGATAAGCCACAAGGGAGAGAGGAAACCAATAAACTCAAAGATCTGTTAAGGCCCAGGCCTTACAACTCATACCACACCACTTCTGCCTTATTCTATTGGTCAAGGCATTTACCAAGGTCCACCCAGATTCAAGTTTAGGGAGCATATACTTCACCTCTCAGTGAAAGAATATCAACACCACATTGTAAAAAGAATATTTAGGATAGAACAAATTACATTGCCACATCTTTGAAAATTTCATTCTGCTAAGCTTAGCTACACAGGACACTTACATCCAGAAAAGTAATTAGCTATATTATCTGAAAGGGAAGAATAAGAACCAAACTCCAATATTTACTAGGTATCTTCTATGAGCTAAATATCCTGTGAGGCACTGAAGACAAGCAAGACAATCATCCTGCCAGGATAAGTCATATCTATTCTAACAATCAGCCAGTTCTCACAAAAGAGCCAATGTATCCTTTGGATCAGCTGTGAGGAGAGAAGGAAGTTTAGGGTGCAGCCAAGAACTCCTGCATCTACTTTAGGATAATACAGAATAATTTTGGCTGCCTCAAATGACCTCTAGATGTGGAAAGATACAGGGTTACCTGGAAATTCTGCTACACAAATGCTGCAAAACTTGAGGTCATGTTTTCACTGTGGATAATATGCCCCAGGACAATGGTTCTTCAGCATCATTTCACACTATAATTGAGCAATGCAGTCAGATGTAAGGCATACCAAAAGCTGTTCAGACAGCAATTAGGGGTTCTCCTCAAGCTGGTGTTCCAATATTCATGTAATGTCAGGCAATTCTTGGTGACTCTCAGCAGCATCATACATAGGGACATATGCAACATAAGTGTCAGTGAAGAAAGAATTCTGAGAACTATCCCTCTGCGGTACATGGCTAGGAAGTGGACTGAGAAGAATATAGCAAAACAGTCGTGGGTTTTTTAAGTAACTGAGAAAGGATTTCATGCCTTGAGTGATTCACCAAGAGAGAGTAAATGGGGAAGCTCTGGGCTCTGGCCACCCTGATTTCTAATTTTAACATTAGATAAGTAAGATTAAGCATTTTGTCTCAGCATCAGCATTCACAGAATGAGGATGATAAAAGCAACTCTATCAACAACTTACAAAAATTCATAATGGGTTAGGTGTAAAGGTCACAGTGCCTGACACCCAACAGACACTGTGTTAGTCAGATTTGGATTGCTGTGACCAAAGTATCCTGCAAGAACAATTTTGAGGAGAAGTTTATTTTGGCTCAGTTTCAAAGATTCAGTCCATGGTCATCTGACTCCATTGCTGTGGGCCCAAGGTGAGGCAGAACATCATGGTAGAAAGGTGTGGTAGAGGAAAGATGCTCTGCTCATGGCAGTCAAGAAGCAGAGAGATCAAGAGGAGTCAGAGAGAAGACCTATAATGGCCCCCAGTGACCCACTTCCTCCAGCCACACCCTACTGACCTACAGTTACCACCCAGTGCAGTGTCCTTTCAAATTACTAATCCATCAAATGGATTAATCCACTGAATAGGTTACAGCTCTCATAATCTAACCATTCCAGCTTTGAATAACCTGCATTAACACATGTGGGGGACATATCATCTCCATATCATAACAGACATTGACATAGGTTTGCTGTTGCTTTTCTGGTTATTGAGTAGCTCTTTACTGATACAGCATAAAATTCTCCAGCCTGAGTTCTCAAACTTCCTGGGACACTAATAATTCTGCGACTTTCTGATCACACCTTGCTTCTCAGGACCTGACTTCCTTATCTACAAAATGAAGAACATTTCTAGGTCAGTGGGTGTTAAACTCTGTTCTAAAAAGTCTTCAACTTTCTGAGGAGCTGAGGAAGTAGGCCAAGCTGGCAGAGCCCTGAGCACTTCTTTCCCTTCATCTGAGTGGTTCAATTTTAATCTGTTTCATACACAGTTTTGGTGTATGATCATGTTTGGTCCAAGACTGTAACTAAAAACAACACAAAGTGGGAAAGTCAAAGGTTGGGTGATGTCTAATGTTCCAGGTTCTACAAGTCCAGGTGATGGGTGAGGGGGTGGTGGAAGGGAGTGTCTGGAACATGCAAGTGATCCAAATAGCAGCTAATGAGGGCATCGGGGTATAAAGTCACACTAAATAACTCACTCTCATTTGTCTGATTTTCCAAATATGTTGCTATAATAGATACATTTAAGTAATAGGCAAAAGCAAAAGATAGTCCTAACGTGTGTTTGCAAGGCAATTTCAATACTCTTATAACTAGAGCATGATCACAAAAGATGGCATCTCAGGCAGTAAGGTCTAAAAGATCTTAGAACCAAATATAATGAATTGCAAACATTAGCTCTGTCACCTTTGAGAAGTCTTAAGTTTGACAAAGTATTTAAGTTTTTGGAGTCAACTATTTTCATCTGAGGTTGAAGAGATAGGAGTTCACAAATTTATACTGAAGAGTCACTGTGTCATCATTCATTCATTCATTTGTACAGTAAATATTTACAGAGAACCAAACAGGCAATATGAAAATCAAATGGTGGGCAAAGATGCCTACAGCAATAAAACAATCACAAACAAATGTTATCTGTAAGCATCAATACAATGACATGTGTAAATACACCTGCCCAAGTTACTGTCTAAAAAACTAGAGGCCCCTAATAAATACTAATTTCTTCCTTTCCTGAAATTCTTCATAGCATAAACTTTACTATTCATGAAAAAAGGAGCCATAATTCATTTGCATGACAATCTCCCCTGCCCTCCTCAGACTTAAATTCTCTCCATCCCCTTCTCTTAAGCATGGTTCCTGGCTCTCCTGTGCTTCAAGATCTGTGCAATTGGTTCAGGAGGCCAATACAGAGAGAACAGGGAGGCTGAGTCCATGTCAGAAATCATTAGGAATAGGGGAGAGAAAGCAAAAAGGAAGAAAAGCTAGGCAAGGGAAGCTGGTATCTGGATGATCTAGACCAATTCCAAGGCACCATGATATTGGGGAAGGGAGAAATATGCCCAATGAAATGAATTGGCTCTTGTCTCTCTCAGAGATTCAAGGAAAGATTGCATTTCCTTTTAATTAACAGAGCAATCGAGCAGCATTTTGTGAGTGCAATTCTGGATGGGGAAAAAAAACCACACCCAAGACTTCAAACTGTATTATGAATTCATGACACCTGCCCAATGGCTTTCCTAAAATGAGAAAGAGAGGCTGACAAAGGAGATAAAGTATGCACAACAGATAGGAATCCAAAACGTATTTCTGAAGAGCTTTTTACATGTCTCACACCCAAACTTTTAGCAATCCCATTAGCAACCTGACCCTCAACCCATGTCCTGGTCTATGGGAGAAGACTGCAGACTCAGCCACTCTCTGAGCCACACACACAAGGGATGTCCATAATGAGCCCTGGGACATTGCTGCCTTGAAGATGAGCTCTAAGGAGAAGAGGAAACCAACCCAGAAGTACTTTGATTCTCCTTTTATTTTGTTTCTTTAATGTTTTCCTTTTGGGCTCAGAACTTCTTTCAGATGCTAATCATTTATACTTGAGGAAAATGTCAAAGTATAGTAAATTTTTGAATAGTAATTACTGCCATGGTGATGGAATCTAGCCTTTCAAAACAAGTCTGAAGTTCATTACTCACAGACCTAATTACCCAAAAGTCAGTGAAGAAGGCAAAGAGCCCTGGATTCCAACTTCCTTCACTGGATAGTCTGTGTTAATTCTGGCATCTTGATCAGTTTGTGAAGCTCACTCTGCCAACCAGGAAAGATCACAGTGAAGAGAGAGAAATGTCCTCCCATCTGTCATGGGGAGAAGATGTCAATTGAAAACCAGTCAAGAAATTCAATGGAGATTCCATTGTTTTCTATCATTGTTTTCCCATTTACTTAGTGCTTTTATTTATCAGTACTAGAAATGGCCTCTGCTAACCTTCCACAATACATTTATTTTGGAACAAAGGTCAAAAGAAGGACAGGTTAGGAAATAAGATTTATTCATTCTTAACTAGTAATCTATCCAAAATAATTTTTCTAAAATAAGAGGCCCAGAATAGTCAAAGCAATCCTTAGCAAGATAAGTGAAGCAGGAAGCATCACAGTATCAGACCCTAAACTATACTACAGAACTATAGTAACAAAAATGGCATGGTATTGGCACCAAAACAGGCAAGTAGACTGATGGTACAGATAGAAGACACAGAGACAAACCCACAGAAATACAGTTACTTCATACTAGAAAAAGGTGCCAAAACACACAATGGAGAAAAGATAGCCTCTTCAACAAATGGTGCCAGGAAAACTGGAAATCCATATACTGCTGCATATGGATGAAATGAAATTAAATCCCTCTCCCTCACCCTGCACAAAACTCAACTCAAAGTGGATCAAGAACCTTGGAATTAGACCAGAGATCTTGCACCTAATAAAAGAAAAAGCAGGCCTAAATCTTCATCATGTTGACTTAGGACATGACTTCTTTAACAAGACTCCCCTAAAGTGCAAGAAATGAAATCAAGAATCAACAAACGGGATGGATTCAAACTAAAAACTTCTTCTTAGCAAAGGAAACAATCAATAACATGAAGAGAGAGCCTATAGAGTGGGAGAAAATCTTTACCACATGCACATCAGATAGAGCAGTAATCTCTAGGATATATAAAGAACTCAGAAAACTTAACACCAAAAAAACCTCAAATAACCCAGTGAATAAATGGGTTAAGGAATGAGCAGATACTTCCCTGAACAAGATATACAATTAATCAACAAATACATGAAAAAAAATGTTCAACATCTCTAGTAATTAGAGAAATGCAAATCAAAAGTACTCTAAAGTGATGTAGCCACATCAATGTTTATAGCAGCTCACTTCACAATAGCTAAGCCATGGAACCAACCTAGATACTATTCAATAGATACATAGATCAAGAAACTGTAGCATATATACACAATGGAATATTACTCAGCCTTAAAGGAGAATAAAATTATGGCATTTGCAGGTAAATAGATGGTGTTGGAAAGCATCATGCTAAATGAAATAAGCCAATCCCCCAAAACCAAAGGCCAAATGTTATCTCTGATATATGGATGCTGATCCATAATGGTGAGGAGTAATGAATGGAGGAACTCTGGTTTGGGCAGAGGACAGTGGGGGCGGGTAGGGGAGTGGGGAAGATGGTGGATGAGATTGACATCTTTAACCTAGGTACTTATGATTCATGATTGCATGAATGGTATGGACTCTACATCATGTACAACTAGAGAAATGAAGAGCTGTGCTCCATTTGTATACAATGAATCAAGATGCACTCTGCTGTCATGTATGACTAATTAGAACAAATAAAAATTTAAAAAATTAAAATTTTTCTAGAAATAGCTCTTTTTTATACTTCCTAATGCTCATTCCTATTTCTGGGAAATATTTTGTTTGTTTTTTGTAAAATTGACATTTTAAAGAAACATTTTAAAGAAACATGCTTTCCTGGTTTTGGCATATGACTGCCTTTCCAAAGAATCCTCCCAGAGGAGGCTCACTTTTGCCAGCATACTTAGATGATACCAAAAGTGCATACAGGTACACTTCTTGCAGAGGACTGACAGATATTTCTTCCAGGTCTTCTTGAACCCTTTGTACTTGATCAGTCCCATAGGAGAAAGCATTAGAAATTTGTCAAGCCAAAGGTTATGGAGAAGGAATGATAGTAGAGTGAAATAGATATTATTACTTCACATGCATGTATGACTGCGTGACTGGTGTGATCCTGCAATACGTTTAATCAGAAGAATGGGAGATTACACTCCATCTACGTATGACCTATCAAAATGTATAAATGCATTCCACTGTCATGTACAACTAATTAGAACAAATAAACTTTTAAGAATTTTAAAAAGAAATTTTTCAGAAACAGTTCCCTGTTCTATTTTTTTCTGAACACTGAAGAAGCACACTACAAATAAACTCACACTGAAGTAATATTTCAAATGGAAAATGTAACCTTAAATATCTTACTTTTTTCTTTCCTTAGTAGTCCTACTCTCAATATAATTTTTTGTGGAACTGTATTCTTCGTGAGGACTGTCATAATGGGAGATTTAAACAACAGACATTTAATGTCTCATAGTTCTAGAAGACAGAAGTCGAAAATCAAGTTATCAATAGGGTTGCTTCCTTCTGGGGGCTTGAGGGAAGGATCTGTTCCAGGCCCCTCTCCTTGGCTGGTAGATGCCAGTCTACTCCCTGTTCCTTTGTAGTGTCTTCCCTCTGTATCTTTCTGTCCAAATTTCCCTTTTATGAAAGGACACCAGTCATACTGGATTAGGGTCTACTCTAGTGACCTCACTTTAGCATCATCAACTCTAAAGATCCCAACTTCAAATACAGTTACATTCTAAGGTTTTAGGCATTTCGACTCTAACAAATATTTTTTGAGGGGAAACAATCCAATCTCTAACAGAGACCAACAAAAACACCTCTGACTCTTAAAAAGTCATTTGTAAAAGGGGAAAGATGCTATTGTCATACATTTCTCTGACTGACAAAATAATATTAAAATATGGATTTAATATCTTGACTGCAGCCTTGGCTGAGCACCATCCTGTGCCAGGTGTTATGCTATGCACTGGATCAAAAGACAGAGGAATCTGGAACCTCTGTGCTCATGAATTTGTTTTCTCTTTATGCCAACCCCTGAATCCTGGGGAAATGAGCACTCAGGTTGTGACAGAGTCCCAGCACCTACTTTGTTCTCCCTCACCCCAACACTTGGATGATTACAACCCATAGTAGAGAAGCAGGAACACTTCCAAGCTAGGTAGAGGTGGCCCTCAACTCATCAACCCAGAACCATGGGCATCAATTGAGTTTGCAAATAAATGACCAGTCTGGTCGTGCCAATTTCCTCCAGACAGTGAACCATGAAAATTATTTTAATATAATTTTAATATAATTTTGAGTGAACAAATAATGAAGGCATACATCTGATCCTCTCTTGTTGATAACAGCAAGTCATAACACGTCCCACTTTTCCTGAATGAAGAAGCCTCTTCTTACATTCAGAAGATGAGACTGAAATTATTAGTTCCATTTTACAGATGAGAAAACTGTGGCTTGAAAAGTATCTTGCTAAAGCCACTAGTGACTACATAGCAAAAGTGAAATATGGACCAATGCCCACTAAATTAACCCCATGTTCTTGAGTCCTATGCAATAGTGTCTCTTTCAACCTCAGTACTTTTGGAAACCAGCCAACATTATATCTGTATAGATGAAATATTTATTTTATCCCCCCCCCAAAATCTATGACTAATGCTAATGCTCTAGCAAGAAACCTGGCACTGATTAGAAACGAGTTTTTTTTTCTCATATCAATTCCTGTGATATAACATATTCAACAACAAAATAAAAAGTCTAAGCCAATTCATTCATATTTGATGTGTTAATGAGTGTAATGGTACTTTATATGAAACAGACAATGTGCAGCCCACTTAATTAGTTGGCTGATTTTATAGCTTCGAAATAATAAAAACAGAATAATCCAAATGACAGGCCAATGGGGTGAGTGATATCTTAACATCCACTCGACCCTCAAACTGTGAAGCAAAAGTACTTATCCCAAATCCAATACTTTCAATTTTTCTTTTAACTGTTGTAAGTCAAAACTAGCTAAATTGATTTTTTTCTTTGACTTCTGCTAAAAAGCTCACTCCCAGATTGCATGTGCTGCTTTGCAGCCTAGAGAAAACTTACAGCCAAGAAAAACCCTAAAATCACAAAAACATGGGTTTGATGGATAAGGTAGAGGGATGTGACGGTTCTTTAATTATAACAGGGCAAGTATGGGTTGACAGATGTGCTATCTTTTATGAATCAGACTTAGAAGTTTTCACTTCTTGATTAACCTTTACCCACTGGCAGCAAAGAAAGTTTTGGTACAATAGCTAAACATTTCTGAACAGAGCAGACTACTGCCGAATCAAAGAGAAACCCCTGGAACAGCATTCAGTATATTTTCAGCACACACAGGCACACAAAAGTCCAGGGTTCAGCTCCTCCACAATATCACAAAACAAATGCTCTCCTTCCTCCCATTTCTCACTGACAGAACTCCTGGTCAAGTGTCTCAATAACTTAAGTGTCAGTAATGGAGGAGGAGGAAGACAGAGAACAAAAGCAGCATCTTGATATAGGCCCAGGGAAATTGCCTATCGGATCAAAGTAAGGATTCATCTGACTCAGGCTTTTTCTTGTACATGGTCACAATTAAGTAAACAATGAAAACAGGACTCAAATCCAAATCAGATATCTTGCTACACTATTGTAAGCTTCTAAATGATAAATTATCAAAAACAAAAGTGCCTATCCTAGATCACTTAACCTATTCAGGTTGTTGAAATTAAGACAGTTTGAGAAACCTGGTGAAAATATTGAGAAGAGTTCTATGCTGCGAACACCTGTGAACACCATAGAGTCACAAGAAAAAAGTCCAGCACCTCCAACCAATCATCTTGCTTAAAACTAATCATGTAGGAATGTCAAATGAGCAAATACTGATAAATTGGCATTACTTTGACCCAAAGTCTTCTATATCTTCTTTGGTTGTCCACATGGTCCATTGTGTATGTGAGGGGAGGGGAAGAGGAGGGAAGAAGGAAGGAAGAAAGAGAGAGAAAGGAGGGAGGAGAAAGATGGGGTATTGCTATGAGACTAGAGTTTTGGTTTTCTAAGATGAAAAAGTTCTGGAGATATGTTGCATAACAATGTACATAAACTTAAAACTATTTAACATACTCTTAAAAATGATTAAGATAGGGGAGGTACTGATTTAGATGGTAAAGTTGTATACTAATTGTTTTTCTTTTTACCATGATTTAAAATAAAATTTAAAAGAAAACTCTCTCTTCTCCCTCCCTCTCTTTTCTCACTCCTCTAGGGAATATAAGTGCTTCCAGGATGAGAAGGACTGGATTGATCTGAGGAATATCCTAGATGAAGAAATGAAAAGATTTGAATATGGGGATGAGCAAGTAGAAGTACATAAATGATTTTCAAGTTTGTGGAAAAACTTAAATAGAGATGATCAAGGAGGAGGACTTGGGGAGGAGGACAGGGTTGAGAAAGCATGGATTTCTTCTAACCAGATACCACAGCAGCAGTTGGTCTGTGGATCCACAGCTCAGGAAGGAGCTCTCTGTACTTCTATTGCTAACTCTATAGCCAAATCCTATGTCATTCTAAAATCCTTTCCTTCTATCATTAATGATAAGCTTATATTTTTCCAGACATGTATGAATTTACCTTATATCTCTGCTTAATATTTCATATATGACTAATTCTAGGCAGCCACTGGGTTATACGTACAAATTAAGACCAAACTCTGAACACGATAGAGCCATTAAATGAAGCTGTTTTCCTAGGCTTTTCATGTGATTCACTTACTGGTTCCTTCTGCCTTAAACCTTTTTTCTTTTTTTAGTGAAAACCACCTCACATATGTCCACTTTGACCAGTCTGCAGAATCCAATGTTGAATTCAGGCAAACACAGGGTGTTCAATAAATAGGCGGTTTTCTAACAGAACACCAATCAATGCAGCAAGCATGGTCAAGCCAGCTATGTCTGTCGGAGCACTAATCAGTAGCTGGCAGCGTCTGCACAGGCAGGCTGTCCTCGGTGTTCACAAGCTGGAATTGAAGAGGGTTCTGTAAGCTGACTGCAGAGGTTTGCACAGCGCCTGTCTAAAGTGTATGTGACTGTCTCCAGGCAAGCCCGATACTTCTCCACTTTCATAGGCTCTAGGACTTGTTCACAAATGCAAGGGAAAAAAAATTAAAAAGACCAACCAAACTAGCCACTGGCTGAGAAAGGATACTTGAATAAGAAACATTCCAACAGAGAGAAAAAAAAGAGATGGGAGGGAATGAGAAAGACAGGAAATCACCCTAGGAAACCAGTAGTATACATAGGTAGTAGAATATTGTAACTCTACAAAAATAGGATTGGTAACATTTTTGAGAAGTATGCAAAGAACTCAGTCCAAGATTTCTAATCATGTCCCCTCCAAGGTGCATTGCCATACAGGGCCTAAGCACTTTAAATGAAATTCTGTGACTTGTTTATCTGACACAGTAAACGGTTTTCTCAGATCCAACCATCCCTTGTATGTGTAACAAGATAACAAAAGGTTATGTGATTTTAGGAAACGAAGCATATCAATACGGATACTCTCAGCATATCCATTGAATATTAAGTGCCTACTTCTATCAGCTGGAGCTGATGTGGGAAGGTAACCGACTTTAGCATACTGAAAGCACTGCATTTACACAGTGACATGTTGCTAAGAATCTGTTGTATTTTAAAACTCAGGCATATTACAGTAACGTTCCAGAAAATACAACACTCGATGTAGAATGGTACCCATCTGCAAAGGCTCATTCTGTCCTCAATTCATTCTAGAAGGAAAAGCAATTAGAGCTACAACAAAATTCTGCCCCAAGTGTTCCGACGCCACTTCTCTCTGAGGCTGGTGTTCACCCACAATGCTGCAGAGGTCACTGCTGTGTCTGTTAGTCTCAGTGCTCCTACATGCCCATTGTAACTACACACCATCAGTGCTAATGCTTTAAAGAAAACTCAAAATAAATCGTGTTCAATTTTGGAACTCCAGGAGTTCATTCGAAGCTGGGCTCTTGGAGAGTAAGCCTTTGAAAATAATGGGGAAACCACACAATGGTCCACAGAACAATGTCATTGTTTATGATCCTAAGGCCACGCCTGGCCAAGGAACTGATGTGTTAGGTTCCCCTGGGTCTCAGGTGCATTGTGCATGAGCAGTGAGACTGTGGCATCTAGAACATGGCATCCAAGCCTAATGATCAGATAACAAACACCTAGCAATTACATCTATCCACTCATTTAATTCTCCCAATAAGCCTATAAGGCAGATATAATTACTATTCCCCATTTCAGACAAGAAAGAAAGATATTAAGAGTCCCAGAGCTAGCAATTTGCAGACTCAGTTTAAGGCTGATTCCATGTGACTCCAGAGTTCTGCTTTTAATGCCGTGCTACCATTCAAGGTAGTTCGTGTTACACGTTTAAAAGTAGGTGAATTAGTTCAGCGGGGCTCAAATGAGAGAAGTTTATTTTCTCACAGTTCTCAAGGATGAAAGTCCAAGAGGAAGGTAAGTTTCTTTGCCCCAGGGCCTCTCCCTCCCTTGCAGATGGGCTTCTGGGTGTTCACCTCTCTGGTGTCTCTTCTTATAAGGACACTGGTCAGACTGGATTAGGACCCATCCTAATGGCCTCATTTTAACTTGCCTTTTCAAACACCTTATTTCTAAAAGCACTCACATTCTGAGGTTCTGGGGGTTAAAGTTTTAATATGAATTTTCAGGAGAATACAAATTTAGTCCTTAACAGTCAGCATATTAATGTTCTACAAATGTAACAGTGGGCGAATGGGCAGGTTGGGGAGGGCTTAATTGTTAGAAAGCCTCATTTTAGATGCTTCCACATTCAACAGGTTCTCAGAATGTGGCTACTAAAGCCTGTAAATTACATACATGGCTCACATTGTATTTCTCCTGGACAGAACTGCTCCAGGTTTTAATCCCTTCTGACTGTAAGTGCCCTATTATAAGTGTTCTATAATAAGCATAAGCCATAATTTTACTTCCCCATTCTCATGTCAGCAGGAAGATCCATTATTTCTAATAATTCATTATAGCAAACAACCCTCAAAAATCCTGTTTTTATGCATCCTCACTAATACTTAATGTTATCTGAATTTTTTTGTCTTTTTTTTTTGCCAGTCTGATGGCTGTTGGGTAGCATTTCTCATTTAAATATTCATCTCTGAATACTAACAAAAGAGAACATCTCTTGAATACATATTAGTCATTCAAGATTTCCCTTCCATGAACTGACCATATCATTTTTCCATTAAAATTTTTTATTTCATATATTTTGTTTACAAATTAGTAGGAATAAAAAGAACATACTTTCAATATAAATCTCTAGTTAGTTATTAGACATTTTTCCAATATTTTCTCTCAGTTCATCCTTTGTCACTTTTTTTTCCAAGTTTCCTTCACTGAATATCTTTAATTATGTGATAATTCCTCCAGTTTTACCCTTATTAAGAAATTCTATCCCAGTAATAAATTATAAAGAAAGTTCATCTTTTCCATTCTCAGCTCCTAGTTTCACTGTTCATATCTGGATCTTTAGTGCATCATGAATGTGTACTGCACCCAGAGCAGATGCCTGCCAGTAATTCTGCAGTCAGGTACTTCCCTTCAATCAAAGTTGGAGATTTTCTTACCAAAAGAATGGACACACCTACAACACATATTTCCAGGGACTTCATGAAATTTAGCCCTTCCATGTATCTTTGTGCATTAAGTCTGTGGAATGCAGGTTAAGCATCCCTGAGTTTTAAAATTCTACCAGTTATTCAAATTCTTCACTTCATGTCCTATGGTTTTGCTGTCTCTTTCTGGGTTATCTCATATTCTCAACTAGTTGATGAACTTCTTAAGGAGAGAGACCTAGATTCAGATACCTCCAAGATTTTTCATAATACCTGACAGTTGGAAATGATTAATAAATAATCCTCTTAGCAACTGATATCCTAGAAATTTGACTCAGAGAAGAGAATGTGGCTTATTGGCCCAGGGGTAACTCTGAAGAGACCTCACTTAACCTATCCATTCAATCAGCCTGCCAGAGATTGTCCATTGTTTCCGGTCCTGGGCTAGATGCCAGGTAACCAGCAAAGCAGAAGATATAATTTGTGTCCTCAGAGACTCCTAGTCTGGCAGAAAAGACAGATGACAAACCTTTACGATATGTGGCATAAATGCTCTGCTGAAAGGAGGACAAGAGGAAGACACCCTCTGGAGATGTTCAGGTGAGGTGGGGACTTTGAGATTAGAGACGTTCAACCTGTACTTGAATCATAGCTTAGATGAACAAAGATTTTGTTTATCAGGAAGTCAAAGCTAACTGGGTATCCTGCATTTCTATTTGTTACATCTGAAAGTTCAAGGCATTTAAAATGTGATACTATACCTAAAATTCAATCCCCATAAATCTGGTTGCTGTTTCCAATCTCACCTTAGTCCAGATTCTGCCTAACTTCCCATGCTTAGTTGTTATTGTTTCCTACTCAGTTATCACCATCATTTCACATCTTTATAAAGTCTTTTTCCCAATGCAACTTTATATGATATCCATAGGGTTAAAAACTCAAAATATTCAATATGAAATAAAGCATTTTCTGAAAAGCATATACATATATACAGATTCTCCTTGCATAGTATTAATCTATTCAAAGTCCCACTTAAATCAGGCATTTCATACATGTAAATTGGAAACCATGTACATTGTATTTTTCCAAAGAATTACTGGGGGAGGAGGGAAACCCACCTATATTTGAGAGGAGAACATATTTAATGATTTTGCTCAATCACAAAAAATTCTAACTTTGAGCTATTACAGAGAGCAAAATCAATTTAATTTGATAATAACTCTACATGCAACTCTTTAGCTTTTTTAATTATAGAATTTTGAAAAGTTTTGGATTCAATTCAAATGTCTTTTTAGAACCAAATGACAAGTTTGCAAACAATTACTGGAAAGAAATAGTAACAGACAAAAGCAAAAGAAAAAAGAAAGGTAACACTGTAAAATTAAATCACAAACTTAAAAAAAAAAATTCTAGCAGAGCCTGAAAGATACTTTATACCTATCTGAGGTAAATGGAAGCATCAAAGTCAGATAGAAAAAATAGTTTCTACTGACACATGGAAGAAGGAAATAAATGCATTCTGTGATTCTGTTGCTAAGGAAATGATCTGGGTCTGATTCACTCACCCCAGTAACACTTCTCAAGAGCATCATGGTTTTGAAGTAATCTGGAAGTCTATCATTTCATAATGATGAAATGAGGGAGTCCATTCAGGATGTTGACAACTACATATTATTTTCCCTAAAGATAATAGTGAGAAACAGCAAAGTTTCTGTATGATCTGCTTATGAATAACACCCAAACCAGCCCTGACTGAGCACTTGTGGGGTATCACATGCTGAGCTAAACTGAGCACAGAAAACCAGTCAGCAAATACTGCCTCACTGTCTTTGCTGAGTTGAAAGTGGGTGTTGCTATTGCCTGGACTTTAAATTTTCCTTTCATACTAAATCTCTGTGTAGAAATTTTTAAAATTCTATCCTTAGTCTCTCCAACAATAATGTCATTTCATTACCTGTCACTGGTGAGAAATCTGTGGTTTTTGTTTTTGCTTATATCCTAAGGAACCAGTGGCAAAGGAACAGCTGTCTTTGCTATATACTCCAAAATCCCTCCAATGTCAAGGTCATGTGCCCTGTGCATGTGCCTGTGACCTGGGAGGACACTGCCCTGACACAAGACAAACAAATGTCCTATCACCATATGATTTCCTACAGAACTGAAAAGTATAGGCTACCTGCCATTTCACAGTATTGCTTCTTATCTTTTTGCCACATCTCAAGCATTTTTCTCATGTGACAAGAAAGGCACCCAAACTGTTCAGAGCCTCTCTCTCCTCTTGATGCTGAGATTCCAGCACACCTTCAGCATTCTTTTGAAATTTCACTGTCAGCATGGGGAAGTGACATGTTGACTGGGACTCTCCTTGTCACTTTCCCCAGACTTTAGCACACACGAAAATGCCTGTCAAACAGTATCCACACACATAATGAGAAAAAAAAAAAGTATTTTACTATGAAAACTTTTAATTAGAAAGGTCAAAATGTCAGCTGACAAGTACGTGGTGAGGGTTTCTTCTTTCTAATTCTCAGATTTATTCCTGAGACTCCTGGCCAATGTCTGTATCATAAAGATGATGCCACACAGCTTAACTGTCTTAGCATCTGCACCAAAAGGAAAATATATTGCAGACTGGGAGAAGAAACAAGACAGAGAATCAACATTTTCTGGGCACTGGCTGTGTGCTAAACATGATACAGAGCATTTAGGAAAAGCTCTTTAATTCAAACTTGGACATAACATGCTGAACAGAAGTGGATTTATCATCATTTTATAGGAAAGCTCACTTTAACTCAGCTGGGTTAAGAGCCAAAGGAGAGTAGAAAATCAAACTCAGACCTGATTCCAAAGCTTATACACATAGCCACGTACCACAGACTCTCAAGGCAGCTTTGAAGATGCTGAACCAGTAGCTCTGGAGGACTCCCTAAACATTCCAATCATCTGGCCAAGATGGATATGATGGATAAGGTCCAGATCCTTAAAAGGAAACACCAGTTCCAGGATGCAGAAGTTGCCACTCCACACACAACTGAGTTTCATTCATGTACTCCAAGACCAACTCATGGCTGGCTGCCTTCACTAGCTGTCAATCTTCAGGAAGGTGTCTGAGAACACTTCTACATGCTCGAATGGCATCCTGTAACTTCCACACGCAGAGCTTCCTAAGACCAAATGGGGCAGGAGGTCAGAGCACAATGTCTGTGCTTTATTTCTCTGACTTGTCTCCAACTCTTCAGAGACACACAGAGAAAATGGATTCTGCAGACAACATCTCCCAGGAATATTTAAGTAGACTAGAAAGCTTGCCTTGTTTCTGGTTCTATCACTTTGGATTTATTTGGAATGGAATATTTTCAGCCAGAAAATAACCATTTAATATGGAGGGAAGGGGTGGTGGGAGGAGGAGTCTACAGTGCTCATTTTTACTCTTCCCACCACCCTGTCCCGAATCTCCTGTTCACAGGAAGTACTCCACAGTGTGCTGTAAGTTTAGGTGTGCCCAGAAAACCAGTGGACTCCAAGTGTGTGTGTTTGATTCAAATGCTACACCAGGAGGTGTATGTTTCACTCTGTTTTTCTTCCAGCCACCACTCCAGACAAGTGCTGAAATGATGTCACTGCAGGTCTCCATGTCATGCAGATTTTACACCCTGATACCAGGAAAGCAAAAGCATTTCTCAAAGAGTCTTTGCTGGCTTGGCAGGAAGACAGAAATTGCTTTTTATCAAAACGAAAAATATTTTTTCATGGGTAACAGCAAAAGCAGTTTGAAAGAAGAACAGATACTTTTATTTTGGAAAAGGTGTCTGGGGCATGCCAGATGGGGGAAAAAAAAAACCAAAAAGCATATTTTCCTTCCTCTCCTGAGATGGACTAGATACAGGAATCCAGCTGCCTCCAGTTCATGGGACAGATTAAAGAGAGGAAAAGGTCCCAGAGGTCATTCTTCTGCTTTGAGGATCTTGCCATCCCTGCCTGCTAGTTCCCAAATTCATGCCCTGGGAACTCAGTTTTCTTTTGTCCCCTCTAACCCATAGAGAAACATACCTACTGTTATGTTGGTCTTCATTCTTCATCCTGGGTGGGGTTTTCTGGAGTGGGAGGATGGGTAATAAGGAGGAAAGCTTGACTCACTGAACACCCACCATGTGCCATGTCAGGGCCATTCATATATATTATTTCATATAAAATTTGGAACAAAACTTTAAGAGGTTTTATTATATCTGTAGGACATGATGGTCTAGGGAACATTCAAAACTCCAAATCTCAAGGGTCACATTAATGGAATATTAGTGAGATAAGCAGTGTGGCCCTGCCAGATCTATTTGTTCAGAAACTCACAAACCAAAAAGCAACCCACCTCCTCTGTCCTAAAGAGCCCAGTTGAAATGCTGTTCCCCACATAAATAAAATGGAGCATATTCATACAATGGAATATCATTTAGCCTTAAAAAGGAATGAAATTCTGACACAAAACAATATGGATAAAACTTGAAAATATGATGCTGGGTGTAATAAGTAAAACACAGAAGGATACAGACCTTATGACTGCACTTACAAGGAGCTCTAAAACAGGTAAATAAATAGAGGCAGAAAAGTCCAACAGAGACTACCAAGAGCTGAGGAGAAATGAGGAAACAGGTTTTGTTCATAGTATTTCTGTTTGAGATAATAGAAAGTTCTGGAAATGGAAAGTGATATGGTTGTACAACACTGTGAAGATACTCAATGCCAATGGATAGTATATTGAAAAGTAGCTAAGATGATCAGTTTTATGTTATGCAAATTCTGTAATCATAAACAAATATTTCTTGTTTTTCCACATCATAGAAGTCACATATGCCCTGATTGCAAAGCTATTTCTTAAAATTAGCTTAGTTGTGAAGAGACATAAAAGATGATCTACACCAGGCATGTCAACTCTAATCCACTGACAGAGACCACTAAGAATATTGTTTAAAGAAGGACTCTAGGGATGCTTTCCAACCTGAAACATGATTGATTTGTAAAACCCTGTTGCAATGAGACACAGAAATGTTGAATAAAACATGACAAGATATTTTTAATTGCTCTTGGAACTGTGACAAAGCTTCATTTCGTGGAAAGCTCATGGTAGAGAAAGACCAAAAGACTAGGATGGTCAAGTTCAAGCTGATCTTCTGAAGACTTAAAAACTAAGTAAGCAAAGAAATCCAGGCATAAAGAGGAAAATACCAGAGATTTTCTGTGACCTCGAATCTCATAAGGACTGCCTAGAGAACTTCCCCAGTTCTTGTTGGGTTTATAATTCCAGGGCAACATTCCACATGGTCTTGCAATAAATCTCCCTCCCCTTCATAAGACCTTACTATTTATATGTTAAATCTAAAACAGTATAACTTCAACAGAGCCTCTTAAGGTGGTGATGTTGTTTATCATCTTTAAAGAGCAATTTTACCTAATAGGTGTAGTATTGTTCTCCATGAGCACTCTTTTTTTTTTTTTTTTTTGGCTTTGATAGACAACATGCCAAGATGAGTGGAAGAAAATATTGGTAGTGATGATCCAATTTCTTATTATTGGAAGAAATAAAGCAATAAGTGGCATTATTAACTCGGGGGAAACTCTATCCCTTCTTGAACCATAAACAAAAATAATGAATAAACTGGAAAGTTCAATTAGCATTTTAAAAGTTTGCTGAAATCTACCCACATGCTACTTGAAAAATGTTTTCTCTGAAAAGAAATTCTTCAACCCAAAAATCAACTTTCCAGCTACTTAAAACATAAAATTAAAATGAATGGAGATCATAAAATCAATACTTGGGGACTAACTAAGGATCACTAAATCCTGTGTTATTGATTGCTTAGAGAAAGCTATCTTTTTTAATATGTACTATCTAATACAGTTCTATATTTCTAAGAACTTTACCCAAATCCTGGCAACACATGATTTATGTAATGATTAATCTTTTGCATTAACGACTTCATGTGCCAGAAATATTAAAATGCATATTAACTGTCCTCGGTAAATAGTTTTCCACTGTTTCTCCTAAAAGTACACCACTTACTTTGAGCAAGTTATAGGAAACCTAAAGTACTTTTGTGAAGAAATCAACTTATCAGGAGAAAAATATGACTTCGATACACAGTTGTCTTCGCCATTTCGGATTTTAAAAATAGATCACAACTTTTTGCCCCTAATGTGATATCAAAGTTAATGTATTGTTTGTTTTGACCTGGAGAGTACTTGTTAAATTGAATCATAAAGAAGAATCTTGTTTCAATTTCCTCTATTAATTACATCCTGGAAAACTGCACTGAGGCAACCATATCTGTAATTTCAGAAACAAACACTTTTCATTTGTCAAACTGGAAACGAGGGTCGGGTGGGCGTGCAAAGGAACCAAGATTTGGGTCCATGAGTGCTCCT
This sequence comes from Glaucomys volans, assembly GCA_020662805.1. NCBI lineage: Eukaryota > Metazoa > Chordata > Mammalia > Rodentia > Sciuridae > Glaucomys > Glaucomys volans. The sequence goes on from JAJEJO010000663.1 coordinate 263,206, forward strand.
ATATCTGAAAGCAAGAAGAACCTTTTAACAGGGGAGGAAGTCAAGGGAGGAGCTGCTGGTTGACACACACAGTGCCTGTGGTGGTGGCTGTCATGCTCCACTCAGACCCGCAAGCCCATTCAAACCTGTGCCTTTCAAGAGTGCAAATAACAGGGGGAGGAAAGTGCCAGAGTTGGACATTTTCTAACAAGAGCCCAGTGGACTGCTACCTTTCATCTATGAAACTTCAATGGTTTAAGAGCAGAGCCATTGGTGCCACAGAGTGAAAGGACATATATAAAATCACAGTAAGATTCTGGAGTCAGAGATGGAAACGTGAAGGCCCTGGGCCCTGCCCTCCAACCTCCAGTCCACATCACAGAACTCTTACAAACTCTCTGGCAGCCCTACAGTCTCCTCTTTGGTTTGAGTCTTCCTGCAGAAGAGATGGTTTGTAGAGATAGGTATCTGCCTAAGCTGGCTTTCCTTTCTTACACACACGCTCTCTCTCTCTCTTCTTTCTCTCTTTCTACATTCTGAAACAAAATGCAAACTGAGAACATTTTGTATTTTTGCATTTCAATTCTCTGTTTTGTCAGTGACTAATTATAGCAAATAAAATATTGCAGCTCAATGTAAATTGTTAGGCAACCAGATCGCACCAGGAGATTTTTCTTCCACAAGTTTTACATCATAGCATGTTAAATATTAAAATATTGCAAGTCAAGTAAACAGAGAGGGTTCTTTGCTCAAAGCATTAATTTTAAACAAACATTTCACTGTTATTCAGATCAGATGTGAGGAAACAAATGATGTTTTCTTTCAAATAAGGCAAATTTATCATCTGGAGGGAAAGGAGACAGAGAATCACACAGAAATAAGGACATTTATGACAACAGAGATGGATTTCAAGCAGAAGAAGAGGAGGGAATTCATGCATAGGAGAGAAAGAAAGAAAGACTTATAAAGGGAACTTGGAAATGAGTAAGGAAGGAAAAGGATTGATTTATTGCTAGAAGAAAAAAATAAATGAAGATAGGTTTCATGTTTGAATATAGAAACCTGACTTAAGTAAGAAATCCAGAGAAGAAACCAAACATTTTCTAATGTAATGAATTTTAATTTCCTTAGGTTATCACCCAGAAGGTAGAAGGGAGGTGAATTTTCAGCTGAAAGATCAATCAATCAATAGAATACCAAGCCATAAGCACCCATTGAGTAATGAATGCATGCTAAGTAACCAACTACAAAATATGAACTACAAGGTTCTCTCCCTAGGCCCCTTCCTATGGGGATGGGCCCTGGAGTTGTTGAGACAACAAGAACAGGAAAGTGTTCCCTACTGTGGAATTCACAAAAGTTCAAAGTCAGGATTGATGACACTTAACATGAATGTTTTGAGTCACTGTCTTAGCACTCCATTGTGGGCACCTCCTACTTTTCAAGAATTATGGCAGATACTTGATGTCTGTCACTTCCAGTGTTTAAAACAATTCATTAAGAATATTCCCCTTTACATTACTGAAAGAAAATAAGATTCAAAAACTAAGTTGTAGCCAGGTGCAGCGGCACACACCCATAATCCCATAATCCCAACTCAGGAGATGGAGGCAGGAGGATTGCAAATTCAAGTCCAGTTTCAGCAACTTAGTAAGACTCTGTCACAAAGTGAAAATAAAAGGATTGGGGCTGTATGCAGTGGTAGATCACTCCTGGGTTTAATACCCATTACTGGAGAAAAAAGAAAGATAATTTGCTTATCTTAAATAGTGAGTAAATGACAGCTTGACCTTAAGCCCTGGTGTCTCTTTCCAAAGATCATACTCTTTCTTTCCCTGGAAACAGTAATGGATTAAGCTGCTATAAACACTGATGTGGCTGTGTCACTGTAGTATGCTGATTTTAAGTCCTTTAGGTGTATATCAACGAGTGAATAACTGGATCAAATGGTCGTTCCATTCCCAATTTTCTGAGGAATCTCCATATTGCTTTCCAGAGTGGTTGAACCAATTTGCAGCCCCACTAACAATGTATGAGTGTATCTTTTTCCCCACATCCTTGCCAACATTTATTGTTACTTGTATTCTTTTTTTTATTATTTTGCTTTTATTTTTACAGACTGCATTTTGATTCATTGTTCACAAACAGGGTACAACTTTTCCTTTCTATGGTTGTGTACTTGTATTCTTGATAACTGCCGTTTTGGAGTGAGATGAAATCTCAGTGTAGCTATAATTTACATTTCTCTAATTGCTAGAGATGTTGAATGTTTTTATAGTAGCTCAATTCACAATAGCAAAGCTATGGAACAACCTAGGTGCCTTCAACAGATGAATGGATAAGGAAAATGTGGTATATATAGACAATGGAATGTTACTCAGCCATAAAGAAGATTGAAATTATGGCATATGCTAGCAAATGGATGGAACTGGAGACTATCATGCTATGTGAAATAAGCCAATCCCCCAAAACCAAACACCAAACATTCTCTCTGATATGTGGATGCTAATATACAATGAGGGGATGGGGCAGGAAGGGAAGAATAAAAGTTCATTGGAAGGGAAGGGAAGGGAGGGAGGATGGGATTGGGAAAGACAGTATAATGAATCAGGCATAACTTTCCTGTGTTCATATATGAATACATGACCAGTGAAATTCCACATTGTGTACAGGCACAAGAATGTGATTCTAATTAGGATAAGTTATACTCCAAGTATGTATAATGTACCAAAATACACTCTACTGTCATGTATATCTAAAAAGAACAACAAAAAAAAAGGAGTGACAAATTTATTCTCAAAAGTAGATTCACTACTAAATCTTATAGCCAATACCAGTCCATTAAAACTCAAACAAAACAAGCCAAAAGTGGCTGAGAAATGCACTTTGTAAGGGGGATGCTTCCAACAAGATAAAAGGAATGAGAATGTGACAATACAGAGGCTTTTATTTTTTCTTTTAAAAAAATATTTGAGAAAACATCAAATTGGCTGGAAAAGCATGCCTTTTAAACCACTAGTGGTTTACCATCAATACTAAGAGTTAGATACTGGATGGTATAGAGACTGGTCAGAAAGTTTCGAAGATGTTGGCAAGACTTTTCCAAAGGGGCAAGAGAGCAAAGAGGGGAAAAGTGGGAAAATAGCCATCCAGGATGGATCTAAGCAGTCGTTCAAATTGAAGACTCTTTTCTTTCTCAGTCTACTGCTAAACCAAACAAATGTCAGTGGGGTGGGGGAGGAGCTGTTGGGATATACGTGGAGACATCACAAATTCTGAAGATGGGGGACAAAAATACTACAATATACAAGGACTAAGAACTAGAGAGACAAAATGCATGTCACAAATTCACATAGAAAGTGGAGAAATCACTAAATTCTCTGAATTGGAGGTTTAACCAATTATAGTTAGATCTCTACAGGGTAAGGAGGTACATGGTGATGTCTGGTTTATAGAATCAATAAATCAATCAATCTATGACAATATGGTTATTTTTGCAATTATTACACGAGACTGAATATAAGCAAAAATAATCACCTTAGCATTTGAAAAAAGTGATATGCCCCAGTGACATCACATTACCATGCCATACTGAGATGCCATTGGTTGAGCAACCAGAACACTGACTTCCCGTTTTCACCACAGCTCATCTGCCTCCCATCTCATAAGACAAGTATTACACACAGAAGCCCAGATCTCAGAACAATATCCACCAACACTCATACCACTCAAACTCTTGAGAAACCTACTAAGAGATACACATATGGATACATGTATGGGGGAAAGAGATGAAGAAAAGATGTGTTTTCTTTGACCTATTTTTTTGGGAGGGAAAATATGCTGTAAGTTTTCTGTATGTCAGGCATTTGACAACCTCTTATAAGAGTGCCAAATTCATAAAACCTGTAACCCAGAAGATTCACTGCTGTCAATTTACCCTACAGACATAAGAATAAGTCCAAACATGTGCAAGACTGTTCTTTGTAGTATTGCATATAGAAACGAAACCTGGGGCTGGTCATGTGGCTTTGCAGCAGAGGGCTTGCTTAGCACAAATCAGCCCTGAATTCAATCTCCAGCATTGGGTGGGAGGTGGGGGACTGGAATGAACCCACAGGCCATTAACTGAGTTAAACACATTTTGGTTTATCAATGCAAAGCTATATCCACAGGCTGGTCTGCTGCTTATGACACACTATGATTTAAAAAGAGAAAGCAAAATGTGAAGAGTATATTTAACATCATATCATAAGAAAAGATGTGAAGGGCTTTCTGTGTACCATTTTGTTTGCATATCCATACATGCATAATTTCCTTTTGTGAAAAGTTACAGGAAACTTCAAAATGGTATTATCTGGAGCACAAAAGGCTTGCAGGCCAGAGCAGGGAGGGGAGGGCCACTTTTAATTCTCTTCATATACCTTTCTACCTTTCCTTTCTGTTTGGGGGTCTATTAAGTGTGCATGTACGATTTTGACTAAGATAAATGAGAAATATTAATGGAACATGAAAGGAAAATAATTACCTAGCAATGATAAAACTATGCTGTTCATAAGTCTTATTTTGACCTTTGAATGAACATGGTAGCTTGGAATTTACTTCACTGAGCTCTGGAATTAATTTTCAGCTGCAATGAAGGGATACAGTATAAGTGATGTACCCCAGCACTCGAGTTACCCTCCCACCTTGTGCTCCCATGACAATCTCTACCTCTACCTCTATTTGATCAGACTCCCTCTTCCTGCTATAGACAAGACCTCCTGGCCTAAGGGCTAACAGGCATTAAATTAAGTATCCCCTGAAATGATGGTGGACAAGTACAGGAAGAGTCTTCCATTTGAGCTGACAATCATGCAGCACACTAGAATGGTGCTAGCTACAGCCGACTTGAGTTCACAGCAAACATGAGAGGCAAAGCAAATCCTCACAGAGAATGAAGGAAATCTATGTGAAGACATACCAATTGAATCACATTTAGTATTTGCTGAATAATCCCACTTGTATTTCTATTTGTATTTACCTCGTTTCCCCTTTAATCACTTCTACAAATGGTTATCTACTACCTAATACATGGACAGATACTCTGTGAAGCACTTCACAGCTATTATCTCATTTACTTTTTGTCTAGAAAGCCATTGGGTTACATGGCACTTTTCCCAATGAATGCAAAGAAACAAACACATTAAGCTATGACACCTAACATGCTCAAAGTGACACTCCTGCAAGTGACAGAGGGAGGATTCAAGCATAAACACAGCAGTGTGCAAAGTCATTATGGCACACTATATTCATTTCTAATTCAAGTCTCATGTCTTGCCCTGAGACTGCTCTACAGGACACAGATCAGACAGAGGGCAAGGAACTCACAAAACAGAGGAGTTTTCCAAGCAAACTAGAAGCTGTGAAAACTGAGAAGCACACCAAGGTGTGTACTATACATACGGTCAGTCTGGAAAAATAAATGTATTTGAATGGGAGGCTGCCATGCAACTTTATAGCTTAGTGGTCAAGAGAATGGTCTTAGGGGTTGGCCACACTCTGAATGAATTCTCACCTTACCCTCACCTAAGATGGCACCTAACCATGTCATTAAGAGATTCAATCTGTCCTTACCTTTTTCATCCTTAAAATGAACATCATAGTAGTGCCTGCCTCAGAAAGGTGCGATGATGTTGGAGCGAGATCATGCACAGTAAGAACTTAAAGGACCTACAACACAGTAATCCTTCCCTCAGTGTCCTATGCTTAATATAAGAACATTCTTAATCATCACAAAAGTATCTCAGAAACCCTAGGTGTTACAGCAAGAAAATACCTTAAAATACAGATCAACTGTGGTAAACCCCTTGTTTTACACAGAAAGGGAAACCTGATGATTCAGAGGCAAAGTGCCCCTCAAGATAGTTTTTATTTTAATTGAATGCTACCTGTACAGAACTTAATTGTGGCAGAAAAGGTTGGTCACCCATCCAGTGGTCACTCTCAACCACTTTCTCTTTTGTCTGCTTCCATTTCATAGCAAACTCTTCATATTCCCTGTATCCCTTGAAGACAAGTGCAGCTGCCACAATATAATCCTTGCCAATGAGAGGTGGACGAAAATCTACATGCTGCCACATTTCTCTCCTTTTCTTCTTGTTATGAATTTGACCACAGTGCCTGGAAATAAGGAAGCCATCTTGTAAAGGTACAGATCTAAATAAAGACTGAGACTGATGTGGCCTATCTCCAGGGACTTCTTGGCACATATACCAACACCTCTGTTTGTTTAAGACATTATTAAGTAGGTTTTTGTTATATGTAGCTGAACTAATGTATGAATGACAAAGGTCCTTTTCCCATGGTCACTGACACACTCTGGGCCAAAATGATGTGGATTAATCGTACAAAATCTGAGAATACCAGCTATACCCTTGGGAAGGAATTCCTAGATGTGAGTGCTCTTTTTAAAAATTAAAATGTATTCAATTGTAGGCTAATTCATGAAGTTCATTTCTCACCTTTTCTCAACTGCATCTTGATACTCAGAAAACATTTCCCAATGATATTCAAGAGCATCTCATTCCCATACTGGACAAGCAATTTTTAGAAAAGTTATGTTATTTTGAAGATGAGCTGTTTTTGTTGTTGCTACTTAATTTTTTAACTTCTGATAAATAGATCACTTTGTCCCTATCTCCATGCATAATATTCTCATGCACACAACACATGTTTAGAAACATGTGAATAAGTGGATGGAGTTTTGGAAAATTCTAACCCCATCTATCTCCCTCTCAAAATGTCCATATAATTTAGGACTCATAATCAGATGCTACTTTTTATAGTTAATGAACTGTTGCAAGTTGGTTGGACTCCTTGACCATATAATAAACCCATGGGTACTGATACAGTGCTTTCTCTTTTTTTGTTGTTTGCAAGCCCATTTCAGTGATTATCACAGTGGTAAGCACTTTTTTAAATCATCAAGAAGTGCTGTAAAATACATAGACCCCCAAATAATGCATAGTTTAAGTAAAGACCCAGAGGTTAAAAGCTCTCTATTCTATGAGAAGCTGTGCTCCATTTGTATATAATGTGTCAAAATCCATTCTACTGTCAAGTATAACTAATTAGAACAAATAAAAATAATGAAAACAAAACAAAAGCTATCTCTTCTAGCATAGACCTGTCCATGAATAATGTGTCTGTTATCAGCTATTCAGGGAATTCAGTATTAAGGTAAAGATGGTAAAAATCAGATTTATATTTGGGAAAATATCTAAAATGATGGCACTAAAGGGTACATATTGCCATATAAATATGGAAGTATATCCTAAGCACCATGCCAGCCATACAACAGTCTTGTAATAAATATTTACTGAATGAAATAAGCATATGTGCATGACAGAAAAACATACTATAAATGAACACTTTCTATTTTCCTATAAAAAGGTAACCTTACTAAAATAGATGGGCAGTCAAAACTACATACTCTCATTTAACTGGGAAAAATAAAGAACCCTCTATTTCATCTTGATTTCCTCTTCACATGATGTACAGTGTAAAGGACTCGCTGGTCACATTTGTCAAGAGAGCCCACAGGTACTATCTGGCTTATCACAGCTTAACTTATCAATCGCCTTTGTTGTTTGGTGGATATTGATCTGGGAAGACCTTGTATCTTGCTAAAGTCACTTGTACAGCAACTCTTCACGTTTTCTTTTTAGTTGACACGAAGGCTCAAGTGTTGCGGGCTTTGGGAATTTCCACCCGACAGCCCCACTCCATCATTAAACACCCAGCGAGAGCTCGTTATCCAGATGGATGCCCCAATTACACCAGTCCGTTCTTGCCCATTCCCAACAGTGGCAGCAGGTTTAGACCACAATTTTCAGGGTAATAAGTGATGTAGAAAATGTCCCTAGGAGCTAAAAGTTTAGTTTCATTCATTTTACTTTCATCCATTCGTTTATTCATTCAACAAAGCATTTATTGACAGAGCCAATGTCTGTTTCCAAGATTAAAAAGTTGTTTGCTTTTCTGAAGGTGCCTACAGTGTCTCTAATTTTTATCAATAGTACAGTGACTGATCCTGACTCTGCATCAAAGTACCCAGGGTATTTAAGATCCTAAAAGAATAAAAATAGTGAGAGGGGAAATCTCCAGACATTGGGACTGCTACATGTGGCTCTGTGGGTTGAGTACTATCTAAGTATTACTGGGATCATGATGTGAATGGGGGGAAGCATTAGGAACCCCACATGCTGCAGTGTGTCCTAGGTCCAGAGGCTTCCCCCATCTGAGGGGCACAAACCATACAGTGCTGCAAATCTCACTCAGAACTGTGTTAAGTGCGTGTGTGTGTAAATGAAATATCTGATTCGATCATACATTTAAATTTCACAATTAAGTTGTGAAATAAGGAGTTGCCATCTAAGAATGCTTAATGAAAAACATTTTTCTATACATGATTTTTTAATTAAAAGAGGCAAAAAAGACTCAAAGGAAATGACTGAGTAATAGAAATGCTACCCTTTACAAAAATTAAAAAGTCCTAAGAATTTAAGCTAAATTAGTACATTAATATGCCTTAAATATATATATACAAGGCTATTTATAGTAACATTTTAAATTATTAAAATATAGACAAGGCTAAATAAATTATGGTGCTTTATATGTGAAATCTTATTAAGTCATGAAAACGAGAAGATCTTGCTTTTGTAAGGACAAAGCTCCAAAACATACTGATAAAATAAAAAAAGGAATCACAGAACAATATCCATATGTGATCCTGCTTATGATCAAATTAAGGAAATGCTGTTCATGAAGGGATGTTAAAGCACAGGACATGGAAGAACACACACAGTCTCTGATAGTGGGGACTCAGATGAACAAAGAATGAATTTCATCTTTTACATTAAAATTTGAATTACGGTATAACATGGCTAATCTACAAACAGTCTAAAATGACAGAAAACTACTTTGGGGATAGGTTATAGACAGCTTAATCTTAATCATGGCAAAAATTGAAATCATTCAAAGATAAAACTCCTAATGTAACCTTTCTACTCCAATTGCTCATTCTGACAATATATTCATTGAGCATATACACCATGTAAAATACTGCTCCAGGCATTGGAGGTCCAACAAGAAGACACGTAAAGTCCCTGACCTTATGAAACATTAGTCCAAGACAGTAAATGAGACATATGTTTTAGCAAGATTTTCAGATTAACCATTATTTTCATATTAAATAATGCAGCTAACTCAAACATTTGGGCACTGTGGCTGGGGGAGAGGTTTGCCGTAATTCTAGTGGAGTTCCTTTCTCAGAGAGGCATGCTATGCTATAGAGTGTGTTCCCTGCTTATCAAATATTTATCCTGCTCACCCATCACTCAACTTAGGTTCCCTCAAACAGAATTCATAAAATAATAATGCTTTACATTCATAGAGGGGTTTACATCTTTCCAAACACTTTCACATACACTTGGTGTCCTAAGAGATGGGTGATTATAATGCAGGAGCAAAATAATATAAATTTATCATAAATTGTTTTTCTTCTGCCTGGCACACTTTTCTTCCTACTCCTGTTCAGTTTATGCTTGTCCTTTAGTTCGAAGCTTAGATGTCACTCTTCCAGGCAGCATTCCTGGCTGGCTTAAGGTCCCTCCTACGTTCTTCTACTGCTTCCTGTTGCCTCCACCAGCAAGGTGTTGGTGTTTCTACATTAATACCAGAGTCCCAGTTGCTTCTCATTGTGCCTGGAATATTGGTAGTGCTTCTTAAAGACGTGCTTCTCTATCCACTGGATTTCTTCAGCAAATATTTACTGGGCACCTTCAGCATGACAGGCTTCCATTGAATGACAAAATGACCAAGATATGATTTTGACATGTAACTTTCATGTTAAGATATTTGATACCCAAAGCACAATGTAAAACCCAAGTGGCACATGTGTCCCCATGTGGATCAAGAAAGATCCATTAAGATTTGGGAGCTTTGGTCATATTCCTTAGATGCTTCTAGGATGCCAGAAGTGGGCTCCAACTCTTTAGCTATATTTTGCAGACAGGTGCATGCAGAGGGAGCCTGGTAGAGATGGAGGGGCAGGGCACCCCTATTCAACATAAGGGTACAGTACAAGGCAGAAGGATGTTACAGTGGGTTTCCATGGGTTCTCTCTCTCTCTCTCTCTCTCTCTCTCTCTTTACTTCAGCATTTTAGGTGAATTCCTTAAAACTTTTTTTCTAAATAGTTGGAAGGTATTTTTCTCATGTTCAAAGGAGTCTGTGAAACTATAGCTGCATGCTATCCCTTGGGTGCAACAGGGAAGGTGGGGCGGTGTTACTGGTCACTCGTGATAGCAAAAGGCAAACGGATAGTTTAAAAACTGGTTTTTGCTCTCTTTCATAAGAGAAGTTTCTTGCCAGCCTTATGTGGGCTTTATCATGGCCAGAAACAACCTTTCTTACCTGTTCCTCCCTGTAGTTTGACCTTCCAGCACTCTACTCTCTTTCTTGCTTACCATATTTTAGTTCTGCTCTGTTTATAGGGAGTCACTAAACACATGTGGCTACTGAACTCCTATACCATGGCTAGCCCAAACTGAGATGACCTGGAAGTGTAAAATACAAACCAGACTTCAAAGATTTACTACCAGAAAAGCAGAATATGAAAGAATCTCCTGTATTTTTTACATTGTCTATAGGTTGAACTAACACTATTTTGGATATAATGTGTTTTTAAGGTATACTGTTAAAGTTAATTTCACTTTTTATTTTCCTTGTGACTATTAGAAAAGTTAAAATGGCACGTGTGGCTTGCACAGCATTTCTACTGAACACAGCAATGATACTTGGACTGGTCTCTTCATTATTATGACAAGCATATCCCCACTTCTGAGGCTTTGTTTGTTCTTGTCTTCACTTGGATTACTCTCTTCCCATGCTTGTTATGCCTGACTGCTGTTCACTCTGCCAAATTCTGCTTATATAGCAGCTCTAGGGCTAGGCCTGGTGAATACATGTGTTTTCAACCTGCAGCCAAGTTAGCCAAAATGTTTAAAAGAAGGATCAGAGCTTCCTGCCAAGACTTAAGCCCTGGGCTCCCTGGAGCTGACTCTCCAATATCAATAAAATAGTAATGACGAGGTGAAGAGCAAAAAAAAAGAAGTGGGATATGTGTGTTGAGGAACATGAGATGCAAAGGAAGACAAAGGCAGAAAAGGAGAAGCTAAGAGTGTCACTGAGCCTTGCTTGGTCTGACTACTGCCGGAAGTTGTTGCCATACAGCCAACATTCTTGGTTTACAGAAATAAAGTGGCTTCAGATATGCTACCTCCAATTCATCATTTGAGGAGACAGACATTCATATTTAGAATAGCTAGCGATGATTTGCTGTTCATGTTAGAAGATACCATGTAAAGGTTCCACTTAGATGGTTATGATCACCTTTTCTAAATCTTTTGGCCTATAACACCTTAACAACACAACAAAAAAGTCAACCTAACCAACAAAACAAAAACTTTGAAGAGCACCTCAAAGTTTGTGCATATTTCTTTATGTGCTAGGCACTAGTCTACACCTCTTACATATTAACTCAGTCTTTCCAGTGATTCTTAGAGGTAGTCACTGTTATCCCCATTTTATAGATGAAGACACTGAGGACTCTTGCCTAATGTCACAGAGCGAGGAAGCAGATAAATAAGGATCCAAACCCAGGCAATCTGGATCTCTAGTCTGTGCTCTTAACCCCATACCATCTTGCGCTATTCTAAGCTTGTGGTCAATTTACACTCAATGGATAAGTGCCTTATATTACTAAATACCAGGGAACACAGAGGAGTTGTGATTCCTTATATGTTCATGGAAGAAAACTCCCAACTTCTATCACCCTGGGTTGAAATTAGGCCTTCTTTCCTATTGGGGGAAATTTCTGCAGGTGTGAGCAATTAAAAAATTAAACATTAATTAACAACTCAAGTGACTGCCTGTGTTAGTTGCTTGTTAGCTACACAGGTAAATATTGTGCCCCCACCAAATGTTTGAAAATAAGGTCTCTTGAGCATATTAAGTGGAGGGGATGATCTTCTCAAGATTCGAGTGTTTCATGACCCCTTCAGTATATCACGTTAAAAGGTTTTATACAACAAAACTACTGAAGGAGGAGATTGCCTTATTCCTTAATACAACCACACTAACTTACAAAATATCCTAAGCTGGATGAGAGACATGGATGTTCATTCTTTTTCCATCATCTCATTATCTCGGGACATCGCAAAAAGTCCCAGGATCTTGATTTTGTGAAGCTAAGCTCCCATACCTCCTGTTTTATCTTTCTCACTTTTGTTCCCTGTTGTTTCAAAATGGATACTGCTTCTACTTCACTACTTGTCACCCTCTTCAGCCCCTTAGGATCTGGCTGTTGCTTTTATTCTTACACTAAACCCATTTTCTCACAAGACACCAAAATCAACATACTGATAGGTTTTCAACAGGTATTCTTGGTGCTCATCTCTCTGGAACACCCTCTGGATCCTATGTCTCTATAAACACTCACCCCCCTCCTTTATTTTTGACTGATACTTAAGCCTTTCTCATGCAACCAGTATGTCCCCTTTAGGATCTAAATCTTGCTACTGCCCAAACTGTTCCCCAGATATACAAAATAACTGTATTCTCCATGGAAATGGATTAAATAGGGGAGAAATCAATCTTTCTCTACTTCCTGTCCCCAAAAGGAAATATCTCCATAGGCTTCTGAGGTCAGATTTGATTTAGCCAATGTCATGTTATGATATGTGACATAAGCATGGAATGTGATACACACTTCTGCTGTTCCTTACAAGATAGTATCCCAGTTTCTGTTTGTTCTTGAAGAATGACAGCTGCACTGCATCCTGGAGTCAGAACAAGCCAAGCTGACTCACAGATGCAGAGTCCTAATAAATGATTATTTTAAGCTACTGTGCTTGGGAGACAATTGTTACACAGCAGTATCATGAAAGTTAACTAATGCACCCATATGAAATTTCAAACCTTTGTTCTTTCTTTTTCTTTTGCCTGGAGTATTCCCTAATTATTCCTGATGGAAATTTTTTCTTGCTTCTAAACTTCCATAGTGTTTTCTCTCTTATCCACCTTTCAACCTTTGTGTCCAATCTTCCCTCCCTTTTTGTTATATACCATGCTGAGGCAAGAAGTGCCTCATTTATCTTTGTACCAAAGAGCATCAAAAGGTCAAATCCTTCTAGTCAGAACCAAATTAAAATTCATTCATTCATTCATTCATTCATTCATTCAATCAACAAAAGACTGGACCTCAGAACTCAAAGGCATTTAATACAACATTTGGCTTAGTTTTGTGGACAAAAAACATATCAGATAACAGGGTATCATTGCTTCTGCTATTCCTGCTAATTATTCCTAAAGGAGGTGGGCTCTGACATTGACTATAAGAACATAATATTCTTAAAATATTTTTGTAGCTGTAGATGAATTCTTTTATTTTTATGTGGTGCTGAGGATCATCCCCAGTGCCTCACACATGCTAGGCAAGCGCTCTACCACTGAGCTACAGCCACAGCCCAAAAACATAATATTCTTGTTGGTAGAAATTATCAAAGTTTGTTCTTTTGATATTAATTCCCCTACCACTTTCACTTCTGATATTCAATTACCCTCTTTCTACTTGGCTCATCTCACTTTCCTGGAAGACCTTCTCCTGGAAACTTGGCTGTCTCACTAGCCTTCAGTTGGTTGAGAAGGCTTATTTACTCATGCCACTGAATCTCACCTCTCAGAAGAGCTGACACATCCCTTTCCTTACAGTGGATCCATGACATGAGGGAATGTAAATGAATGGGTAAGTATTTTGGCAAGCTTAGCCAAAATTTATTTTTGGTTGGAGTCAAGGATTAATCTAACTTGTTAGCTAGTTTCAGCTCTTTTGAAACGTCACCATTTGGAATGCAGCCAGTGGATGACAAAAACCTTAACAAGGTTTGGAACCAGGGTGCCTGTGACCAAAAACAGCTGAAGATATATTTGTCATGCCCAGGAAACAAAGGCACATTTTTAATAGAGCTGATGGGTCATCTGGAAATAGCAGATTGCTTATTGAGAGAACCAATGGAATAACAAACCACTCCATTAAAAGTGGGAAGCTCCTTTAAAACATTAGGACTATATAGCATAAAGTAAATAGATAGGAGAGAAGACTTCCTTAGTCAGGATGCACAAGTGTAAGAACTAGCAGAAAGAGCATTGGACCAAGAGTCTTCCAAAGGTAATGTGACCTGGCACTAGTCACTTAAAAAATCCTTACCCATAATATTGAACTCCATCAATCCAGTTAAATTTAATTCAATATTATTCAAGGGGTTTGCCTAAAATGACATTTGTCAAAGCAATGATCAAACAAATTTTGGTTAAAGAAGGTTAAATAGATGTCTTTACCATGAACCTTTTGAGACACCAATTTTCTAAAGTATATTATGAAACTCTAAGTGGGTATGGTATGGAATATTTTCCAAATTAATCTGACAAAAGATCCCTTTTGCCATGAATAATCTTGTAAGATTGGTATTCTCTAGAGCACACAGTCACACTTTATTTAAAATACAGAGATGCTAAGAGAATGGTTCTCTTGGGTCCTGGTCCTGAGACTTGTCATTCTCATGAAGACTGGTATATGCCCTTCCCTTACTGTTTATACCACCAGTACACCTTGACTCTTTGCAATGATGTCCCCTTTTTGTTTTTAAGGGACTTAAAAACTTAGTGACTATCATCTGAAAGCAAAATATCTTAACTAAGAGAATCATGCATGTATGTGAATTCTGCTGACTTGTTTATACCAGCAATGGTCACTTGCACTGAAACAGAAGTACCACATAAACATGATTGTCAGTTGCCACAGGAGACTCTCATTTTCTGAGCTGAAGTATTTTCATATGTCAAGATGCAATCATCTCACATAAGGAAAGCCATTAAGAAATACAATTACTATAGGACGCGAAGACCTTTTCTAGGAGAACAGACATCATGGGTTTCATTAAAAGCTCTTCCCTTTTTCATGTTCACCTTCTTCTACTTGAAAATGAAAGTGACTTCATTTTCAAGTGACCTTTTAAAAAGTCCAAACATCAAGCACCATAAATATTAAAAATATTCAGAATGAAGTCCAGTACTATAATATTAAGTTGGATATGTCGGAAACTCAGAAAAGCCTATTTCTCTTGCTTTAAATAGCCAAGTTAGAAAATGATTCATATTTTCTTCATAGACTCTCATTAAATGTTCTTGTGGAAGAAGGTTAGTGGGTTTTTTTTTTCTTTTTAAGTAAGTCACACCATGGGGTAATAAGGCTGAACCAAAAGCTTTCAGCACTCCATAAAAATAAATAAATAAAATACAAAAAAAAAATAATTTGCTGTTTATCATACTTCTCTTCCTTATTCCCCTTCCTCTTCCCTCCTCCTCATCCTCCTCTTCTTTTGTGAGAGAGGGGGCAGGGAGAGAAGATCAGCAGAAAATTGAGACTGTGTATATGAAGACAAAAATGTATATGAAGACAAAAATTATGGGCTATTATTAACTTATGTCACATAAAAGACTGATAGTAATCATACCTTGAGTTGGTAGCATAGGTACCAAGAATTCCTACTAGTAAATTAATTATATTCAAAATTCATTTTGAATAGAGAAAAGAAACATGATTGAAACCACTAACAATCCTGATCAAGAGAAAAAACAATCAAACACTAAATTTTACTATTAAACACAAAATGTAAAACAGTCACCTAAGTGGTACATGGTTGAAATGTGGGAGGAAAATTCATTTCCCCCTCCCTCATGAGACAATAACTGAAGATGATTTCAGGCAAAAAATTAAGCTGATATTTTGTGGTCTTTTGGTATGTATTTCTGTGCTGGTGATTTATTTGTAATGAATAACTGACTAAATAACAGAAAAAAATGGTAGAGAAATGTATTTTCCCACAGAAAAAAATAATGCATTCAAAATAGAAGTATTGGCAGAAAATAATGACAATTAAAAATCATTCAAGGATCTCAGAGTTTCTCATTCTAGCAGAAAGAGAATAGCTTATAAAGGACTTATTAAAAGATCAAGGACATCATCATGAATTCAAAGTTTTTATATACAGACTGAAAGATGAAAAAATAGACTTAGATGCTGTGTGTGTACAAATAGATCTGTATGTATTTCCTAGCTCTATCTACTGAGAGGCTGTAAAGCAATGATACCCTCCTACTGAGGAGCAGACCTGATGTCTACCTCTTCATATCTCAATCCCACTCTCTGATAAAGAAGAAATGGCTGACAAAAGGGAACAGACAAGGAAGGAACAAAATGAGCCTAGACTATCTTATGGTGCCAGAGACTGAAAAGTGTTTGGAAAAAAATCATGGGGTCATGGCAAAAGGACACAGAAGCCAATAAAAGAGGTCTCCTCTGGCTAAACTGGAGAAAAATTAAGCAACAGAATGATGACAACAGTTGATTATAATTTATAGAATAAAATAAATCTGTGGTTTCATATTGATACAAACAAATGAATCACCAAAAATGGGAGAAAGGCTGCCAATAGCACAAATGTAGGATGAACAGTTACAGAGATTTAATGTACAACATAAGGGCTCTAGTTAGTAAAATTGTATTGTATTAAGGACTTTTGTTACATTTTAGCTATTCTCATCATAAAATATATGTTAGATGATAGAAATATTATTTTGCTTCACCATTTTACTATCTGTAAGTTTTCCATATATCATGTTGTTACCATCAAATATACACAATATGATTATATTTATAAAAGGAGGGAGGAGAGAGGTTATTCGTTATAGTTGAATTTCAAGTAATAAATAAAGTGATTAAATTAGAAAATCAATATTTGGCAGTCACTACAAGAGCAATTGTTTCAGGGACAGGCATTACTGAATACTTAAAAAAGAGGGCAAATTACGAAAAAAAAAGACATTTAATAAATACTGGAGAAGATGTGGAGAAAAAGGAACATGTGTATGCTGTTGGTGGGATTGTAAGTTAATGCAACCACTATGGAAATACCTATAGAGGTTCCTCAAAACACTAGGCATGGAACCACCACTACATGAGCCACCTATACCACTCTTGGGAATTTATCCTAAAGAATCAAAGTCAGCTTACTATAGCAATACATGCAAATCCATGGGTTTTTTTGTTTTTTTTTTTTTATTTTTTTATTTACTTATTGATTCATTGAACACAAATGGAGTACAGCTATTGTTTCACTGGTTGTACACAAAGTAGAGTCACACCATCTGTGCGTTCATACATGTACAAAGAGCAATGGTATCTGTCACACATTCTGTTATTATTTTTACCCCCCACCCTGCCCCCACCCCTCCCTTCCCTCTATGCTATCTATCCTTCCTCCATTCTTGCCACCCTTCCCCCCCGCATTATGCATCATCATTCATTTATCAGAGAGACCATTCGGCCTTTGGATTTTTGGGATTGGCTGATCTCACTTAGCATAACAGTCTCCAACATCATCCATTTACCTACAAATGCCATAATTTTATTCTTCTTTATGGCTGAGTAATATTCCATTGTGTATATTCACCACAGATTCTTTATCCATTCATCTACTGAAGGGCATCTAGGTTGATTCCATAATCTAGCTATTGTGATTTGAGCAGCTATGAACATTGATGTGGCTGCATCACTGTAGCAATCTGATTTTAAGTCCTTTGGGTATAGGCCAAGGAGTGGGATAGC